>JAOCZO010000001.1:0-565706 GCA_026413255.1 Fereydounia khargensis | reverse complement strand
ACTCCAGCTGAACTTGGTTTTGGCGCTTTTCCCCCCTTTTTTTTTTTTTTTTTTTTTTTTTTTTTTTTTCATTTTGCTCACAACCTTTCAGCTACTCCTATTACAATGCTGTTCTCAACGTCACAATCACCATCACCATCACAATCACGCTTGCTTGACCATGCTATAGGCGATCTAGTCATAGCATCGGTTGCGCAGTGGTACGGCCATTTCGATGGTACAGATCGGGGACCGCTGCTTGCTTGTTTCGGGGCCAAGCCGAATCCAGCCAAGTTAGTGGGCATCCAGTGGTGGGCAGATGGGTGGGATGGATGAATACTGTAGTGGCGGATGTCGGATGTCTCAAAGGGTAGCCCGACAGGACCCAGAGCGGCCGTTTGGGCAGTCTTCTTGGATCCGCTGCGCGGTCTGCACGGTGAACGGGAACAGGTGACGGCCTTCCAGGTGAGACATGCGTCAAAAAAGGCTGGTCGCGCCTGTCAAGCTAGAACAGTGGCTTTTGTGCGTCTCGCCAGTCACCTCTCGACTACTGACCGCCCTTAGCCAGACCATGTCTCGGATTCCCTCTTACTAGAGTTAGAGTCTCCGCCAGACACAGACGGCAATCAGCCCTCCGTCCAGAAGCAAACCCGGCTCAGGTACGCAGGGCAGGGCTCACCCTGTACGCTTCCGCTGCTCAGCCACTCCACTCCCTCTCAATCTTGAATGCAGCTGTCAGAGGACGTCTGTTTTCTTCACTGAGACCCTTGCCCTGTCAGAGGGATGGATGCCTCAAACATGTATATAGAGACCGTCAATCACTCCCGTCTTGCCTCATCCCCTAGTCTCCTCGATCAACCATCCCAACCTACACGATGACCACTCCTCGCAAGTCTCACTACATCAAGCAGTCCGACCTGCTTGCCAATGCTTCCACCGATGCACTGAACGCATATCCCTACGCGCTAGGCGCTGCTGCCTCCAGGTCCACTGCCTCACTCGCAACCATCGACAGCTCCACCACCAGCAAGCCCCGCAAGCGTACCCTCTCTTTCTCCTCCCTCAAGCGAAGGCCTTCCTTCCTTGAGCGAGGCCACAAGTCGTCTCACTCCTGGCAGGCCGAGCCAGCACCCCCAGTGCCAGATCTCAAGGCTGCTCTCCAGAACCTCGCCATTTCTCCTCAAGCCTCTCCTGCCCTGTCAACCACTTCGACCTTCTCTTCCCCAGCCAAGCTCCCCGTCCAGCTTGCTCCTCACCTTCCAAGGTACCCGCTCGCCATGGACACTTTCCCGGCGCAGAAGAAGCCTACGCAGGAGTCCTACTTCCCTTCTGGCTTTGCTTTCCCCGCCGTCACTCCTGCCCGATCGGCAGGCAGCCGCTTCTCCGGCTCAACTGCAACCACCGACTTCACTGATGATTCGGCCTCCGTTTGGTCCGACCCAGATGACTACGATGACGAGTACGAGCCCAATGTTCCCGAACATGTCCTCAAGAGTCGTTTCTCCTGCTCCACTGCTGGTGACGCCAACGAGAACAGCGGCAAGCTTGGTCCGCTTCTCGATCGTCTTGACCGTCTTGGCCTGTCCGTACGATCCAAGTCCGCCCGACGTGACAGCCCTATCATCGTCACTGGTCGCGAAAAGAGCCCCGCTCTCGCCTTCCTTCGAAAGTCAGACTCGATCAAGTCGAACGCCTCATCGGCCTCCCTGCCCCCAAAGTCCATTCACCGAGAGGGCAAGACATCCTACATGGCCGACTCGTTCCCCATCCCACCTTCTCGTTCCACCTCTGTTCGTCACCCGGCCCCCCACCTGCGAGAGCACCACAAGACCAACTCGGCAGATCTCTCCCGTCAGATTGCCTACGTTGAGAGGCCCGTCCTTGGTCTTGCTACCGTCCGCCCACACACCGCTCCTAGCCCAAGCACTGCCTCCTCTCGCGTGCGTGCCACTTTTATCTAGATACTAGCGCTTTCGATAATTTCTCTATACCTTTGCATCAGCCACTCGACTGTATCATACTTGTCTCAAAAGCATACAAGCTTGCATTAGATTAGCAAATAGATTTCCATCCCCCACAGCAAACCACGAACGCTGCGTTTGAGTGCACGTGATCACGTCGTCTCAGAAGCGATGGATGAGTACTTGGCCGGGCTTTTCCAGTCCAGGTTGGAAGCCATTGAGGTACATGAACAAGGACTAAGTCGTTTGACGCAGAGGAAACATGGTCAGTCGGCCCGTCATACATCACAATCAAGGAGTTGGAAGGACTCACCATTAAGGAGCGCGGGCGTGTTTCTAGTAAAGACACACGGCAAAAGGATCCAGTCAGATACCATGCGACCATGACCACAGCCATCCCCTATCGAAAATCTCACTCACGCTTATAAGCAAGACTTTTGCTGATCTCTTCAAGACTCGCATGGACTTCCTCCGTATCCCTGTCGGCATCAATCATCGATACCTGTCTCCAGTCCGTGACAAAGTCGCGCTCACGTTCCTCCTTCTCCTTCTCCTCTCGCCTCTTCTCGCGGAACGCCGTCTCATCAAATTCGTCCCGTTCTTGGCTACCACGTTTGCCTGCTTCTAGTTTCTCTCGTGCGACTTCTTTGGCTTCTTGCAGCTTGGAGCCCGAGTCGCACTTTCCTCCTTCTTTTGAGGCACGAGCCTCGCTCTGGGACGGCGGGGAATCGCTGAGGGCGACCTCGCCCGTGTCTTCCTGGCTCTTCTCGATACCTGCCACTTTCAAGTCGCCGTCTTGGTTGATCTTATAACCAGGGCGGTCCGCCTTCTCTCTGAACCTTTGACGCATCAGACCCATCTGCATGAATGTCGCTTTGACAAACACCTCGATCGTCTTTCTCGGCCCTACCGTCGAGCGGAACATGCGGGGGAGCAGGAAAGGGTAGTCTGAAAAGTCCGTGTGCTTGGAGCCACACAGGGTCATCAGCCAGCCTCGCGACTCCTCGTTGCTGTTCCTTGCGTCTAGGCAGATTCGCTTCAGTTTGCCAAAATGTTTCTCCCACCTGCACATGCTGTCAGTATCAGCTGCGTGAGAAGGAGAATCTGTGCTGTTGCCGTACTTACACTGTGAAGCTCTCCGAGTTCAGGACATAGATTGGCTTTCGCAGCAAACCCTTCACCTGATCCTGCTCCTGCTCTGGATCGCGGACGGGATCCACCCATGGGTCTAACACGATGGCGAATGGGAAGACGTTCGTTTCGCTCCGCATCATTTCTATCACCGTCGCACCTCCGAAACTGTGACCGCAGAGTGTTGGGTAGGCGAGGTCGAGCTTGTCCTTCCAGTCTGCCAGAGGTGCGTCGCTTTTGATGATACTCGATGCTGGGATATTTTTGCTGGTGGGGGAAGCTTGCTTCCCTGCCAGCTTGGTGCCCAGTTTCCTCCTGGACGACTTGACAATGTCGGCTCCGTGACCTTCATTGATTTGCTGAAGCACGTACAGGCATTCTTGGATCTCAGCGTGGCGCATCTTGATTTGGTCATGCCGGAGATTGACATCTTTCTCATCAGGTGTATCGGAGAAGGAATGGAGACCGATCGTTTCAAAGACCAGGTAAGGAACCTGAAGCTTTGTAGACTTTGACTTGGACGGCCGCTTTCCCTGTGATTCCGAATGCTGAGGCGCCTCCTCGCCGCGCACGATACTGCTGACACCCGAGCCATCCCGGTGCTCTATTGCTACGACGACGATGCCTTGACTGGCAAGTTCTCCGCAGTACTGAGAGTAACTCAGTCTGTTGCCCGCCAAGCCATGGCTGAAGATCAGCACAGGGAATCGCGGAGGTAGCTGACCAAAGTTCCCTGCGGTTGCCCGATCGAGATGCGGCGAGTTAATGTCAGCACGAGAGCCCAGTTTGGACGGGTCTGCTAACGGCGGTGCGACTAGTGCAGGCATCCTCTCGCTGACCAACGTCAGGATGGCAGGAGAGACAGGAACAGCGAAGGGGCCATACTGTCCGATGTATTTGAACAGGGCTGCTATTCCGGTGTGCTTAGGTCTCCCTAGCCACGCTACGTTCGGATATTGTTTCGCATCATCTTCTGAAAGCGTTGCTGTCGGGTAGTAGATGGTGAACAGGACCGTTTCTAGGTGCAGAGTACACGTCTCGGCTCCAGAGGTGAATGGCGACCAAGACGAGTCGTCGCAGACATTATCTTCCGACTGCTTTTCGTCACGTCTAGATTCGCCTGCCTTCGCTGCTCTACGCTGAGCCTTCTTGGATGGCCGATTGAGGTCGCCGGGTTTTACGACGTTGTCACAAAAGCTTCGCGGCTGGCGGACCGGTATCTCGAGATCAATGGCGCCGACTCGAAAAGGCCCAGAGTATGGCGGTAGCTTCATGACGACATGAACGAGGGAAAGTTGTCGTGATAGGGTATCGAAGATTGAGGACGGGGAGAGGATAGTTCGATGTGCTCTTTTTTCTTCACTTGTGCCCCGAGATCGGATCGGCGATGCTGTATGTTGTTGTCAGTTCACGCTGCACCTGCATGAGCGTTTACCCGAAGCCGCCTCCACACGCTGGTGACGACGATCACCTATTTTTAACCAGACGTCAACCTAGACCAAGGGTCTACTTCCACATATGACCGTTTGAGGAACGCCAATACGTGAGTACGCCAAGGATGACTAGGTTTCAATCATATAATGTACAGGTAGGAAGATCAAGAATCCCTTTTTACAGGTTGCCACGTTCAGCCTGGTCCCTCTCAATCGCCTCGAAGAGACTCTTGAAGTTTCCAGCTCCGAATCCATCAAAGTTATGCCTCTGGATAATCTCAATGAAGACTGTAGGACGGTCGAGCAGGTTCTTGGTGAAGAGTTGGAGCAGATATCCGCCTTGGTCAAAGTCGATCAGGATATTGAGCTTCTTTATTGTCTCAAAGTCTTCTTTGAGCTTGAGTCCAGTCGCTTTCAGTCGCTCGCTCTGTTTTGAGTTAGCGTTTGGCATGTCAGTTCCGGGCTATATGGCGGTGGCAATTGTGTTGCAAACTTACGATTGCCGTGTAGTATGTGTCTGGAACCTTGATGAACTCGATGCCTCGAGCCTGAAGCGCCGAAACTGCCTGAATGATGTTGTTTGTCCTGAGAGCAATGTGCTGGACTCCCGCTCCGCCAAAGAACTGAACATATTCCTCGATTTGACTCTTCTTCTTGCCTTCAGCAGGTTCGTTGATTGGCATCTTGACCAGCTCGTTGGCCGAGGCCATGACGATGGATCGAAGAGCGGAAAACTCAGTCGAGATGTCCTTGTCGTCCACAGACCAAAACCGGTGGAAGCCAAGTGCCTTTTCGTAGTAGTCGCAGGCGTCCTCCATCTCATTCCAGTCTTGGTTACCAACGCAGTGGTCAATGAAGCCCAAGTTAGCGACTGGCAAAAGTCGGTTGACGGGGTCGGTCTCAACGATCGTCTTAAAGCCAGGCAGGAAGTCACCTCGATAGTCGCCACGTTGAACAAAGGTGTGGATCTGGAAAAGTCAAGTAAGTAATACATTCTTCTTCAGCAAAGACTTTGTCCGACCACTCACTGTGTCACCATACGTCTTGACGGCGCAGCAAATGACTTTGCCCTTGTCATCCTCCAGGACGTAAGGTGCCTTGTGGGCCCTGGCACCATTCTTGATTGCAGCCTCGTACACGCCGACGGCGTCATCGACGGTGAATGCGACATCTTTGACGGCATCTCCATGGAGGGCAATGTGTTCGTGCATGTCCCTGAGCTCCTGCTGCTCTGCCTCATCTTCTGTCTGGGCTGATCCTGGGCCATTGATGGGAGAAGTAAGGATAAAATGGATGTCACCCTGTCGGACGACGTGGGAGGCTCGAGTGCGGCATCCCGTCTCCAATCCACGGTAGGCGACACGCTCGAAGCCAAAACGGGTAACAAAGTAGGTGGCGGCCTGCTTGGCATTGCCTACATACCACTCGATGTGATGGAAGGCAGTGACATTATCGCGAGCATCGCCCCTCTGGTGGACGGAGTTGGCAGCGACGGGTGGCTGGCCGACGGCGCTCTGAGGCGTAATGATGGTTTGGGTCGAGATAGGAGCCATTCTTGCAACCTGCTCTGTTCGTGTCGAGGGGGTGGAAAAGGGCAAGTACAGCTTGTTGGTGAGGACAGGAGCCTTACCTGCCAGCGTACCCATCAGTATATATTCATCTGCCAACCGTTACCCGTGAGTCTGTCACAGCATAGGAGCAAGCGTAAAAGACGGGAGAAGACAACCGAAGGTCTTGCGCTGTAGGGGCTTCGGTTACTGGCATGTTTCAATCCTGAGTAAGGATCTAGGGATGCTCGCATCCTCGGTTTAGGGAGGCAGGACAGCGTTGCTGGTTCTCCTCCGGTAACCGCCCGCGAGTAAATATGGAAAGGCAAGTCGGAGAGGACCAATGCAAGTCAAAGTTGGTACAAGGGGCCAGAGTATGTGTGTATTACCGAGAGTAGGAACGAGGCTTGACAGATAGCCATGGCCACGGGATCAAACAACCCGCTGCACTGTGCGCTGCGCTTGCCTGGAGGTTCGGGCTTGTCGGCGGGTACGGAGGGAGCTGAGGCACAGAGTTTTGGCCACTGTTTTGCCTCCTCCACATTCTTTGCTCGATCCGATCTAGGAGCGCTCATTTCGACGGCTCAGCACAGGGCTCAATCGGCTACAGACTGAGCATTTTGCTACCACGTGTCTCTCGCCCGCCGCTTGTTTCCATCCGGATGGCCAGCCTTTTTTACATTTCGATTTTTGCACGGCTACGCGCACGCGGTTAAAACCTCCTTGCAAAGTGCAAATAGCCGTGAGCTACCGAGCAGGGCACAACCCACACACCCAACTCAGGGTCAAAGTCAACAATGACTACTGGTTATTGGGCTATACGATTCAGCGCCATGGTGTCACAAGCTTCGCACACAGTTTCAGCATCTCTATGATATAAATTCAACCCTGCCTGGTACGGAAAGGTAAGGGGGGCCCATCCAATAGGAGAGCGGGCCCACAATACAGTACCTTTACAAGAAAGCGGCGAACATGGCGAGTGCAACCGCCGACAAGATTGCCGCGGCAAACGGCGGCACCAGCAGAGCTGAGCCGTTCGAGTCGCCCTCGGAGATTCTCACCGTGTCTTCGTTCCTGTAATCTCGGCGTGCAGCGTCCATCAGCATCACGAATGAAAGACTCTCCGAGCTCGTCGGTCCCTCATGCGTAAAGCCGAGAACATCCACCGTCTCAAATTCTGGTCCAAAGATTCCCATAGGCGTCAAAGAAGTCTGCAGCCGGTTGTAGATCTGCTCTGCCGTATCGACGTGCCTCGAGTACTCTGGCGCCAGCGAGGCCAGTCGGAAAGTAGAGTAGACCAGCAACGCTGTTCCCGCCGAGTCAAGGAACGTGTTCGTGTCGTTCATGTAGTTGTGGAACAGCATACTGTCTTCGTCCAACAGAGGATACGCGGCGTCCAAGACTTCATTGACCCATGCCAGCAGGTCCTCTTTCTGCTGAGACATTGCAGATGACGCTTCGCTCTGCTGAATGGTTGCCAGCACCCGAAGCATACCAGCCGTGACCCAGCCGTTTCCTGTCGCCCAGGCACCTTCGTCCGTCCAGGTACCGTTGTTGGGATAGCGGATATGACCCCAAAGGTTGTTAGCACCACCATCCGTTAGCTGCAGAACATCTCGGTAGAGCCGGATCTGATCGTAAGCGATCTGAAGCAGCGTGTCGTTGCGTGTCACCAGTCCATAGTATGCAATGAACGGTGGCCCCATGTAGATGGCGTCACTCCACAGCTGGGTCGTCATCGCACGATGGCTAATCGCACCTGCCTCCGACCGAGGAACGTCGTCAAGAATGTAATTAAGCTGCCTTTCAGCAGCATCCGCAAAGTAGCCACCTCCAATTTGACCCGTCTCCTGGTTGAACTCGCCGTAAAGCCAGCCAGCCAGGACGACGTGTTCGCCACAGCTGGCACCATCAAGCGCACTGCCAGTGGTGATCACTTCGTCTCCTGTCACACGGAAAGAGAGTCGGCCGAGTCGATCTTGACGCGCTACCGACTGATAAGCCATGGCGAGTACATCGTAAGGCGCCCCTCCAGCGTCAGCGCGGATGTTTGATGGCTTGAAAGGTGGTCCGCCGTTCTTTGAGGTGAATACAGTCCAGGGTGCATGGTCAAGTTCCAGCAGCGCCGATTGGCCTGTGCCTTGCTCCCAGCTGGCTCGTTGGCCCGCAAGCATGCCCATCCTCGCCACTTCGGCCAGGGTATTGTTGATGGCCCTCTTACTGAGGCCAGACGCATCAGCAGGCTGGATTGAGCAACCGATCACACTCAACACGGCAAGCATTGACACTGCTGACGTCGCTCCTGCGAGCTTTCCCTTAACCCGAGTACGGTTTTCGCGAGCGTTGAGCTTGGGCACCCGCACAGCAGCTGTTCCAGTTGAATCTTTGAAAACAACCAGAGTGCCGTTGGATCGGAAGCCACCAAGGTCGCCAGTACGGTACCAATCGCCATCATCATCACGTCCCGCGATGACCTTGCCACGAACCAAGACTTCACCCATGGGATCATTTCGATAGCCATCCTTATCATCGCCAGCGATACGTAGCCCGTGACTCTGTGCCAAATCCGTGCTGGCCAGCTTGAGTTCCACGGACACGCTCGGAGGTCCGACGTGGGCAGGAACTTGCATCCCATCTCGCTCGTGGTCAGCGAAGGCTTGTAAATCGTATCCATGAGCGCAGGAGAGGGGCGCCGTTACGACAGCAGCAAGACCATTGGGAGCCCTGGCGAAAAGAAGCGAGGTTGGCAGATATGCATTGAGTACGGAGCAGCCAAGATGGACACGGAGAGAGTCGAGAAGTCCCTGCGTTATCGAGCTGCCACTACCACAGATCATGACGTTACGGACGTGGGTGCAGCCGTTAGATGCGCGAGCCTTGCTGAAAGACAACGCATCAGAGAGACCGGCACGGCTGTAAGTTCCGTTCCGAAGCGAGTACAGCTTTGACCGGAAAGCCTGACTTGCGAGAGGAGACCTGCGAGAGACATTGGTAAGGGCGCAAGCAAGAGATGAAGCACCTTGAGGAGAGGCGTAAATGAGAGTGGGTTCAGCCTTGCTAAAGGCTAGAGATGCGTTACGATCATCCGTGCTTGTTGATATCTGGTCCGCTGTGAAGGCAGAGCCTGTGTACAAGGCCAAGAGGACCAGAGTAAGTCCTGCAGGGCTATGCGTGAAGCTGAGCGACGCTGACGCAGACTCGGAGTGACTTTTGGTTTCGACAAAGATGCGATCAGCGGATGAAGGAATCTTGTCAGAAGGGAAGAAGCCGAGGTGTGTGGTGACACCAGCAATGAGGTTGCCATGAGTCACGGACACCCATCCGGGGTTACCCAGCCAGTAGAAAGAGTGAGTTGACTTGAGATTGTCTTTGTCTGATGGGGTAGCATTGGCCAGTTGGCCTTCCTTGACAACGTCATCGAAAGCGACCAGGCGCAATCGGTGCGAGCCACCGTAGTGCTCTGCTGCATTGGCATCTGCGAGACGAACTTGAGACTCGGAGGGGAGGATGACGAGGGCAGATGGGTCCAACACGGAGAGTCTCAGTACAGCCGGCAGGGCCTCGGCGGTAGAAACTAAAGCCGAAATGGTGCGGGCTCCAATATGGACGACTTGGGAGGGCAGCTCAGTGGGTACCTTGTCCGTAATAGTAGACGTTGGAATCACTACAGTGTGGAAAGAACTGGCTCCACCGAGGTGACATGCACTGAGGAGAGCAACTAGAGCAGGAAAGTTGTCAGACTGTTGCGAGACGGCAAGGCATGTCTGCTGAGCCGGGGTGGAAGAAAGCTTGAGGAGACCATTGGCGAACTGGGCAGCCTGGCGAGAGAGGCTGGCGTTTGAGGTGACGACGTTTTGGACAGGCCTTTCATGGTTGAGTTCCGAGCCTAGGGCTCCATTTGCGAGAAGTTTTGCGAGATTGGTGACTTCCTTTCTCGGTTTTTGAGCCAGATCGAAGCCGGAGGGCGAGTTGGCGTTCCTGTACACGGCCGACTCACCAGGCTGTCGCACCTGGGAGACGTCGGCCTGCCTTGAGAGGATGAGCGGGTGGATAAGAGGCTGGAAGGACCTCGACACGTAGACCGAGATCGCCAACGCGGACACGATGAGCACAAGAAGCACCAGAGAGGTGTCATCAATCACCAGCGAAAGGCCCATCTTGCCGCGATTCCTGGTCGAGGAGGGGATGGCAAGCTGCTGATTTGGCCGGGAAGGAGGAAGGATAGATGGAGGATGAATCGAGTGACGAGGGCAATGAGGTAGAAAGGAGGGGGATCGATGAAGGCAGGGGACGGGCACAGTCAGCACTCAAGTTGATGACGAACTCGGAGGGCGTGTTGAGAAGGGCTGAGCTGCGCAAATCCCAGAAGAAGCCGGCTCTGAAGGGCTGGGAGGCACTCGGCCAGAATGGTATGGAGTCCAGGAAGTGGGATTTGGGTGTCTAAGACAGACAGGCATGCACGAAACGGGGAAGGGAAGGGAGGGAGAAGGAGAAAGAGACGCTACCTTATCTTGACTAACACGAGGTTCAGTTCAGTTGGCCGATCTGCCCGAGTGACTTGGGGAAGGAATGGGGTCTGGCCAGGGAATCGAATTACAGAAGCTCTGTCACTCACATCGCTCACTCACATCACCCACTCGGTAACTCTGACCGTAAAAAAAGGTCGCGGTCCCCATTCCATACCCCTGCCGCCCTGCTCTTCATGCGCGTGGAGAATCGTGTACATGTATACCCTCCCTCCTGCCACCCTGCCACCCACGGCCTCAGAATTCTAAAAAGGAACAGCTTAAAGTACTGTACGTTAGAGCGCAAGCGGCGAGCAAACAAAAAGACGCGAAGGGAGAGAGAAACTCGACGGACATGCTCAGGCAACGTGCGCTTACTGTTACTGTAAGTTAACTTGCTGTACAGTAGAAAAGTGACAAAGACGCGCCGACCTGCCTGCGCATGCGCCAAGAAGGCCTTTTCCTCCTCCTTCTTGCCTCTTGCGGCGCAACGACAGTGCATTCAAGTTGGCTTGGCTCTGCACCATCTGGACCTGCACAGCATCAGATTTCTCTCCGAGCTGCCTCAAGCCGAGCGGTGACCGTTGCAGCCAAGCCCAGCCAAGGCCAGAGCCAAGCTTTCGGATCAAGCTGTGCTGGCGCAGACTACCCACACAAGTATGCATTCACTGTACAGTATAGCGCTCGACGCCGACATCCAAAGCAATTGAAACAAAAGCAGTCCCTGCAAGCGATTTTCGATTACAGTACGCCAACGCCGAGGGGTCCAGAAGCGGAGGGCAATTCAATTTCTCGCCCTGTCGGAAGAGCAGAGGCGCGTTCCTAAGCACTCACTCCTTGCGTGACGCCATCCTTTCCCTTCTCGCCGACACGCAAGACTTTACACTTGCAGCAGCAGCAGCAGCAGCAGCAGCAGCAGCATGCCATGTGTCTGTGGAATTCCGCGACCATTCTCGCCCACTTGCCACCCTTGTATACCTAGCTACGGATTGTGACTGGTGCGGTTGCGCCACCACAGACGCCCTGATTCGTAGGAGCCCAAGTAAATACCTGCTCCGAGTGCGGTCCATGCGCTTCGAAGTGCGCCCCCCTTGAACAATGCTTTCCAGCCTTCTTTGGCGCTGATTGCTTGCATGGTTTTCAGTACGCCTTTGGCTTCGCTCTGTGCTTCCGTACGAGTTGAAAGCATGATTCTCGTCTTGGCCACGTCGATTGGCGTTGTGATAGCTGCCGAGATGGAACCCGCGACAGCTGCACTTGCGCCGCTCACCAGCCCAGCTTTGGCGAACTCCGCCAGCGAACCTCCGCCTCCTTTCAGACCCTTTCCAGCTTTGGCTGCTCGATCTCCCGTTGCCACATCGACATCGTCCACCTTGCCATCGTGGGAGTGTGTGCCCGACTCGAGTCCAAGCTGATCCCCCAGTTTGGCTCGCAGCATCTCATAAATCGGGAATTGAATCGCTGTGAATGGCAAGTTACGGCCAGCAAGCGCCTTGTATGATCGCCCGAAATTGCCGAGGAGAGGGCCGAATGCCTTGCGTCCTTCTTGCTTCGCTCGCATGACCGCTTCACTTGCTCCCTGGGTTGTCCCAGTCGATGCCAAGTCAGCAACCTTCTTCAAGGCCTGCCCCGAGGCACGAGCATCCATCGTGGCTTGATTCCTCACTTGAGCTTGCTGCTTCATGACTTCCGCCGGGGTCAGCACCACACATGACACGAGCTCTGCGGTGGAACTTGCAAGAAGATGTGTCAAGGTCAGGGGAGCACCATGAAGCGGAGATGACGGAGAGGCAATCAAACTCTTGCTGTGCTCGTAAGTAGTGAAGAACACGCCAGCTTGATCACGATGGTAGCCAATCCGATCGCATTGTATGATCCCAACGTCAGCCTCTTTCGATGGCACACAAGATTAGTGCTTGGTTACTCACCGGCGGGGAGCGTGGCAACGATCACGCTGCCAACACCTTGATAGAGCCCCGAATAAAGGCCGCGTCCTCCTGGGAACCTTGTCTTGACATCGCTAGCTTGAATCCTTGTTTTGAGAGTATCGAGAGGGTAGATAAGCAGATCCACTGTGAAGGCCGCCAGAGCCCCAGCCTGTTGCAGCATTCATCAACAAGGCGGTCAGAGTCAATCCTAGTCTATGAGATGCGAAGGGGCTGAACTCACCACAACAGTATCCATCACGACTTTGCCACTTTTGGAGATGGTTATTTGTCAAGAGGTGCAACTATCATCCTGAATCATCGGCAACAAATGAGCGTTTGGAGTCATGGCTCGAGTTGTTGTTCATCTGCATCACCTGGATTCTTGCGTATCTACGTACGTCAGTGCGCTGCGCTGGGGATTTTTTTGGAGGAAACCTCCACATGTTGGTTCGGTCGTGTCTTTGCACATCCCGATCTCGATTGACACTTGATCCGAACGAGACCCATTCACAGTAAGTTAACTTACAGTTTTGAAGGCACATTTAGCTCACATGCACTTTCATGCAAAATGAGAGACAACAGGCGAAAGAAAAACAGCCGATTGCGCATGTTATGGTTATCAAGGTACAATTACAGATGAAAAGGCATCAAGTGGGCTGATGTGGCCCTTGCAATGCTCAGTAGTAAAAGCCATCATCATCATCGTGGTCATCAGTCAAGTCGAACACGTCCTGGTCTGTATCGTCCACGAGCATCTTGACCATGTAGGGGCCTTCGAGCTCGTATCCGAGGCGTCGATAGTAGTCCCTGGTTCCTACACCAGAGATGACCGCAATCTTTCGACTCCCATGTTCGTCACGAGCAATGCGCTCGGCCTGTTCCATGAGCAAAGTACCGAATCCTTGATGCTGGAACTTGGTCGGATCACGAGAGTGGATCGGCACGGCGCTTCCGTACGTGTGGAGTTCGCGGACAATGGAGCATTGTCCATCTTTGGTCAGCTCTGGGCGATAGGTACCTGCAGCCGAGCACTTGCGCAGGCGGAGGAGGGCGATCAGGATGTCTCGTTCCGGATCTTCGTAAGCAAGGAACGACTCCCATCCACCATTGGCAGTGTAGTCCCTCCGAATGAACTCGACTTCCTCGGGACGGACCTTGGTGTGAATCTCGTGCAAGCCGACCTCACGGTAGCGAACGTCTCGACAAGTGACACCGAAATCGCGCATCCGTTCGAGGGCTAGCTCGCGAAGGTTGCCGTTCTCGACACCTGAAGAGACAAGCGGCATGGGAATGTCACGCTGGACTCGGTAGACTCGCGTCCATGGAGGGACAAGAGCAAGGATACGGGCTATCAGATCTACCAAAAAGGACGGTGTGTAGTTCTTGTAGCGACCAGTTCTCCAAAGCTCGTAAAGGCCTGTGCCACGGATGACGAGTGTGGGGTAGAGCTTGAGGCCGTCAGTGCGGAATGCGGGGTTTTCAAAGTACTCCTTGAACTGTTCCATGTCACGCTCAACACCGACGTTGGGCAAATCTGGCATCATGTGTGCCACGATCTTGTAGCCAGCATCCTTTGCGAGCTGGAAGGTCTCACAGACGGCCTTGACGGTGTGTCCACGATTGGTGTCTCGGGCCACATCCTCGTAGACTGACTGGACACCAATTTCGAGACGGGTGCATCCATATCTGAGCATCTGGGAGAGATGAGGTCGCAAGCAGTAGTCGGGGCGCGTTTCGATGGTAATGCCAATGCACTTGGTCAAGGCGCGCTCGGAGTACTTGACGGCCTCATCGACATCCAGGCCATTGAAGCCACTGAGAGCGTTATGGAGCTGAGAGATGAATTGAGCTCGGTAGTCTTCGGCCAGCGACATGAAAGTGCCGCCCATGATAATATATTCGACCTTGTCGACGCTGTGGCCGAGTTCACGGAGCTGCTGGACACGACTCTTGGACTGTTCGTACGGGTCGTAGCGAGCCCTGATGGCACGCATCGAAGTGGGCTCATAGCCGGTGTAGGACTGCGTGCTATACTCGAAGTCTGAGTCTGGACCACCGGGACAGTAGACGCAGATGTTGCCTGTAAGTGCGATATGCGGGCAGCGATGAGGCTTGCACATGACGGCGACTACAGCAATGCCTGAGGCGCTCCTAACGGGCTTGGCCTTGAGAGCGGGTACAAGAGCCTTTCGGTATGCCTCTGGAATGGCAGCAATGATGTCGGTGAGTCGTGGGACACCATTGTAGCCGTGCTTCTTGCATGTGGTGGTTCGAATGTGGTTGAGGGATACGGACTGAGAGTGGTCGTGGGCGTCGACGAGCTGGGCTGCAACATCCGCACAGACACGGAGTAGGAGTTCTGCCGAGTTGGAGGAAGCGCCCATGTTTGTTCCTCGGAACCTGAGGTCGTGAAATAGCGTCCTGGTCCCAGATGATGGTGGTTGTATGGGTGCGAATCCGCGATTTGCAACAGCTTTGGGATGCAGACTGACTTGACTGAGCGTTCTGTTCTTCTGCTTCCGCTTTTTTTCAGCATTTATTGGATTCGGTTTACGTAAGCCTCTGTCATAGGCGTTGAGGGCTGGTGCTTCGCCAGACAGCCTGCTCGCTCGTTGCCCCCCTTTCTCGCTTGAGACTCATGCAGGTGACCTGCATGGCATCAGGCAATCGCCCAAGTTGCCCCCCATCATTCGACTGAGCCCGCCGCTGAGCCGTACAGCTAGTCGACCTGAGCTCTCAGGCCCATTGTGCGTGCTGCTCGGTTCTGGCGCAGAACGTGACTGTATGTGATTGATTTATGGCTTGCTTGGCTTGCCTTTCTTGCTTTGCTCCACATAGCGCAATCGTTGTCGCTTTCTCTGTTCTCACTCTCACTCTCATACTCTCCCTCTCACTCTGACTCTATCTCATACCTCCAATCACACTGTCCGCATCTTTCTGTCGGCATCTATCTGTCCGCTTTCTCGTCTCAATTCTGCACATGTCCAACTCATATCTTTCAACGCAATCATGAGGCTCTCAATGCTGCTTGCCCTCATTCGCTTTAGCGTCGCATTCTCTCTGCTCGCATCCAGCCTGCTCTATGCTCAGCAACCCAAACAGGCCGTGTTCACGCCATCGTCCCTTCAACTCGATTATGACCTGGCGCCCAAGCATCGACCCCCGGACTCTTCTTCCTTCAATTTGATTGATCTCCTCTCCCAGTCCAGCCAGCATACCATCCTGCTTCGACTCTTACAGCGCGTACGCCTCATTCCAACCCTGAACAGGCTTCAAGAGTTCGATGACGGAACCGGAATCACTTTCCTCGCCCCAACTGATCAGGCTTTTCTCAGGAAGCGCGACTCTCAGAAAAGCGCCAGAATCGCTGCCAACGCACCATCCAATTCCAAGTCATTCTGGGAATGGATTCTCGACCACCCTCAGCTGCACCATTCTCAACATGAGCCCGTCACTATCTGGACCCAAGATGGTGTCCAAATTGTCGACAACGTCAACGCCGTTCTCAGGCAGCATCTCTTGTATCACGTACTCAACTACACGCTACCTTATAACCTCACCAGCGACACAGGATCTCATCAGGCTGGTGCTCCACTCCCTGAACCCGGCAAACCTGTCATCCACGAAACCATGCACTTTCCTTCCAGGCGTCTTTTACGTGAACCTACTCGTCCTGGCCACATTCCGCGTCCTGATGAGGAGGATCACGGCGGACTCCTTGGCCACGAGGGTCAAAAGATTCGCATTGCCACGGTCCAGGTAGAAACCGAGGCTCAACATCCTACATCCGAGAGCAACAAGAAGAAGAAGAAAAAGGACAAGGAAACCTTCCTTGCCTTTGGAGCTGATGCAAAAGGTGACGGAGGCGCTCTTAGTCTTGGAGAGGATTGGTCATCTCCCAAAGGTGTGATCTACACAGTGGACAACGTTCTTGACCTTCCTCCTTCGCTGCGTAAGTTTTGATCTTTGACTCTTTTCTCAGGCCCTGAGTCTTTGCTTACCATCCTGTGATCACTGGTAGAGACGGTCATCAACACACACCCCTCCCTCGGCCGTTTACAAGGTCTCATGACTTCGGACCTGGTCGAGTCGCTCTCGACCACAGCTCACCTCAGCCTCTTCCTCCCTGCTTCAGAAGCATTCGCGTCTCTCTCGGATCTTGAATGGCGATTCCTCTCTGGGCAATGGCAGAAGTCCTCTGAAGATCGTCTCAAACTAATGGGTTGGCATACCAGCGGCGTTGGCATGGGAGGTGGCAGACCGACTTACGCCCACAGGCTCAGGAAGGAGGGACAATTGAACAGTAGGTATCAGTTTTCCCCAGCCTCAAGTGGACACCATTCTAATTTGAACATACTCTGCATTTTCTCCCAGTAACCACAATTCTGGGAGGCTCTGTTTCTGTGAAGGTTGAAGATAACCAAGGCATCTCTATTGGCAGCGCTCGCGTTGTCGAAGAAGACATTTTCACCGAGAATGGTATGTTCCCTGGCCTCGGCCCCGTGCCCACATCTCTAGGATGGGCGCACGTCATACAAGCGGCTGACATTTTTTGACTCAACCCGGTCTTGCTCTGGGCTCAGGTGTTGTGCACATCATCGATCAGCTGATCTTGCCGTTCGGAGACCTGGACATGAGCGTCGAAAAGTACCTACTCGCACTTAACGCTACCAAGTTCGTCGACCTTATCTATGAAGCTGGTCTAGAATCGTACATCAGTCAAGCTCCCCACAAGGGCTCAGAGGGCAAGCTCACCTTCCTTGCTCCGCGTGACGATGTCATCGAGGACTGGCGTTTCCACACCTTTGGAAGCCATAGGTCTCGTGAGCCTGAGGACGAGGGCGAACACGTAAGCGGTAATGATGCTGAGCCATCACTTGCGGACGTCGTCAAGTATCATATCCTTCCGGGATTGATTCAACCTGCACACCTAGTCGATGGAATGCTCTTGGGAACTGAATTGGTGAGTAATGATCGGGCTAGTCCAATAATTTCATGATCTGATTCTGACGGACCGTTCACGTGTCTCTCTCGATAATAGAGAGACTGGAAGTTGAAGGATGGTAGACAACGCATCCCCGTCGAGGTCGATGATGGAAAGAGTGCATCCGAGAGGCGAGGGAATGGCGATGTTGGCTTCGGAAACGCCAACGTTCTTCGGGAACCCGTTCAAGTCAAAGATCAAGCGATCATCTATGTCATCTCACAGCTCCTAGACCCTCCAGCAAATCCCGTTCAAACGGCAGTCTCGCATCTTTCTTTGTCGTAAGTTTCTCACACTTGTCTCGCCTCAAGCACCTCTTCGCTCATGTTCATATCTTTTTAAGTACGTTCGTTGCAACGGTTTTCAGTGCTGAGATGAAGAAAGCGATTCAACGGGCTCCCGGTGTTACTTACATGATCCCGAACAACGATGCTTTCAGCGGCCTGGGGCTTGCCATGAGCTACTTGCTGCTTCCAGAGTCACAGCCGGCGCTGCAGGCTGTAATCCAATATCATGCGATCGACCAAGTCTTGTACTTGGAGGACTTCCCACGCAACGAGACCGTTTACGGCACATTGCTCCCGGATCCCGCTGGAAAGCTGTCCACCATCAGATTCAAGAACGGCACCGTAGCTGTCAGGCGGCCGGATCAAGGTTCCGAGACTGTTGCGAAGGTGCTTCGTGGGGACATTCTAACGAATACCGGCGTCATTCACGAGATTGACAGAGTACAGATTCCCATGGATCTAACCATCGTACGCACCTTTATCCCACTCCAGCCTTCGCTTGAAGCCATGCTAACATTCTCTGTCTACGCGCGTTCACAGAGACATTTGCTGAAGGGTGCAAAGGCTGATACGATGGAAGACTTGATTGTTCAGGTAAGATTTCTCTCCCGAAGGTCTGACAAAGACTGTCTCTCTTGCTAAGCTTGGTCTGTTACCACCTCGAAAAACTACAACAGGCGGGTTATGGAGAGATCTTGAATGGCACACTTTCTCAAAGCGCCAACTCAGACCCTACGTCAAGTTTCGTAATACTCGTTCCAACAGGTGAGTCTTGATCTTGGTAAAGCCTGCCGTTGGACTCATCACCTGACTATTTCGTCATAGACAATGCTTTCGCCCATGTCAATCTTTCTCGGCTCCTGGAAAGTCCATCTGATCTGAGGCGCCTCGTACAACAGCATATCATCCCGATCCGTGACGGAGCCAGTGTAGACGACATTCTCCCGGACGGCCGGCATGATCGGCTGCAACTTCGGGATGAGAGCTCATTCGCCACTCTCCTTGACCAGGATGCTGGCGGGATGAGCAAATACGGAAAAGTCAGCTTCCGCCGAATCAATGGTGAATCCACCAACTCTCATCCATCGCACCCTTTTTCCGAGAAAGATCCTGTTGGATGGATGGTTGGCATCAAAGACACACGAGGCTCGTCTGGCAAAGGCCACTCAGCTCAAGTACTTGCTTTTGGTCGAGAATCCAGGCGTATCACGCTGAGCGAAGAGGAAGGCCCTCGTTTGGAGACCTTGGCAACTTTATCTGGTATGGGTGGAGTGATCGAGATCGATTCAGTCATCATGCCTTACGAGCCTGGTTGGTTCTACAGATGTAAGTCACCGATATGACTCTGTTTCCTGAAGCCAACATTTGCTTACACTCTCCTCTGTCACTCTACTAGGGGGATGGGCTGTACTTTCCACTGCCCTCATCGTCGTCATACTGATTATCTCTGGTGTCGCTCTTCTTCGATGGTGGAGGAGGGACGGACGCATCAGGCTGCCAGAAGCTCTTGAAGGTATGTCGCTTTCAATTCACAAGCTCGCGAGACATGACAGCGTCAGGACCGAATGCTGAACTACATTTTCACCGTCATTCCAGGAGAAGAAGAGTAGCGAGTCAAACGAAGCCTCGTTCGATTTTAGAGCGTGTCATATTTGCGCATGTATCATACAACTGTCTCGTGGAATCGTTCTGTACCATTTTGTAGGGGCCACAACCCTCAAGCCGGAGGGATGGAAAGCTCATAAGCTATAGTCAGATCGAGCCATCATCCTCGCCCGACGTAACTCGGCATCTTGGTTGCCTGAATGATTACAGAAGCGACTGCAGACATGTATTGGAGGCAAAGTCTCAGTGAATTGTCGTGGAGTCGTCCTCGAAACTTTGAAAGCTGGCACTCACCATTAACGCTCAACGGCATCTCTGCAATGTGGACAATCTCTTTGGCCACCCTGGAAGGAGGCGAAGCAAATGAAATAGTGTCAGTCGTCAAACCTGTATCGAGGCGGCAGGGCCATTTGTGCTCACCATTCCCGGTCCATCGTGGGCTCGTGACGCAAGGATCCGTCAGCCTTTGGAGCGATTTGTGAGTCCAGAGTCAGAACCAGCAGAAAGCCTTGTTGGCGGCGTGGGGCATCACGTCACTCACCTGCGGGACTCCAGGCCCTTCCTTCATCTTCATCGTCATTTCAGAGGCTGCGTTTCCGATATCGATTTGCGTGACGGCAATATCAAACTGCCTTCCGTCTAGTGAGAGCGACTTGGTCAAACCTGTCATAGCATGCTTGGTAGCAGTGTCTACAGCGAAACAGAATCATCGGTCAGTGAATAGCCTTTGATGAGTTCACTTCGCACCTAGAAGACAACGTACAAGGGGAAGTGTCTACAAGAGTGAGGGTATCAAAAGTTCGAGTCAGCATCAGGGCGGCCGTAAACAGCGATTAGAGCGTACGTACGAGGTCGGGGCGTGTATGCGCTGATGCTACCATTGATGATGATTCGGCCGCCAATGGGGCTCTGTTTCTGCATGTAGCGGAAGGCCTCGCGAGAGCAGAGATAAGGGGCAGTCAGGTTGACGTCCACAGTAGCCTGCCAGTCGGAGAGCTTTTGCTCTGCGAGCGGAACATTGGGTGGCGATATGCCAGCGTTGCAGAAAACAAGGTCGACTCGTCCTGGTCGTTGATTGTGTAAGGTGAAATCCTTTGGCAACACCTAGGGCTACTCTCTGATACTCACCGAAGCGTTCGGCAGCCTTTTGAAAAACGCTAGAGATTATAATGAAGGTAAGTCCTGTTGTCAGCAGTGGAGTGAGAAGGCTGATGGCAATGCGGAATGACCTACCTGATCACCACGTCCTCCTTTGTAATGTCACCCTGGACGTAAGCGCCTGAATCAGGGCGACCTGATGCTTCCTCGATGGATTTGACCGTTGCTTCCAGCTCTTCAGTCCTCCTTCCGGTCACGACAACGTTCCAGCCGGCCTTTGCAAGGGCGATCGCTGATGACCTCCCGATCTGACAGATGTATGTGGAGAAACGCTTAATGATGATTGCCAGCCTCGCAGGAGGGCACGGAGGATCAACTTACCCCTGAGGATCCACCGGTACTGAAGCACAGAGGATGTACATCGCATCAGATACAATCCTTTCTCATCAAAACGGAACATTTGACTCTTGCACACTCACACGATGGCGGTCTTGCCAGGTCGGGGAAAGCTCTCGATGTGCTCAGACATGTTGATTTTGGCCTTGGTTGAGAAGTCGGTTTCTAGAGTGAGATTGCGGACGTGGGATTGCAAGGCAGTACCGCTCTTTGTACTTTCGTGCTGGATCAAAGAGAGTGTGCGAGTAAGTGGTTGGAAGGGGCAGGGATGCGTGAATGATCCATGTCGCCCGCTAGTTGATGTTATACTAATTTATTAGGTGGCCCGAGTTGCCCTTCCCCCACGCTCTCGGTGGCTCAACAATGGTTGCATGTTTGCTTGCTTGCTTGTTCGCTTGCTTGATTGCTTCTTACTTCGTGTGGTTCACACTCTGCCCTCTACTATTCTGTCCCCCACGCGGCTCCATTACCTCCACTTTCGCTGTTCTCAATTCAACGCGGTCCGGGCCCGCTTCCTGCCCGCGGGCGAATGCCTGCTCACCGGTCCGGCCGAACGTTTTCGTACGTAAGAAAGGCTCAAATCGAATCTGCTTTGCACTCGGCATCCGCATCAGAGGCGCCCACCAACTAGACTCGAGCCAGACACACCAAGAGGACGGTTATCCGTTACAATGCTGTGAAACAATTGCAGGGTATGCGACTTGCTTTGACCTAACTATGAAATCTCAGTGGCCCATGTAAGTTGAGCCAGGCTAGACCTCTCATCATCAAGATGACGAAGAAAAGTTGGCTCTATCTTCATGATTCGTTGCGGTGCCTTATCCTTTCTTCCCACATGTGCGCCAACGCAACAGACCCGCTCTTGGCAGGATCGTGAACAAATGCGCTTCGATGGAACTCGACACCCAAGCTGAAAAGCTCCTCCTTGAGCAGATCTTGATACGCATGGACGCCGAGCAGGCTGCCTCCCATGCACAGCACGCTGGTCTTGGGCTCTATGAACGCGTGCGACTCCGGATTTCGAGGTAGAACAGCAGCAATCTGACCGGCGAGTCTCCTTGCTTGATGTCTCAAGATTGAAAGAGAGTCTCTATCCTCATGTTGGAGTGCCAGGTGAAAGACTAGAGGTGCCAGTGACGCGAGCCGATGCTTCCTCTCTTGCAGCATCTGCGCCGAAGGCACGGGAGGAGAGATGCCAGTTGTACTTGTTTTGGATCCCTTCGTCAAAGACTCTAATGACCCCTCTCGCATCTTGTCATCTTGAACTTGTTCCCCGGCAAGGTTCGGTGAGCCGTCAAAGATGTGCTCGGTCATCCCGTCTTTCGCAACACCGTTTGAGCCCGGAACCTTCATTGATACGACGTCGCAAGGAGTAATCGGTGATGTTGGTGAAGTCTTCGCCGGGGGAACTCGGTCTGTATTTGCTCCTGACGAGACATCAGCACTGACATAGCCGTCAGGCGTCTCGGGAGTCGTCCATCCACTCGTGTCGGTCCCGTTACGGGCAGATAGACTAGGCGACCTGACTTGATCCGGACGCGGCTGTCCTGGAGGTCGGTTTGAGTAGACTGCGTTCAGTAGCTCATCAGTGGATTCCAGGTTCCAAAGGGACAAGATACGATCTCGGAGCATATGAGACTGCTTTCCTTCGATTGCCGCTACTGAGTGGTCTGATTGTGATTTGGCAGGGTTAGACTCATCAAGAGTCAAAGGAAAAGCACCCAGCTTCTCTCGATCTGCCTGATCCAGCACGAAGCGCAGGGCATCTCTTCCCACCCTGAACCCGCTACCCTCGTCGCCGAGGAGCCAGCCAAAGCCCCCAACTCTGCCCAAGGTGCGCAGCATGCCGTCGTCCTCCTCTTTGAAGCTCATGACGATGCTTCCTGTTCCTGCAATGACCACAACGCCCGTGCGCACGGATGGGAAGGATGGATCTCGCACTGGAGCAGCGAGAAGCGATGTGTCGTTTGCGACCAGGAGGCGAGGCGACGGATGAGGAAGAGAAAGGAGTGAAGCAAGGTATGGGGTAAGCTGTTGTACATCTGCTTCGCTATCCACCCCGGCGATTCCGAACCAAGCCGCTTCAAACAGTGGCTCTGGTCCAGTGTTGCTTTCGCGATACATGCTACATGCCTCCGGTTTCAAGCCTGTGACTTGGGAAAGGGCTGCTCGGATAGCCTCTTGAACTGAGACGAGAAACTGGTCGAGTCCGACGTCGGTGAAATTGGCTGGGCCTCCGATTCCGCGGCCAACGAGACAGCCACCCTGATCGGTAATGGCAGCAGCAGCTTTGGTGCCACCACAATCTATGGCAAGGTAGAGGCGCCTTCCCAGGATCGTTGCTGGGTTCGCGGGGGTGTCGTCCATAGTGATCTTCCGAGCCAAAAACTTGGAGGAGAGAGGTGTGGGAGAAGGACGACGAGGCCTATCCACTGGCGTCGCTGTCACCATGTAGGTGGCTTATGGTCCTTGCTACACCTTGTGGTCGTATTTACAGACCGTCAGGGCAAGGTTCCTGCTGGGGTTTACTTGGGATTCTGGAAAGGCGACCGGCCTGACTCTGTCATCCGCGTAGCCCTAAGCTTGAGAAGGGGAAGAAAGACGGCGGGACAGATGTCCGGAAGATGAATAGAGGTCCTTTCCTCAATGATGCTGTACCGCGCTCCTCGGCTGAAACAGGGAGGAATGAGGGATATCAGTAAAAAGGATCCCTCACGTTGATGGTGGTGGGGGCGAGAGAGTTGGGCAATGAAGCTTCATGCGTCAGAATGGTGAGTTTGGCGATGCGATGAGATAGAGATCTCAGATCTTCAGATGGTTGGAGAGAAAATCATGAATGAGGTAGAGGTAGTAAGGATGAAAAGTGAGGACTGAGTATGCCGCAGAAACGAACGATGTGAGCAATTTCCACAAAATCCGAGCCGAGGCGCGATGTTGGTGGGGCCAGCCAGCAGCACAGCCCTTTGGTGCAGGTATGCAGTTTTCCGTAGGTGGCCTGGTAACGTGCATATTGACTGCCGGCTCCTCGCCATGGTCTTTTGTGTGGCAGAGCTGACGAGCTCCCAGCAGAAACAGCGCCACATTCAGCTCTACTGGTGACTTTATGCTGCTCATCACAGCAGAGGCTTACAGTAAGCCAAATTTGGGTCTTGGAGCGTAGGTGCCGTTGCAGTTCTTTAACTCAATTGGAGAGGGCAACGGAAAAGAAACACGAAGAGAGGGCGAAGGATGTCGGATCATGCGGCCCCGGCGTGATGCACATCGGATCTAGTCAACCCCTGGCGCTAAGTAGGGTCCACCGATGTGATTCAACAGGACGTGACCCTCTGCTCAAGCCGGATCAAGTTCTCTGCGTCAAGTCAAAATTAAGGCTTTTGGCGCACGAGTCAGGTGATCTTATGATACCGTGACGGTTTCGGACGGTTCAGCATCCCGTGGAATTGTTGGCATCCAACCTTGCATGTTGCTGTGGCTTAGGGTCACGCTAACGTACAGTACAGTACTTTAGTGAGTGCGGTAAAGTACTGTATTTTCGTTGACCGCCCACGGCTCTGCCCCATCACATTTTCGGCGTGGGGACCGAAACCATGCAGATGCAGTCGAGTCCTGCAACTTGCGCCGGATTCCTCTTGCGCCGGGATAATTCTAACCTTTTGTTTGGGCGCTGTGCAGCTGGACAGCAACAGTTCACCTGTTTCCGCAATGTTTCGGCCAATTCTGTGCCTTCCAACACTCAAGTCTCAAACATGTTGCGAGTAACGCGATATGAGTGTGATGCGGATGCAACCTCATTTTGAGTGACCGGCGCTCTCCACGAAGCACTTGATTTCACCTTCGTTTCCACGCTTTCGGCGCCGCCGTTGACACCCTCTTTGGCTATCACATCGGCTCAACTTCACATCCTGCATCTACAATCTATAGCTCTTTTGGGCGCAAGCGTTCCATTGCGCCGGAGCCTTCTCCGCGAGGACAAGGAAGGATCTGTTTGCTTCTCTCGCTATCGGCACCGGCTCCGTCTGGTCCCGATCTCGATCTCTGTCTTGCCTCTAGGCGGCTATTCGAGTCCCCTCAGCTAACACACACGATCAGCGTCAGCCTGCCAGACAGATGCGAAAAGGCCATATTGGCCTGTCTCCTTCGTCGTAATAGTCTTACATTCGTTGTCACTGAGTAGCAATATGAAACACAAAACAATCATGAGGAGAACAACTCAACAAATACAAGATGCGAGTGGACGGCCAGACATGCGCCAATTGGAACCTTCGGTCAACCAGAAGCTTCCGGCGAATCCCCCACATCTTGGAGGTCTCTTCCTGACTGAGGCTTGAAAAGCATGGAGGATTGTGATGGAAAACTGGCGAGCATGTATGGGATCGGGGACTTTCGAGTTGGCGTTTCTAAAGGTGACAGGGCCCTGCGTGGTAGTCCGAGGGCTCCACTGGGTTTGAGAGATGAGCCACTTGACGGTCGGCTGGGCAACGACTCAACGCGTTGACGGACTCGGCCTGCCGGACTCATGCCGAGACCTTGAAGCTTCACTTTCCTTGTCGAATCAGTGACGGAATTCCGCAAGGGATCGGAATGCTCTAGGCGGGATGAGGGACGGGTCCATGGAGAACCGGACGATGGCGATGGCGGCAGCATCTGATCATGAGGCGAGCCAGCTGGTGTCATGGACACGCTGTCCATGTGACCATAATGTTGTAAAACAAACTGGGACAGCTCCTGCCACCCTCCACCGACTCTTACCATCACGGTGCGTGATCTTAGTATCCTGCAAAAGCATAATCTTGGTTCCGGGTCTCCGATCCAATATAAGCCGCTTTCGTCTTTGGCCTCATCGCGTTGGGAAGCGTGGGGAGGGGGGGAAGCCTGGGCAATCTTGACAGGGAGGGGAAGCCTGTTGACGACCCGTCCGATAGCCACGTCTAGACGGCTTTTTGGATTCGCAAGGTATCGATTCGGTAATGAGGGCAAAGTCCTGTGAGTCCTGGGCGTGACCGGTTGAGAGAAAGAGCGGGCCGAGCGAAGCGTCTGTCCCTCTACATTCTTGCGGGACGAATCGTCTGGTCTCAGCATTCCGTGTCGAGTGGTCGAGGAAGACTCTGATGCCGAGCGTGATCCTATTCGGTTTTCGACATCGATTTGCGGAGAGTTTCGACCCTTCGAGCCTTGACGGAAGCTCCCTGAAGTATCCCTACTCTGAGCAAGACGAGTTCTTTTGTCGTTTGGCAAAGCATAAGAGCCTCTTTCCTGGCTCTTTGAGGCATGAGATTTCAACACAGCGATGGAGAAAGAATCATTCCGTGCTTCTGCTTGAAAACTGCTCCTCGGATCGGGCTTCAATTCGAAGACATCGTGCGACTTGCGATCAGAGTCCAACAAGCTTGATGTTTGGCTCTGGATTTCGCTCTCATCCGGAGAAGAGACTGGACCTTCCCTTACCGTCCTTTGCTCGCCTTTGGTTCTGATGCTCTCGATCGCGGATCTCAGGTCCGCGAGACCCTCTCTCATCCGAAGGCAAAGCTTGTTGAGCTCTCCTTTCACCCTTTCGTCGCGATTCGCTGAAGCCGGTAGCTGTTTGGGCGGAGCGCCAGTCAATGGAACCTGGTGACAACAAAACAACTCGAAGTCGGCAACTTCTATGCGTAATCTTTCCTCTATCGGAATCCATCGTGTTAGGAGTGTTTCTTCCTGATCGAGAGACCGAGGCGGAACTGGATTCTTTTGCTGTCCGAGCTCCTCAATCTGAATCTTTAAGTCCATAATACTTGACTGTATCCTTTCATGCCGCCCGAAGGCATCTTGTAGGGAATGCGCTTGAGAATATGATCTTTCCAGCCACGAATACGAGACTTGCATGTCGAGTACGGTCCCCCTCATCCGGTCAATATGACCTCTGAAGAACAGGTCGACTTGCTCGGAATCGCATGACTTCTTCAGCATGTCAAGAATGTCGTCCAGCTGGCATTTGCTCTCGTCCAAATGTTCGAGATGCTTAGGCAAGCTATAGCTCTCCTGAAGGGCGAAAGACTGCAGGTCATGACTTGGACCTCGATTCAAGTCGTCGTACCAGGCTGAAACAAGCTCATTCGACGCCAAAATGCCTCGCTCTGCCCCTCGTATTTCGTCTTCCCCTGCGATCAAGCTTGTTGCAAGGTTGACAGCTTTTTGAGCTACTCTGAGGGTGAAGTCCAGTTCTTTGGCCGCACTATTGGCTCGTAAGATCGCTGACTGTGCTTCGCTCACAAGCGTCTCAGCCTCGGTCCAGGAGGCGGCATTTTTGAACCCTGCTCGCTCACATATTCGCAGTAGGTCTAGCACGGAATGATGCTGGGTCGAAAGATCATCCGCGAGATCTCGAATGTTTGCGAGTGATGTGGATGACAGAACTGTGGCACAAGGGGATCCTTGAGTGGCGTAGGCTGGATCAACAAGCATTTTCGCTTGGTGATTGGTTACCAGGAGCTGGGCAAGATTACTCCAGGAGGTGGAAAAGTCATGCTTGATCAATGACTCTAGCCGTGCGCGATCTCGTGCTATGATTAAGAGGCTATCGCGCACTTGTGAAAACGATTGTGCGCCCCTCTTGTATTTGTCGATGGCAACATTGGCCAGCCGAATGCGTTTAACGGCAGCGATTGCCTCTTTAGCCACATGCGCCTCTAGGTCGACGTTATACTTTTCCTGCGAAGGAAAGTCTGCATGGGTCGGTGATGTTGGCAAGGGCTTTGGTTTGAGCAGAGGCAAGATTTCCAAAGTTGACATCGTGTGGAGGTCCTTTGGGAAAATCAAGAAGGGTCGGCACTGGTCCAGGCAGTGGGACATTCTGGTCTCGAGGCGTGACCAGACGGCAGCGTCAGGGCGTTCAGAGAAGGCTTCCTGGGTGTCTGCCTCTATGGCTTTGGCGAGGGTGCGCGCCGCCCTACAGAGTCGAACAGCTTCATCTGCGGACTTGCATTGAGCCGCCAGATCTGAAAGGAAGCTGTCTTTCGAGAGAAGCTTACCAGCGGCTTCTTCCAGCTTCTCCTGTTCATCGATGTATCCGTCTGGGACTTGGCGCTGATCGATGATAGCATCAAGAAGGCTTCCCGTGCGTGGAACAGCCTCTTGAACAAGAGCGCGTATTCGCAAGCTGAGCCGAGACGCCTCTAATGCTATGATTTCAGCTGTCATTTGACTTGCGGGCTGAACTCGACTGGTGGACTGTTGAGTTGGAGTGGTAGAAGCGGCATACGAGCTGACTGTGTCGGATGAGTTCAGGTCCGACGTCTGCAAAGGGACGTCTAGGTTTGTTAGAGCCGTGGAAAGAGACAAGCGGGAGCGTCTGAGCACGAAATGCTGAATATCTTGCTCCAAAGCAACGAATTCTGTCCAGCTTTTGTGTAAATCTTCCTCCCAGGAAAGGCTCAGGCGAGCGAGGTCGAGGTTCGTGCGCCGTCCTGACAAGAGTCGTACGAGCCTGTCAAGCGCATAGATGGTCTCCAGGGTGATCTCGATGAGGTCCGTATCCTGTGTGGACATGTGCCGATGGGATGCAGCTGTTCATTTCAGGAATTGTTGCAAAGGAGAGTGAGTGGAAATCGGATAGCAAGCCAGGCCGAGCTGCCACGTACCTTTCGCAACCTTACGGAGCCTACTCATATCGCTGACATTGAATTGATCGACGTCGGCTTCGATCCTTGCATGTTCTTCTCGCAGCCTGCAGAGCATCTCGTTCCTTTCTTCTAGTTTGTTGGCGATTCTTCCGAGGAGATCGCGATCTGGGCGGTATTCCGTGACTGTGTCAGGTAGCCCAACGGAATCTCTGCCCTCAATGATCTAATGAGCAGGTCAGCGTACGTCGCGCAGCTCACTTCAAAATCAGCTTCTCCAGCTTACCTGAATCTGGACGTCGATGTTAGACTAGATGGAGACGGAGGACAAACATGAGGAAACGCGATCAGAGTGAGTGGATCAGAATATGGCATGGATGCGGATCGTCATGATCCGGAGCAAGCAGACGCGATGGAGGCAGCTCACCCTTTTCTGCGAAAATCGAGTGAGCTCGAGAACGTCGTCAGAGGATAGCGGTGCTACGGTCATCGCTGGTTCCGTCATCTTGCCTCTATGGCGTACTGAGACGCTTAAGAGAGACAGCCGGAAGAGGTTTTAGAATGTTCGGTGACCTTGTTCGGCCATTTTGTGACCACAATGCTAGTACGACAGCTCGAGTCGTGTCCGATATCTCGATTGGTGGAAGGACGAATGGCAGGTGATGTATATCGGGAAGAGATGTAGTGTCGGGCCAGGCGATTTGAGCGTACGCTGGGATGATTGATCTGTCTGAGACGATGGATTGGATGATTTCAGGGGCTGTATCGTGTTGTCCACGCTGAGAAGCGATTGGTTGTTTGCTATTGTCACGACTGCTGAGCGGGGACAGGCGGAAAGAGTCAGATGAGACGGGAGCTGAAGAGAGGGGAGGTACTGGCGAGCCGTGTTGCTGAATGAATGTCTACCGTCTTCTCCAGATCCGCATTGTCCAGATAGATGGAGGAGGAGCGATGAGAACGGCTGGGGGATGCGAAGGGCGCCCTGTGTGTGGTGGCCAGGACCGAGTGTGGCTTGACCGAAAGCCTTCCCAAAAGCTACAAGAGCCATCTCTCGCGCCTTTTTTCCGAGACGGCCAATTCGAAGGCGCCAGGTGCCAACGCGGCAGTCACCTGAGACTTTGTGCATGGCCCAGGCGTCAAGGGTCCAACGCGCACGCATGCCGAATCAATCCGCCTTCTGCAGTAAGCTCGACTCGACAACGCGTGAGTTGGAATTGAGCGCTGCGGAGCCGTTGCGTTGTCGACTCAGCCTTTACACGCTTTTCGGGCATTTACAGTACAGTACAATGGAAGACCAGGAAGGATTCCCGTTAGGATCAATGACAGTGTGTTTGTGATTTCACAGTCCTTCCCGACGCTGCTCTACCCCAGCAAGGAGGTTGCGTAGCAACAGCTCGATCCGCACGCAACGGCAAAAGGCCGTTAGAGTTTGTCCTAAAGCGTGCCCTGTGTTTACGCATCGCACCTGCGCTGAGTCACTGTGAAGAAGGAGTGGACCTGGACGAAGACACAGCGCTGTCACGGTCCATGTATGGGCTGTGCTGGTCGTTTCCAAGGCAGCCCGAGCAGACTCAGCATCGGTGCTTCTGCGGTTGTCGTCGGCGCACTTGCAGCCCTGAGTTTCAGTACTTCTTTTACAGTACATCCTCTGCCTCCTGTGCAGAAGCACTGCTCAGTAGACAGTTTTCTTGTTGAGCTCCTTACGGATAGCTGCCTGTGTTTGATCCTGGCATCCCGCCCCCTCCTTTCTGTTTTCTGATTTGACCTGGCCCAGGTTGGATTCTCAGACCTGGTCGTAGCCCAGGCAGAGAGGACAGCGCACGTCTACTCGACTGTGGCAACCGCGCCTTCAAGCAGTAAAGCACCATCCCGATTTCCTCTCTAATCGTGTTGTGTATGCCTGTGCTGTATGTCTGTGTTGCTTCTCCCTCTTCCGTTCTCCCTGGCAGCAACTTGCCCTGCACTGCTATGCTGCATCGCCCCTCACCTTCCCGACGAGGCGTTTGAAACAAAAAGGAGACGCTTGAATCTGTTGGCAGAAACACAGCTTCCTACCTCGGGACACGACTCAGCATTTCAGCTTGAAAGTTTCCAGCCGGGGGTTACTGCTCTTTCCTCCTCAGAGCGAGCCTACTGTACTGTACATGGATGGGCCTTGTCAGCCGTTGACATCGCCAAAAGTTTAAATCCAGGGTCTCCTAAGCAACCGTTTGACCATTCATTCATCACCCCACCATTGCCCCTCCCATCTCGCTCTGATACTTGCTGCTTTCCTCACACCACCTCCTCCTCCAGATTTGCATCGCATCAGGACTTTGCCTTTCCCAGCTTGGCCTTCCCTCCTCTTCTGCATCCAAAACCACGCCCCCTGTTCTTGCCACGCCGCTTCATCGCTTTGCTGGTTTGCTCTCCAGCATTTCCGTCTTCCCCGCTCCGTCTCGAACGCTCAGGTGGCGTTGCTGCCACATCTCACGGGTTTTTTTTTGCGGACGAGATCTGCCGAACAGACTACCTACCTCATCCTTTGCTAGCCCTTTCCGAGATCGAGCCTTGAGTTTGATCACTTTTGGCCCCGCTCAACGAGTGAATCTCGCCAGCCAATCTTTTCGGCTGAGTCTGTAGCTTGTAGGCAGCTTCAAATTTTCCAGTTCTCGCCTTGGCGCTGCACACGAGGCAGTCGAGATACCAACGCTGTGGACGCTCGAATTGATAGCATAGTATACCTACATCAAAGGAGGGAGATAAATTGCCCACTTGAAGCCAATCATGCTTCCGAGCTTTCCTCAACCTTGGTCTGAGAGACCTCTCGTCCCGAGTCCCTCATGCGACATCAAGGTCTACGAGCTTCCCAGGGAAGGTAAGTAGAAACGCATAAAGATCCCAAGTTTAAGTTCGACACGATAGACCTGACTTCGACTTTCAGCCACCGAGAGCTGGATCCGTATGCTATTCTCTTCCATAGGTGAGCTTAATCATCAACGCTGCCCCGAGAAAGCGCCTCTCACAAGTCTTGTGTTCGCCTCTCCTCGCATTTCGAAAATGAAGGGCGCGCGGTGTCTGTAAACATCATCGAGGAAGCAGGATCGCCTGTAGCGACAGTCAGGTTCGCAACGATGCAACAAGCAGAGGCAGCCTTCCGTCTCAACGGGTACGCAGCCGGCGGAAACAAAGTGTAAGTCCAGCCGAAAAGAAAGCACTGTGTATCCTGTCTTTGGCGACTTATTTATTATGCTCTGTCCGTTTCCTTATCCTATTTACTCGATGACTCCTGCTATTGACAGGAGGATCGTTTGGAGCCAGGCTGGCACGGACGGGCACCCATCTCCTGCACTATCCCAAAGCTTCACCGAAATATCAAGCTTAGGTTTGCGCCCCTGCAGCGCTGGTTCTAGCGCACAACCCAGTCGTTCAGAGGCTGTCGCTGGTCACAAAAATCTTTATGTCCTGAATTTGCCCCTCGATGTCACCACTGATCAACTTGCTGGTCTATTCGGACGATATGGAACGGTGGTGCACTGTGTCATACTTGCCATGCTTGACGCTCAGGCGCGCAGGCGAGGATTCATTGACATGGCTCAGTCTTCCGAGGCGAAAGAGGCCATCGAGGGTCTAAACGGCTTTGTTTGGCACGGTTATCCGATTGAAGTATCCTATGCGATCGTTCAGAGAAGCGGTGGCCCTTTCGATCAGGCTGCCGGCGGCAGAAACTTAATTAAGCGCAACGTTCCTCGGAACAGGTTCAACACCGGACCTCGCCGGGTTCCAAGCGATTCCTCCTTGCCAGGCTCAACCATCAGCAATCCTTCCTCGACACAGGAAATATCTCGACCTCTGTCTCGACATTCGCCATGCCCACCGAGCCCGGGATTCTCGGAAAGTTCTTGCAGCAGTTCGGACGGGTGTCACGCAGACTGTAAAACGATCATCATCACAAACATTGATTCCATGGGGATCAAGAACGATACGGAGCTGAGGAGTATGGCGCAAGGTTTCGGTACGGTGACTCAGGCTACAGTGCATCAAGATCCAAGGATCGGCTTCCGCTGGGTGGGGATTGCTGCCTTCGCTGGTGAGCATGAAGCAGACATGGCTATTAGAGGATTGGATGGACGAATCTTCAACGGACAGCGGTTGGCAGCGTACAAGCTGAGGGAGTCTAATCGCGCTGGCCTAGGCGAAATGGAACAAACGCAAAGCTGGAGGCCCACACCCCCTCAATACCATTCGTTGTCGGCGAACGAAAGATTCGGAGGTGACCGTAACCAAGTGCAAAATTCGGTCTGTCAGGCAACCACAGGCTACTATCATTCCAGCCACAATCACCAAATCGTCCCAATGGGCCTCGTGACTCCAAGCTCCGCCTTGCCGCGCTCAGTCCAATCGGATCTCAGCACACGCTCTCCGTATCTTCGAGACTACCCCCAAGACTTTGACAGACATTCGCCCCTATCTGCGCTACCATTCGATTGGAATACCTTGGCGAAAGCCTCCGCCGAGAATTGGGGAAGGTTGATCGGAAGCCATTTCTGTACGGGTCACCCAGCGCCGCCTGCCTTCCGCTCGACAAGCTCCCCTTCGGAATTTCAATCATTATCGCCCCCTCAAGAGATCGATAGGCGGGCAAACACGACAATTCAGCCAGGACACGCTGAGAGTGATGCGAGTTCAATGTATGGTGCATGGCCACCGCTGAACGGACTCGATTTCTGGTCACAGCATTCTTCATCCTCTTGGATACCGAAGCCTCCGGCCTCAGGAGAGCGAGAGGATCCAGTGCACGCGGATGCTGGTGTCAGATCTCGCCAAGGTAACATTCGACAAGGCCTGGATCCCATGGACGCCTTCTCCAAACGAGGCTCGTGGCGAGCTTTCCCTGCCAGCCAGCCACCGAGGCAAAGTTTGGAGGAATCTTTGGGATCCTCCAGCGCATTCAACACTCGTGGAGACGAGCTGAGGGAAGGAAGCATGCCAATCGTCGAGTCAAACGAGGTGAGTGCAACATCTCGGGATGTTATGCTCTAACAAGGCCTGCTGACGGGAAGAGCTCACCTGTCTGCACCCCAACGACTCACTATCCTCGTGACTGACCGCTACTCTCCATTTACGTGGCTGTTGTCAGTCCACTCGACTGAATCTGGAGGAGAGGGTAAGCTTCAAGACAGCGCTGGCTCCCGTCGGATTCGAAAAGGCAGTCTCTCCCTGCCGTGATCTCTCCGCAGAAGACACCAACACCTCTGACAAGCAATCGTAAGAAGGGACTTACAACTTTTTCAGACGGCTGTATGAGATCATCTCGTTAGCGAGCGCGCTGACACCAGGCGCGAGGAGCCATGCTGGCTTGTCCATCTTCCTCAGTTGCTTCTCGCTAGGTCACAAAATACTCTACTTCCAGCCTCAATGCCAGAAATTGAAACTCAGGGAAAATGACTTTTGTGCATTTTGGCGCTTGTGGCACCGTATGGAGAATCTGTGAGGCTTACTTTTTCCTGAGCAGGGTGATTAAAAAAATGATTCTTGAATAAATGAAACAATTGTGGTCTGCTGAGTATTTAGGACAAAAGCAGATACAGCCAGGTTAAGAAACTAGTTCTAAACGTTGACTCAGTTCATAATGCTTATACTGTCGTCAAAAAGGAAAGGTGGCCCAAAGTAGGGAGAAGTTATTACATCTCAAAAAAGGTATAACTCTGAAGCACATTTTTGGGATTAAAAGGATTGAAAAGGCTGAATGAGCAAAAACATACGCTAAAAGAACCAATCATTGCTTCAAGACAAAGGTGAGCTAGGCTACACTCTCGCAAAATGAGTCAACTCAAAAATCGAAATTTGACATGAAAATGCAACTGGGTGTCTTTAAGTTGATCTTTGTTTTGGTGAGGGCATAAGGTACTTGTGAAAGATTGTTGCAACGCAACGCAAAAGTTCACAGGAAACAAAAGGATTGAGGCACAGACGGAACTGAGTTACATTAAGTCAAGGTTTTTTTTTGGAAAAGATGGTCTTTGTGATTTTTTTGTTCAGAGTCTTTCCAACTTAAGGCATGGGTATTTTTAAAAAGGCGGTAAATATGATACTCATGCAGCCTTACTAACTGGCAACTTGATGTATGAGCTGTGTATAGCGCTCATCATGGACTAGTGACCATCTCACGGTCTCCACAATTATGTCACATCATCCGTATCCTTTTTTTGGCCGGTTTTGGTACTTTTTTGTTTTGTTTTGATGGTCACGTCTCCAGCTATACCCAGCTCTGACACGTTTTTAAGATCTGCTATAGCAAGTCATCACGTTTCAACAATGAACCTAAGTCAAAGGTAGCAAAGTCAGAAGTCATACAGCTGTTGTCAATTTTTGTCCTAACATGGTACTGAGGGCATCCAGGGTGATGCCAAGCTGACTCGTTTCCGTGCTTTCTGTCCAGTTCAACGCTTGGGTGAAGGTTGAGAACAGCTCTGTATGTTTGGATGCAGTTTGGTTGCCCCTACGAATCCTGCTACCGTCAAGCTTGCTCCACCATGACAACAACTGTTGGTCAAATAGGCCCTCTTTTGGCGGTCCGGCGTCTGTAGAGGTCCAGAGTCTGCAAGACCGTGGCAGGGTTGCTCGCTCTGGGTGTTTCTGACTCAAGCCACGGAGCGCACGACCTTGCTCTCGATAAAGGATGTACCTGGCTCAGCATCCTGGTCATCCAGCCATTACATAATCATGACTAGCCAAGGCACGAGCACACGGTTCGCGTGAACCTCAAGTTGAACCGCTCGAACCGATATGAACCTTGGCCTCCTACGTCCAACGTCCAACCAACCTGCTTGCTCCACTCCTTTCGCTCCAGCGTCTCCTCACACCCGGCGAGCCCACTCGAGGATCTCGGCCAGGATTGCTGATCCGCCCAACCCGATGACGTCTCGCTTCCACTTTGGAAGGCTGGTCTAGACATCAGGCGCTGTGACTTTCCCTTCTTCCCTTCCGCCCTTCTGCAGTCGAGGGCGATTGTACAAACGCTTCCCTCACAGTTCGCCTAGGGATCCAGACAACTCAACCCCATCCGATAAGGCCATCGTCGATGACCTTCCTCTCTCCTTCCTGACCGCGTATATTTGAGCGTTGTGATTGTCCCCTCCAGTCTTTAGGGTCAATGCTCGAAAACACCATAGGTGTCTCGACCCTTCTATTTATCACACCAGCCTCGGTCTCGGACACCATTCCCCGGCACAGAATTTCTCCATGCTTCGTGGCCGATCAACTTCCTCGCAGTCGGCCCATCAAACCGGCGGTGACGTCGCAATTGCCTGGCATGAGCAGCATGCTCTTACTACGGACTCCAGCCCGAGGCGTTCCCCGCAGCCCGAATCTTCTCTCTCATCTCGTCACCAGGCCGAGGGATCCTTACCTGCCAGTGTAAGACCCTCGACATCGCCTCTGTCAACCCCAAAGTCCTCCCAAGGATACTTCGAGCTGTATCCGGAGCGGAAAGGTAGGACTCCGTACGTCCCCAAAGCAACACTGACATCCTGCGCAAATGCACCATCGAGCAAAAAGGTGGCGAATCTGGACGATGTCACAGCCAGAGATCGATCAGTCCCGAACAAGTGTGCTGGGGTGCCCAACGAGCGCTCTGCACGGGACCTCCCCTCCTCGAGATCGACCAGACTCTCGAGAACACGCGGCGGAGCGCACCGAGCCGAGGCGAATGAGGCCAACACCTCTACGATGTATGAAACACCTGTTGCTCCCAAGATTGCGTCAAGTACAGGACGGCAAGCAAATGTGCCTAGCACGTACGCGGCTTCGTCCCTCGCCCTCGGCAAATCTAGATCGGGATCCATCCAGCTCGTCTCTGGACGTATTCCGACCATCGACGAAATCGTCCGTCAACATGGTCATAAGGTGCGAGAGGCAGAGCTGCGATCTCCAAAGCTCGCTACATCATCGCAGTCGAGCCAGACTGCCGTTTCGTCAACCCCTGTCTATCGCGCCAGAGATGAAGGCTTTGACCCACCAACCGAAGACCTATCCGACGACTCGCTCGACTCGATTGCTCAAGAGATTCAGGAGGGAATGGGCTTCTCTGAGACGAACAGTACTTCGCGTGTCAATAACAGGAATGCCTCAGTGCAGGTATATAACCACGACAGGCTTCCCTCCCAGGCTGAAGACCAGGCTGGAGTCCGGCAACCTTCATCAAGCCACATCCGTCCAGGATCAAAGTCTGGATATCAGATGTCACACGCTTCTCACAGCTCACAGGATGTTGGAGCACCAGATCCTCGCGAGCCTTTCATCGGAATGGCCCCTGAAGCACGCTCAGGGAATAGTTCAGATGGTTCAGGTTTGGATCATCGCAAGCTCACCAACCTTATGATGTTGCAAGGTCGCCTTGACTACACTCTCAAAGTATCCTATGCCGATGTCGGAGCACCCCGGGGCCATCCTGTCTTCGTCTTCCTTGGCCTGGGTGCCGTTCGACATCTAGTAGGCTTGTATGACGAGGTCGCATCAACGCTCGGTCTGCGCTTGATCTGCATCGATCGCTGGGGCCTCGGTAGGACCGACAACGTTCCGACAGAAAGACGCAGCATCTTGGGATGGAGCCCTGTTGTATTGGAGGTTGCAGATCGCCTAGGGATCCATCGTTTCTCATTGCTTGCACACAGTGCTGGAGCTCCATACGCGATGGGGCTTGTTTTGATGGCCCCTGAACGCATTCTTGGGCCGGTTAATCTGCTTTGTCCTTGGACGGGCACTTCCACGGAAAGTGGCTATCGTTGGCTTAAGTATGTGCCCGATGGGGTCATTCGGACTGCCCAAGCTGCCGAGTGGAAACTTCAAAGTTGGCGTTTGGGGAAAGGTGCGAATGACGGGACCAAATCTCCTGCGAGAGCTAACGAGAGCCGCTCAAGTGACTCAGTTGATGAAAAGGCTCGCAGTCGGAATGCAAACACAGGCACTGAGACCTCTTTCAAAGCCAACATGTTACACCCCTTCGAGGGTCTGGATGACTCGGTAAGCCAGTCTGGATACAAGCTGGCGCCCCCGTTTGGCGACGAGACTCTGATTGCCTCGAGGTCGGAACAGTCGCTTTCTTCTTTCGTCCCCGAGAGGCACATCCGCGTTCATCCTCCCCGATCCTTCTCAGGCGGAACTTATCTTGACAACTCTAGCACGCGCCAAGAAGTCAAAGCTCCCACTGTCGTAAGGAGCAAGTCGTCTTTTTTCACAAATCTCCTCAGTCCCAGGCAGACCTCGAACAGTTTCCAAGAGCCGCAGATTGAGGGAGACGATGTTGACAAATCCACCTGGCGCGGGAGTCTATCACCAAATCGTCAATCGCTTTCTCGATCAACGTCTAGTAGCTCGGTCTCAGCATCGTACATGTCCAAGCAAGAGCGGCCTGCCTCGGCCTCAATAGATTGGGAACAAACATCAGAACTGCGGCACTATGGGCTTAGCAGATCCGACAAAGCCTTACCCGCAGTAATTGCCCTCGAGCCAACCGAGAAGAGCGGTCCAGCCGAACCAGGAGAGGTGACAGTTACTTCTGCAGAGTTTTCTCGAGATAACAACAAGGAGGTCGAGATGGATTTTGGAGCGGCGTTGTTACGGGCTTCGCATGCGGAGAGTTTTGGCGGCTCTGCTCTTGACCTATCTTTGATCCTCGGAAAGAGACCGTGGGGCTTTGATTTTACCGACATTCAGCATTCTTGCCGTATCTGGCATGGTTCCAAAGACGACAGGATCGGACTGGGCAGCTCACTCTGGATGGAGCGTCAGTTGAGAGACTGCTCCGTAAAAGTCGTGGAGGGAGCTGGTCATAACCTGATGACGAATTCTGCTGTGATTCTTGAGGTCCTTGAACACATACAGCACTCTGCTTCGATATTGGGCTAGCCGCTATAATACTGTACATACTGTGCTGTACAGTGCAGTATAGTGAGGCTTTAAGAGAGAGAGAAAGATCGCCCCACCCTTGCCATCGAATCCACTCAGCTCCGTGCAGAGCGCACTGAACATTACGCATTGTACTTACTGCTTTATACCCGATATACGTTAGTCATAGTATCCATAATCCATTCAATGCTGAATCGATTGTTCTCGAAGCGCCGATGTGATGGAAGGTAAAGCATGACCTCGGTGAACCGTGGCAATCACCAGCTCAAAATTTGTCGCCACAATATAATGAGTATATATATGGGTATTAAGGCGACGCTACCATCAAGGCAAGATGGCCGAGTGGTCTAAGGCGTAGCATTAAGGAAGATACCTCGACTTCGAGGGAACCTGCTATCTTCGGGCGTGGGTTCGAATCCCACTCTTGTCAAGACTTTTTTACTGTTTTACTCTCTGCGTCCTTTCTTTTTGAGAAATGGATTGAGATGCGTGACAGCCCAAGGACCAGACTTTGAGTTGGGAAGCCCATAGCAGACAGCATTACAGGTCAGAGAAGCGACCATCCGTCGATCACTTCGAAGGAAGTTACAGTACATGCCGCACACGCATGCTAGCCTCCGAGTTCAGTTACATGGAAGCTCCCCTCTGCGCGAATCGCACCCCAGAATTGAACATCGTTGCTGCTGCGGCTCACGCCCTGCGTCATTGTCCTGTTCAGATCAAACAAAAGAACAGGCAAGGTCGTGGAAAAAAAAAAGGGCAGGAACAAAACAAGGCCGGTGAGCTTGGCGTTTGATTGAACGTTGATCGCTCTCTAGGTGCCAAGCATTGCTTGCTTGAATCATACTGCGCTTGTGCCATGTAAAGGCGTTGAAGAGGCAAGTTGGCGATCTCGTAAGGCCACTGCGAAGAGCGAGCCCACTGGAGATTTCAGGAACGCTCGGCAAGTGGCCGAGCCATGCTGCTGCAAGTTATGGATGGTGGCTGGCTCCCTCGGAATCGCGCATCCTAGATACAGGACTGCTGTACTCGGCAGGCCGAGAGGGGCATAGCTGGTGGACTGACATTCTGGGCAGGTGCGCGAGAGGGCTGCGGCTTGCCAATGGGCACTCTGGTGCAGAGCTATCGACGAAGGGCGTTTGACTGTGATCTGCAACTTCCATGATGTGTTGGAGGCTGGATACACCGCATCCGAAGGCACATCCCCATGCACACAAACACTGTACAGTACAAGCTTGGTGCCTTTAGCCCTGGAGCTGAAGCTGTCGGTGCTGGATGCTGGTGCTGCTGGAATGCCGAGAGGAAAGTTTCTTTCCATTGGCGCGCGCGCTTCGCGTCCGTGTCTTACACAGAGCTCCTGGCACTAGAACGCGGTATGCAGCCGGGCGAGGGCATGCATCGTTGCCGACCCTGTTAGCTGCATGATCGACAACCAGCAGTCTTGCTTGGCGCCTCTCCGCCAGAGCTCTCCTTCAAGGTACTGACCGACTGACTGTCGCGACGCCTTTACCTTCCCGCTCTCGCATTCTCCCCTCTCCGCTCCAGGGCTGCACCTACTACTGTCCTGTTCAGTACTGTACTGTGCTGTCTGTACCTTGTGGTCTTGCGCTCGGCAGTCCCTTCCCCAATGCACCTAGATTCATTTGACCATTCTTTACCCATGCCGCTCTGCAGCATGCTTGGACGTTCACCTGAGTTCAACCACCCGAATCACGCTGCCCTATTCCTCTTCCCTTCCCCTTCTTGTCCCTCCCCTCCCACTCGCGCCTTTCTCCCTCGTGCGCCCCTCCCTCTCTCACCCCCTGGTGTCCAAGTCATCATCCTGACCATTGCTCTGCCTTAACCTCTGACATCCATCTCCTCTCCTCTCCCTTCCCCTCCCCTTCTTCACCTCACGATTATCCCCTAGATACCCTCTTCACAGGCCATTTTACGGCTCTGCCAACCATCTCGTATTCAGCACCGCAACACTCTCGTTTCTGGAGATCTACATTCGTTTCGTACAGCAGCCTTGCAACTCACAGTTCGGTCACATCGTCTGGTCATACTTCGACCCTCCCATTTGTTTCTTTTTGCGTATCGGCTCTATCACCATGAAAGCCTCCCTTGCTGCTGTGATTCTTGCAGCTCTCAGCCTCTCGGCAACCACCGCCTCCCACGATGTTGCACACGGCACCAACATGCGTCGTCACCATGCCCGCAACGAGAACCAGCAACTCGAAAAGAGGGGGCAGAAGTACTCTGGTGACGCCACCTTCTACCACGTCGAAACCGGCAATGCTGGGTAAGTTGCAAAGAGCTGCGTTTTCTTTTCAAAGGCTCAATCCAAAAGAAGTCCTCACTGACTCGCGATCCAACAAAGTGCTTGTGGCCAAATGCTCTCGGCCAGCGACTATGTCGTCGCGCTCAACCAGCCCCAGTACGGCAGCCTCAACGCCAAGTCTTCTTGGTGCGGCCGCACTATCACCATCAGTGACGGCAACAAGCAGACCCAGGCCCGTGTCATGGATGCCTGCCCCACCGGCGGAGGAAACTGTGGTTATGGGTCGCTGGATATGAGCATCTCCCTCTTCCAGTTCTTCCGCAGCACCGACGTTGGAAAGTTCCCAATTACTTGGTGGTCAGGTGGAGGAGGCATCGTTGATGATATTGTCGACACCGTCTCTGGCAAGAAGGATAAGGAGGAGCAGCAGGCCAAGGAACAAGCAGCCCAAGCTGCTCAAGCCAAGAAGGAAGCCGAAGCTAAGGCCAAGGCTGCCGCTGAGGCTGCCGCCGACGCCGCCGCTTCTCGCTCAGCCGAGGCTGCCGCCGCCGCCTCGAGCAGCAGGGCCGCCCGCATTTCGGCTTCTCAGGCCTCAGAGTCGCGTGTCTCAGCCTCGTCCGCTGCTAGGGCCTCGCGCAGCTCAGCCTCCCACTACTCGGTCACTAAGGCGGCTGCTAGGTCGTCGTCAAGTGTCGCTGCCGCCTCCAGCCGATCCGAGGTTCGCGCGAGCAGGTCGAGTGTGGCTGCCGTGTCTGCCAGCAGGTCTGCAGCCTCGGTCGCTGCCACCGCTCAGCCCACGGGCAACCTTAACAAGTTCGAGGCTCTCATGAACGGACTCAACAAGATGGTCGAGGACGCCCATGCATAAACTCTATCCGTCTTCGATAACCCTCACATTTATCCATCCCGTCTGGAAAACTGTCGCACTCAAATATCGACCAACAGCTGGTACTCTCCCTCGGGTCGAGGCGGTACGCGAGACGATACCTCCAATGATGTAGCCGGGCTCATCATTTTCTACCCTTTCCCTCCCCCGCATGCATGCCGCAAGATTGCATCTTTGCGGTGATCTGACGTTTTTTGCAACGGGCTTTGACAATTTTCGCCATCTTGTGCAAGCGTATTTCACTTCTCGACAGTATGCCATGGTTCGCTTCCGTTAGTCACTTTCACTTCTTTTCTACATACCAAAAGTTGAGAAGACCAACACTAGGCTGGACAATCGCTTTTCTCTTTTGGTCTTCATTTTGGATCCCCATTTTGTTTGCTGGACAATCCTTCCCCATTTCTCCTGTTTTGCGCTGGTCGGCATCTCCAGAAGTACAGCAGCTACTGTAGTGCCTCGATCTCGCATGATGGAATCAGTACTTTTGTTTCTTCATTGCTTGTGGTGACTACCTGCATTCAGTTCAGGGAGATGAATGGGACCGTGTAACATTGCGTTGCCTAGAGTACTGTATCTCATGGCACCTTTAGAGTATGTTACAAAGACCGAGGAGACCAGTGCCGGTGGCCTGAGACGCGATGGAACGTATCGGCCCACCTCGACGTTTCACTTTGATCGTGTGGCGTGCCTTGCTGGAGTCAATCGATCTCGCAACATTGACATTTGAATCGCTCTCATGCAAATACCAATGCAGATATTGTCCTCGTGTTTCAAAATAGCCGGTTGAGATCTGGACATCGATGGCAAGTCCCGCAGATTCTGACCCTGACGAGGATGACTTTGACCTGATTTCAGAAGGAAGAAGGCCTTCATCGCCGTCGTCTTGAGTCTCCGCCGCGTAATGCAAGTAAGGAAGATAGATCTCCGTGGCCAGCGAGGAATCATTGAGGTCTTCAGCTGCCACCTCGATCGTTAGGGAAAACTCTGAAGATTTGATGTTAAAGTCGATTTCGACCGGGCTCCCAACCGTGGCGACCGGATAAGGGCGACAGAAAGCTGCCGCGGCTCTTGTACCGTCGCGCAACGTTTGCCAATCAGGACGAGTCAGGTCCTCGCTCGTATCTGTCGTCTTGACCATCAATGACGAAGCGCCTGATGAGGCGCCACTGGAAAAATTGGTGGTGGGAGCAGAAGAACTCGGGGTTGATGATGCTCCAAGAAAAGGCATCGCAGACAGTGAAGCCTGTGAAGGTGGGGACGTCATGTCGTCTTCACTCCAAATGCTGAGATCTTCTCCATCCCAGCCATCTCCCCATTGATGTGAGTTGTCCGGACAGTAGGTCCAAATTGAGTAATTAAGAACATTGATACCATCGCATGCATTCAAGGATGCATCCATGGCCAGAGTCTGTGCCGAGTAGTCGCCTATTCCATGGCCTTTCGAATCACCGTAGTAAGAACGCTTCTGATCCAGATCGTACGGGATCCCGATCTCTCCGATGATGGTTGGATATTGGCCCAACACACTTGTAGTATCGTTGCGAAGATAGCCAAGCTGCTCGCGCATACATTTTCGGATAGCCTTGTCGCCGACTCGAATAGCAAAGAGAATGGAGGAATACTTTCCGCGTAGCATTCCTACTGCATCGGCGTTGAACCAGTTCCAGTGCTTTGTGATGAGAGTCAGGCCGTCGTAGAAGTGGCACGATACACACGCCCTTTGTTTGAGGTCATCGTGGCCGAGTGACTTAGGAGGTGGCTCGAATACGGGAGGCTGGATGAACATGATAGCTTCCGGCTGAATCTCACGGATTGCACTTGCGTACTTTCGCCAATGAGGGAGCCAATAGTCTTCAACAAAGTCGACCGGGCGATCGTTGTCAGGCCCTGGCCCGTGGTAATAACGAAAGTAAGAAGGGTTGAGAATGCGTTCATCTGCCTGGTCCCAAACACCATGTGCAGCCCAAACACATTGGCCGAGAGGCCAAGAAGGTGAGCGCTCCCAGCCCCACTTGCTGCCGCCGAGAGTTTTATCTTGTTCATGAGAGAGCCAGATGCTCTGACCTTTTGGGTCAACCGTCACTGAACCTGAGCGTTTTGGGCCAAGACCGGTGAAGATCCAGTTTTCCACTTGCTGAGGTAATCCGACGCCGAGCTTCATGCTTTGGAACGGGGAGGGAACGGGGCCTTTACGAAGCTGCCACTCGGCAGGTATCTTGGTGATGTCCTGCAGACTGAGATATGTCTTGTTTGGCTCATTGATGCTGTCCCATCCAATGACACAGTCATCTGCAAGGTCGCCAGCCTGCTGGATACGCCTGGCTAGTTGGGCACACGCGGCGATGAAGTGATCCTGGAGCCAGTCTTGAATGTTCTTGCCGTCGATGACGCATTTTGGCGCAAAGTGCTTGCCGGCAAAAAAAAGGATGGAGAGAGTAGCTGCCGCAAGCCTTGTATAATTTGTGGCCCAGAGCATGTCCGGGAACTGTTCAGGGTCTGGCTCGCTGGGATTGGGCCATTCACAGTGAAGGAAGGCAGCCTGGGTTGTTGTGATGTTTCTTGGGTTGATACCGCAAGCGACAATCGTCCAGTAGGGTGCTCCCGACCCGCCTGTGTAGCGCGAAAAGACATCCTGATGGGGGTCCATGAAGACTTTGAAGCCGTACTGCTTGACCTTTCGCAGCACGGCCACAGTGTAGTCCATGAACTCGAAATCGTACTTGCCGCTGAATAATAAGTTAGGGTCAGTAATGATCGTAAGGTCAGCAAGGAGGATGGAGCAATGAAAATACTTACGGGCCGCTGTGTTCGAGCGCCTCCCAGGTGAAGACGTATCGAAGGCAGTTGAATCCCCAGGCACGAAGACGAGCGAGGTGAACGTCTGCGGAGCCATCGTCGAGATTAAGGGGCTGCCCAACGAAGCTGATGTTGTCGGCTTCGGCGTCTGACCAAAACTGCTGCCATTTGTGAGAAGGTTGCCCGACTGGAGCCTTGCTTGAGCCGGAGAAGTTTATACCGCGGAGGAGGAGGGCCCGGCCCTTTGTGTCACGAAAGAACAGATCAGAGGCATGGATGTAAGAATCAGGGACGGGATTACCTGTGGTTGGCGAGGTTTGTGGAACGCGGACCATGGTCAGCGCTCGTCCGAAGAAGAATGTAAAGTGGTGAGGGAGGAAGGCAAGTACGGGAACAGAGAGGAGGGAAGAAAGAGTAGTGGCTGGCGTGCGGGTGGGCGGGCAGTAAGGGCGTGTCTTTGGCTTGGCTGTGCTGCACGATTGCTGTCTGACAGGCAAGTGTGGAGTGGAGGGAGGGAGGGGGAGGGAGGTGTGGGAGAGAAATTGTGGCTCTGACGTGAATGTGCGCTGGTGCCCCTCGCGGCAGATTCAACAGAGGTCTGGGGAAACAGAGGCGCCGATTGCCGACACAACTCGTTCTCTGCCGAGCCACAGAGTTGGGTGGATGGGAAGCGTCACGGTCTTGCTTTGATTCGCAAACCAGCCAAGCAGCGCCTCTGATTCTGATCCAAAATGGAAACGAGACGAGCAGGGATCACGTGATCAGGCCGCCCTTCGTTGTGTGTTTGTGAACGCGAGACGCGTAAGGAGGGTGTGCTTAAAAAAAAGAGAGGCAAATGGGAACCAACAGGCACACCGCACCCCGCAGGGCAATCCAACAGACAGATCTAACATCTCGTCCACCGCGTCGACTGAGCTTCCCCTTCAAAGTGACATTGTCTCTCTTCTATTCATTCCACCTCCACCATCTCGAGCGCCTTTGGCAGCATTCCATTCCCACCACACATCCCATAGCGTCCTACCCATCTTTTACCATCGACTCTCGCCGTCCCCAAGGCTCAGCAAAAGCCGACCATCATGGCTAACGCTGCGGGACGTCGTATGACCTTGGCCTCCCTCGATGCCAACCAAAACAATGGTCAGGCCCAGTCCGCGATCCCCGTGCCTTCCTCCGCTGTCAAGTCAGTCAAGACCTTTGGCGCTGGTGCAGCGCAGCCCCGCCAGTCAATGATCCCACAGCAGTCTCTCCAACCACGCCAATCAATCGCCCATCATGCCTCCCTCGGCACGTCACAACAGCAACAGCAAACCCAACAGTCTCAACAGGCGCAGCACTCCCAACAGCAGCTTTTGCAGTCACAGCAGCACCCACAGCTCAACACACCCCATCATCTAAACCAAAGTGGCAGGAGGGGCGACGGTGGAATGTACGCTGGCCGTCAGAGCACTGCATCGGCCGGCAGGCAAAGTGTCGCCGCTCCCACTCCCAAGTAAGTACCATCAATGCATGTGCCCCCGAAAACACCCCAGAAAACTGAAACCTCTCCTCACTGCCTAGTCTCCGACGCTCCATTGGCGGTCGCCTTTCCATTGCCCCAGGTAACATGGCCAACACAGCTAGCTCTGGCGTTCGCGAGACTCGACCTATCAAGGAAAAGTCCTACAAGACCAGGATGGGCTTGACCGTGAAGGAGCACCTAGAGCGAACTGGCTTCACCATGGCCGGCTGGGATCTAAACAAGGGTGTCCACGAGCCCACTCAATCCGCTTTCACCGGAATGTTCAAGCATATCTACTCAACCTGCATTGATAGTGGTTTCAAAATAGGCGCGGACGGCAAAAAGTTCGAGGATGAAGTCCTCACTCTCATGAAGGAGATCAAATACCCCGCTGCCGACGAACTCAGCAAGACCAAGCTCACCGCCGCCGGAAGTCAAAGCAATTGGCCCTACTGTCTCGCCATGCTCGAGTGGATGGTCAACTTGGGTACCCAGGCTGATAACATCGGAGCAGGCCCCGGCTCCCGCGTAGATGAGGACGACGACTCGCATTCGCTCTTCTTTCCTTACCTCTGGAAGTGCTACGATCGTTTCTGGGAGAACCAGGACACGTATCCCGAGGAGTTTGAAGAGCTTGAGGCCAAGTTTGAACAGAAAAACATCGCCATTGAGAAAGAAGTCCGAGAACTTCAGGAGGAACACGACAAGCTCGAATCCGAGCTTTCAGCCTACGTCGGCCACGATACCCCTCTGCAAGCCGAAGAGAAGGAGAACGACATGCTCAAGCGTGACGTTAGCAAGTTCAAAATCTACCACGATGACGTTCTCGTCCCCAAGCTTGATCGAACTCGCAAGGCCAACGAGAGGTTGGTTGAAGAGATCAAAGAGACTGACTGGGATATTGAGAGCCGCAAGCAAGAGAGTGTCGAGCTCCAGCGTCAGGTCGACGCCCAAGAAATGTCCGCCGAAGAGTATGAACGCATGGCCTCTGAGCGCGACAGGCTCCAAAAGCAGCTCATCCAGCTCGGTGAACTCAACAAAAAAGCCACGGAGGACTGGTGGAGGCTTCAACTCAACTTTACCAAGAAGCAGGCCGATGTTGAGAAGCGACTTCGCGACTTTAATCCTTTGGCGACCAAGATCAAGCTTCTGCCCTTTGAAAACGGATCGGGAGAAACACTCTACGAGCTCGAGCTCATGCCAGGAAATCCAGCGACCATGCTTGCTCCCGGTGTTGATGTCAAGGGCCTCCTCCGGCCCAAGGTGGAGGTGCTCAGGTCAAGTGCCGCCGCTCTCTACCGCGAGGCATCCAACCGACGACTTCTCCAGCAGGAGAAGCTGGAGGAAATCAACGAGCAAGTCAACACTGCCAAGCTGGAGCTTGTTGAGGAAGAAACCAAGCTGAGGACATTGAGAGAGCAGGGAGACGAGGCTGCCAGGGTTAGTGACTCGGACCGCCAACCTCGACCTTGATCTGACGTCTGTTCCTGTTTACTGACATGTCCCATCACAATTTTCTAGGTCAATGCCGAACAAACAGAGCAGAACGCTAATGATCAAGCTCGCCAGGAGTCGAGCATCAATCTGGCAGAGTCCGCTAGCAGGACCGCCCTGAGCAACGCCGAATCTCGTCTGAACGAGCTCCGACTCAAGTGAGTACGCGCACCATCTTGCCTGATTGAAACGTGCTCTGACCTTGCTCTCCTCTCTGCACTCTCACTTCTAGGGCGGATCAATTAGAAGAAGAAGTCGAGCGAAAGCGAAGCAAGATGGATGATGAGATGCTCACTTTCGTCTTCTTGCTGAGCAAGATGAAAGGAGAGGTGGCCAGTCAGCTCCGCGAAATTCAGGCCACCGTTTCGCTCAAGAGCCGAGACGACTAGAGTTGACGGCCATCTTACTGTATCTCGCTCCGCCACTAGACCCACTTTTCGGACTTACCCTGGATACCATGTAGCTCTCTGCAACCAGTGTCAACATATTTGCTCTTCGCTGTCTCTCTGTATTACTGCTGCTTTTCATACCCCCCTATCCTTTCCACAATGTTACTCTACTGTCCGACCAGAGTTGAGAGTGCTAGGCGGCAATTCCAAAATGATAAAATGCTCAAATGATGGACTGGCCTTCGATTTCCCCTCTCGCTACTGTTTGTACTTTGTGACAAGCAATTCTACATCATAGTCGGCCATGATCAGCAGGTTTGATGAGCGGGAGCTAGAAGAAGAAGTTACTTTTGGGGCTTGCTAGCAGCCATGACTGCAATGGGTTATCCAACAGCCAGGTCGACCTTGCAAAAGATCGCGCCACTCCCTCCAGCTCGAGATCTCCTCAAATTGAAGCCAAGTTGCGTTGAATTTAGAACGATCACCATCCTTGCCAAGGAGGAGGAGGCGCCCGCCTGCTTGCCTCTCGAGCGCTTGCAGAGTATCGAGCGCTGCCTGCTCGAGATAGAGGCCTAGCTCGACTGTGATTTGATGGATTTGTTTCGATAGACCAGCCTGCGTTTGACGGGTGCCTATAGGCATCTCAAGGTTGAGAAGGTGTTGCAGCCCTGGAGCTAAGCCGCCTGGACCAGGACGGCTGAGCCGCAGGTGGCAGAGACTGGGAAGCAATGTCAGGACTCGAAGCAAGTCTGGCGTGAGGGATGGCCAATGCAGATGGAGGTGAGTCAGTTTCTCAAATGCTGACTTTGTCGTTGGCTGCGATAGGCCAGATTCGAGCAAGTGTTCGGGCTTGAAAGCAAGTGCAGAAATCACGATCTCCTTCAAGGGGTGGAAGTTGGGGTAGCGATTGTGGCTGGATTGCTTTTTATCGGCTATCGCCGTGGCCTCAGTCAAGGTCTGGAGAGGATAAGGAAGCAAGTGGTTGATGGTGGAAAGCTCTGGAGGATAGTTGATGGTGAAAGGCTCCCAAAAGTATATCATCTCGAGGTTTCTACAGAAGCTCAGGATAGTGCCGATTAGCTGGGCCGACAGCTCGGCGTTTTGCTGTCGTGATGCAGCCTTTTCCTCTTGGTGGGCGCGGAGGATAGAAGTAAGGGAGGATGGAAGAGACGGATTTTCTTGCTCTTGCTGGGCATCGGCATCGGATGGATTGTGATTCTGCGTTGCCTGCAAAAGCATCTGGAGGCTTTGCGAGGAGGATGATGGGAAGTTAGGGTCTGCAGCAGCGTCACGATTATTGAGGAAAACGGCTCTGATGGAAGATGCGCGGCTAGGGTTGCGGATATGGCTGTTCACGAGGCGCAGAGTATCATCCGGGGTTCGAAGAGAGACCCAAGAGTCAAGTACGGTGCTGGCAAGCTGGTATGAGGCACGAGATACAAGGGCAATTCGGAGCGCGGTAGAAGGAGAGGACAAGGCGGCTAAACGCAGGATATGCTGAATGAGCTCAGCCGGAAGCGTGGAATGGTGGTGTGATTTTAGCTCCATGCCGTTGGATTGATGGACTCAAGAGCTGCAATGTGAACATTTTGCGCACGTTGCAGACTTGGAGCTGTGGCACGGATGGCGATGGCGGTTGGGATCCAAGTTTGTTATACTGCTTGCCTGTTTTTTTTTTTTTTTTTTTTTTTTTTTGTGGAGGAGTTTCACTGACTGAGAGTGAGCACGGCGGAACAGGGGGCGTGTTTGATGGAGGGCGCAGGGGCGCAGGGGTCCGGTTGCCTGGCTGCCTGGCTGCCTGGCTGCCTGCCTGTGCGTTACAGTGCTGTCCAGCAGTTGCTTGTTGCGCATGGGGCATCACATCCCATCATGACGCGTTGGAGGGCTGTGCGTGGCCCAAGCGGACGCCTGCGCCGACACTCTCTGTGCCGACAATCGACAGTCGACAGTGCTTCGCCCAGCTGAATAGAAATCATCTTGTACTTCTACCACACCAACCTGGCCCTCCCCTCGCCTATCATCCCCTCCCTCCCATATCTCCGCTGCCATGACCACGCAGGGTATCGGAAACCTCAGCACCCTCATTAAGAGGTAGGTCACTTTTTACGACATCTGACCGGCGCCACGCTCAATTCAAGCTAAACATCTCCTTCTTTATCCCAGGCTCGAGGCTGCTACGTCCCGGCTCGAGGACATTACAATCGCCCAATCGCAGGCTCATGCACAGTCCAACGGCGGTGTTGCTGCTGCTCCCCTCGCTACCGCTCCCCCCGCGCCTCCCGCTCCTCCTGCGCCTCCAGCACCACCGGCTCCGGTTGCCGAGGTCAGGGAAGATCCTCCTGCTGTCAAGGCTTGGGATGAGACCGTAGCTCTCGCTCTGGATGACTACAAGCAACTTAGCTCAAAGATCGGAGGTCTCGTCAGCGAACAGGTGAGCCCCCTCTGCAGGCCCAAACGTGTCTATTACCTCTTCAGACTTACAAAGTCCTAACCTTCTATTCCCCATCCTCAGGCAACCAGTGTCGCCAAGACATTCGCAGAGCAACGCAACATGGTCTTCCTCGCCGCATCATCCACCAAGCCTAGCGGTGGCAACTCCTCTCCTATCTTTGCCAAGATCCTACAGCCCCTTCAAGCTGCTCTTGTCGAGGTTACTGAGATCAGGGACAGGAACCGCGGCGACAAGCAGTTCTTCAACCACCTCAGCACTGTCAGCGAGGGCATCCCTGCTGTCGGATGGGTCGCTGTTGAACCCAAGCCTGGTCCCTATGTCGCCGAGATGCGTGACAGCGCCCAGTTCTACGCCAACCGAGTGATCAAAGATTTCAAGGACTCGGACAAGCTCCACGTCGAGTGGTGCCGATCCTTCATCAAACTGCTCGACACGCTCAAAACCTTTGTCATGCAAAACCAGACCACCGGCCTGGTCTGGAACCCCAAGGGTGGCAATCCGGAGACCTTCAGCGTCAACAGTACCCCTACTGCGGGTCCCTCTGCTGGCGGTGCTCCACCTCCTCCCCCGCCTCCCCCTCCTCCGCAAGCCGACTTTTCCGCTCAGGCCGCTGCTGCTGAAGCCGGAGGCATGGATGCTGTGTTCAACCAGCTTAACCAGGGCGAGAATGTGACCAAGGGCCTCAAGAAAGTTGATCCTAGTCAAATGACACACAAGAACCCTGAACTTAGAGGCAAAGGAGGTAAGACAAACACACACTTTCACCTTTGGCCGTTTCGCAACTTTGGACTGAACCTGACCTTTTCAATCATTTCACCTAGTCGTATCTTCGAGCGCCAAGCCCACACCACCTAAGCCAGCTGCCAAGCCAGCTAGTCTCAAGGCAAAGAAGCCAGCCCGCACCGAGCTGGAGGGTAACCGCTGGACGGTCGTGAGTGTACACACCCGAGCATTTAGATCCAGTCCGTTCACCCACTGACATTGCGGGTTTTCCTTTGCCTTTGCCTTTTCAACTTTTCAAGGAGTTCCACGAGGACAACAACAACATTGTGTTGGATCAGACCGAGCTTAATCACACGGTGAACATTTTCAACTGCAAGAACTGCACCATTCAGATCCGTGGAAAGATCAACGCTGTGCAGGTTGGTGAGTGGCACATGTTCACCTTGCGCACATTGACCAAAGACTGATCACTGACCTGACTTGCACCTCGGCAGCCAACTGCACCAAGACCTCGCTGCTGGTCGACACTCTCGTTTCATCGCTCGAGATTACTGGATCACCTTCTTTCGCTGCTCAGATCACGGGAGCCTGCTCAACCATCCTGCTTGACTCGAATGACAGTGGCCAGCTGTTCCTGTCAAAGTCATCACTGGATGTGGAAATCATCGCTGCCAAGTGCAGTGCGATCAACGTCAATGTGCCCGTTGAAGGCGGTGAGGACGGCGAGTTTGACGAGTACCCTCTGCCAGAACAACTCAAATTCACAGTCGACAAGGCTGCCAAGGGTAAAGACAGGATCAAGACTGAGATTGTTGCCCATGTTGGATAAGCTACCATGGTCGCAATCGCCGAAACAGTTGCAATCCTATGGTTAGTTTGCTTCATAGCGCCTAGATGCCGATGCCTTTAGCCCTCTCATAAAGAGATACCAGTAGGCAGTCCTTGTTGGCAGTAACGATGAAGTGAAGTTCATTCATGACTAGAATACACGTGTTTGACCGTCTCAGAGTTAAGCCCGGGGGCATCTATGTACACGCCTTGGTTGAGCGAGAGAGCCGAGGCTCAACAATTGAATGCACGGGCTCAGTTCTTACTGGTGAATTGAGAGATGTGGAGACAAAGGTCGAGTAGCTGGAGCTCTTCATCAGCTCCATCTGTGAGGCTCTTGTCCATTTCCGCCATCTGGAGAGCGCATTCAGCCTTGACCCTGGCACCCAGAGTTGGGTGCTGGATAATGTAGTCATGGAGTTGGATGAGGAGTTGAGTGATGGAGAAACCTTCGCGAGCAACTGAACTGACAGCGCCTCGTACTCTGTCAAACGATGAATCTTGACCCGGCCTTGAGGGCGCCATCTCTACGTCGCCATCCAAGTTCTCCGGTGGATCAATACCCATGGCCTTGCCAAGGTCGGTAATGACCTGTGTTGGTACAACTCCAGCAATTTCTACAATTGAATCTGAAGTAATGGCGGTCTTTTCTTGTCCTGTGATGCTGTGTAGACGGGAAGCAGATTGAAGGTAGGTGATCGCCCTTCTCAGATCGCCATCCGAGGTCTTGATCAAGGTGTCGAGGACCTTTGCAGAGCAGAAATCATCAGCACAAGTTCAGTGTTTGAGTGAAAATATTGGTGCCCACAGCAAACTCACTCCTGGCTCGAATCGCACTTGCTCAGCATCAGCAATCATCTCGAGTCTTGCTTGGGTATTGGCTGTGTCCAATGATCGGAATCGGAACTTGCTGCATCGAGAGGCCAGAGGCTCAATGATTCTGCAAAGGGTAAGAATAGGGGGGAAAGTAAGGAGTCCAGTTGGGAAGATTCGTGCCATGATGCCGCCTGCTTACCGAGTCACGTAATTGCACACGAGACAGAAGCGTGTAATCTTGCTGTAATGCTCCATGATGCGACGAAGGGCACTCTGGGCGTCCTGCGTCATACTGTCAGCCTCGTCGAGAATGATGATCTTGAAAGGTGGGCATGGGTAGTCGCTAGATTGAAAGGAAAGCAGACACCAAAGGTCAGGACATGACACGGGAGACGACGGTAGTCGGGATTGCTTACACTTTGGGGTTGGTGACCGCAAGCTTGGCAAAGTTCTTGATCTTTTCTCGCACTACATTGATTCCTCGCTCGTCTGAAGCGTTGAGTTCGAGAACTCTTGTCTTGATCAACTCGGGACTGCATGAAATGAAAGGTCAGTCTAGCGAGTGTGCCTGCCGGGCCGGGAACATGAGTGTAGCGATTACTCACCCGAAGAGTTGCCTGGCGAGCGCAAGAATGGTGGAAGTCTTTCCGGTTCCTGGTGGGCCGTAGAAGAGCATGTGCGGAAGCTGTTCAAGTGACGAAAGACAGCGTCAGCATTCGCATTCGCATTCGCACATGGAGCGAGGGTTGAAGGGAGCGTTTGGGGATGGTCACGTACGTTGCTTGATAGGAGCGTCTTTTTCAAGACAGCAACAGTATGCTCCTGAGCGGCAACCTCGTCGATTGTCTTGGGCCGGCTGTGGGAAGGGACTTGTCAAATGACTGCAGCGGCGAGCTCACGATTCAAGAGCGCAACTCACTATTTCTCTACCCATGGCCTCATGGCAGTCCGCTGCTGTGCCTGAGCGCTGTCATGAGCAGACTGAGAGACCTTGGAGGATTGATTGAGGAACATGTTGTGCCTGATAGACGCTGTGTGGGGACGAGTGGCGAGGATGGAGTGTGGATAGGAGAGGGATTGTGCGCTGTTGACGAGTGCAGTGCAGGTGTGATCGCCTTGCAGCGCGAACGGTACGGTAAGGTGGCTGACAGAGAGACAGACAGGCACGCTCAGTTGCAAGCAGTCGGAGCGAGAAGAAAAAGGACACTGACAGAGAGCACTGTTACTTTGATTGCAGTTTGTCTCTCTCACGCGTCGCGTCACGATGCTCCACTCGTACTAGACTTGCTGTCTAGTTGCCAGTTGGAATCAGGAGGAGGAAGCAGCACATAATCAGATGCCACTCGCGCGAGAGACGCTTTCGTTCCAGTCGACTGTTGCACTCGGATTCGTTGTCGTGAACCTTCTCCTATCGGGCTGTGCCGATGAGGTGAGGTGCCAGACTGGATCCTGCTAAGCCAAAACTTAACCGTGTCGAGAGGCAAGCAGCGTGAAAGTGCAATCAATCACTGTCAGTATTCAACTGGACCCTGCAAAGCAAAAGCGACACGACGCGTCTCTCAGCACTTTAACTCGGGCTGAGGCGAGACAAGGCGAGGCAAGGCGAGGCGAGGCGGACTGAGCAACTGCGCAGCCACGACGCGCGCCCGAATGTGTCTGTCTGCCCAGCCAGCTGCCAACGAACAGCTCCCCCAGCCTCTCTCTTGCCGCTTCATCTCGCATTCCGCCCGACCTTCATATCTCTCTATCCTCAACAACCACAGCCGCAACTAGACCACCACCAAACATCTTTCACTGACAGGCGTCCCAACTCATCCCGAGCATCCACCCACGGGGCACCTTCTGCTAGTCGATCGCCATGAGCGTACTGGCTCCACCGCCCTCTCCGACTCCCTCAACTACCTTTGACTCGATCATGTCCGAAGCCGACCTCAACCTTGAACACAACAATCACCGTATCCCCATGATGTCCAAGGACGCCAACACAGGCCTCAAGCGCAAGGCTTCTTCTCACCAACCCTCCAGCGATTCCGAAAATCTTCCCAACCCATCTTCAAAACCATCAAAGTCTGCCAACGTTGCTTCGCAGAAGAAAGCTAAGACCGGTACGTGGTGAAACCTGATTCCCCCAAGTATGACAAGTCATGTCCATCAACCTCACACGCTAATCATTCTTCTTCTCTTCCTCCTCCATTCAGCTCCAAGTCTGGTCGAGTTCAAGAACGGTAAACTTGTTTTCAAACAGAAGCCCCTCAACTGGGCAGTTACCATGCCTGTAATGCGAGGTAAGGCAATATCCTTCCCCAACGTTCCGTGAGAGAACGAACCCTCACTGCTTCCCTGTCCTTCCAGCTATCATCGAGTTCCAAACCTTTATCGGCTCGTCTGATGCCTTGGATCAAGTCCCGCCCGCACAGTTGCATGTCGTCGCAAAGCTTGTCCAAGAAAGGTATGTTCCACCTCAATCGCTTCAAGCAGTCCGAAAAAGTCATGAGCTGACCTTGCTGCTCGTTCCTACACAGTGACAAGTCTCTTCAGGAGCTTGCCAAAGTTGTCAAGAACTCGCTCGTACCTGAAGCTGACCTCAGCCTGAATGATACTGATCAGGATTCTGACAACGCGCCTCGGAGCAAACTTTCCCTTGCTGCAATCCAGCAAGCAATCACAAACGTGGCTGAGCGACGCAACTACGGCCTTGATTCGCCTGCGCTTCTTTCCGCCTCATCTTCTTCCACATCTGACGCCAGCATTCCACCATCACTCCAAGTCTGGCGATGGGAGGTCAAGGACGACAAAATGCTTCCTCACGAGAATCTCGAAAAAATGTTAGCACGGCGTAAAGAAAGGGAAGAGGCACGCGAGCAGGCCGCTGCTGTCTTCGCCAACATGGACGAATCTGAACGCAAGTCGATTCTCAGTAAGACCGCGAAAGGGAAGGCTCAACCAGCACCAGGAAAGGTGATTGAGACAGCCACAGCACAGGCAGAACGCTCGCAAGGTGACATAATTATCATCGATGATACGGACGACGAAGCGAATCGTGCAAATGCCAACAAGCAAAGCCGCGACCCAGTAACGCCATCCAGGAAAAGCAAGAAGGCCGACTCTGAGACTCTTTCTGAACCGGGAACGCCACCGCTTCCTCAAGATCCATCTATAAACTCTCCCATGAACAAGAAAGCGAGTGGACACAAAGCTGAGCTTTCGCCAGAGAAGCTCAGGGAGAAGGAAGAAAAGGAAGCTGCGAAGGCTGAAAGGCTCAAGGCACAACAGGCCAGGAAGGCTGAAAAGGAAGCTCGCGAGGCAGAAAGACAGAAAGCGAGGGAAGCTAAGGAGGCAGAGCGCCAAAAGGCACAATCTGTGAGTATCACCGATCTTCGAACGACCATCTCATTCAAAAGCAATATGGACTGATGATAGCTTCTCTCTTCCACAGTTGAAGAAGAAGCAAGCAAGCTTTTTCACATCCTTCATGCAAAGAGCTCAGCCTAAGGCGTCATTCTCGTCGCCAAAGGCCGTGAGCTCAGCAGGATCGTCCTCGCAGAGCGATTTCGACAAAACCTTCTTGCCTTGTCGTTACCGAAATCTTGCGCCTATCAACCGTTTCCACAAGCCACCAAGCGAGGTTCAGCTGGGGCAAGATCATCTTTCCCAGACAGAGCTCCTGGACGATTTCAAGAAGAGCCTGATGAAACGTCGCTCCACCAAACCTCGACGAAAAGGAGTGCATCCCGCCATCACAGTACGAGAAATCAAGCGCATTGTTACCGAGTCGGACGTTCTAGGCGGCAACGCCGAGGAAGAGGCGCGGAAGGCGCTCGAAGCCCTGTCTGATCGCAACAAGGTACAAGTCAAGCTTTTGCAATTTGCCTCTGACCGCCGTCCTGGCTGGTATGGAACATGGACAAAATCGACAAACTTGATCGGACCTCGTTGTCCACTTGGACAGGATCCAGTCTCGCTCGACTATAATTATGACAGCGATGCCGATTGGGAGGAACTTGGCCAGGTCGACGGCGACGACCTTCAGGACGCTGACGAGAAAGAGGACAGCGCCGCGGAATCGGATGACGATGATTCTGAGATGGACGATTGGCTTGTTGATGATCTCGAGGTAGAAGATGAGGAGGAGGCAGAGAACGCAGAGGAGGCGGACATCATCGAAGTGGACGCCGAGGGCCGTCCTCTGGGTCCGAGCGCCTCTCCATCTATCAACACTGCCAAAGCCACAAACGTGCTCAAGCCCAAGAAGAAAAAGGTCAAGCTGCTCGGAAGGCGATTCGATAGCAAGCTGGTTCCTTTTTCAACAGGGCCGCATTGGGAGACCGTTTTCGGCGAGCCTGGCATCGAGAGCTTCAAAGGCTATCAGATCGAATTTCTCAATGGTGAGTCTCTCTTGCTCTTTTCAATTTGCATGCGATATAGACACTGACCCAAGAGATTCTTCACCCTCAGACGCCTGCTTTGGCTTGGACCCCTTCTCCTTCACCAGCATTCCAGTAGAGGAGATCGATGTCGACAACGCTGAAGAAAACGTGGCGCGTGACGTGTCCACTCCGAGCAAACCCAAGGGACCAGTACCTGGTGGCGTTCTTGCAGCATTGTGGGGGACGGCCGCAAACGATCCAGGCATGCCACCATCGCTGAATGGATCGCCGACGGGCGCAACTCCGGCAAGTTCGAAAGCGTCAGCCTTCCCAGAGGCTGAGGTGCCTGCGCTGCTCAAGGCGATCGAAGGATCAACAAAGACTCGGGCGGGCCTAGTGGATGACCTCAAGGAAAAGTTCGAGCATCTCGGCAAGGCTGTCTCGAAGAACGCACTCAACGAGCGTGTCGGTCACTTTGCAGCCAAGGAGGCGAAGAAACCGGGCGCGGCGTGGCGGGTGAAGGAGGAGTTCAGAGCGATCGCAGGCCTCTGACGCAGTAATCACGCTCGACTTTTCTCGTCAATTGTTGAGCGCCAGCATTGATTCAAGAACCCCATTACATTTTTTCTTGTCCTATATAACAAGCATTGCATTATTGATTCGTTGTTGGAATCGATTCGCTTCGTCATCAGCCCCGATTGCGTGTCGTGTGTGAGGCTAGAATCCGCCACCTCCAAGCATGACACCGGAGCCGCTTTCGCCTGACCGGCTAGAAGATCTGATAGCTCCGCATTGGGAGCACATCCAGAAGGCAGCAGCGCCGTCGACCATGCGAAATCCGCAAGCGGAACACTGCCAGCCAGACTGGATTGGAGTTGAGGCCGCGGAGGTATTGTTGGTGACAGGTTGGGAGTGAGAGGAGCCAGGGCGAGAAGTGTGGCATATTTCGCATGCGAGCGTGGCGGACGAGTTGGCAAAGGTGCAAGCCTGGCAGATCCAGGTGCGTGCGCGTGAGATCGGCGCTGCTGTGTCGTTGTGGTACCGCAGTGCGGCGGCGGCGCGGGTTTGGAGGCGACTGCGGCTGGACAATTGACTATGGAGAGCAGGAGGAGGAGGAGGTTGGGCTCGTCGGGAAGGAGAGCCGGTGTCCGTATCGGAGCCAGAAGAGAGGACGATGGTCTCTATCTCGGCTTTGGTAGGCGTGCGTTTGCGCTTCTCTGGTCGACGCGGGCTCGGACTCGGGTCGGTAAAGTCGCCTAGGTTGACTTTTCGCTTGGACCCAGGGGTTCGGACGCCTGTAAAGACAATGTCGTCGCCGTCCTCGTCGTCAAGCTGGTCATCTTGAATAGTGATGACTTGGATGCCGTTGATGCGCTCTTGTTCTTCCGCTTCGGCTGCGATGATTTGGATCTCTTCTTGTGTGGACGGACATACGTGCGAGTCATTTCGACGTCGCTCCGCAGCCTCTGCCGCGAGCTGGCGGGGCGTCTTGCTCGATTCTGTCGACGTGCCTCCCAGTCTGGACGGCGCGGTACCCAGACGGCTCTGCGAGACTTGTGCTGAACCATGATCACCGCCACCAAGTCTGTGCCCAGGACGCATGAAACCTTCGCCCTCCCATCTACCGTCTCGTTTAGCCTGGTAGTACTCTTCCGTGAGTTTGTCTAGGAACGCATAGAATTGTTCGTTGTGAGGACCGACGACGTTGTGTGTGAGCTCGTGCAGCATGACCAATGTGACCTGTTCCTCATCTATGAGCTGTTCAGGCGAGCTGTCCCATCTGAGACGAAGACTGATCCTCTGTCCACGGTTGACATTGATACCTAGCAGGTTTGGGTTGCGTGGCAGAAACTCAGTCAGCAGAGGCAGGTTGAATCCGTACTTGACCATGATGGGGCGCACTGTGCTGCCGACTCGACGAAGGAGCTCGAGTGCCTGGCTCGCATTACGCTGGCGCTTGAGTGCGCGGTACTCGCGGATCCTCGCTGAGCCGGGATCGATGAACGTGGCGTCATCCTCGCGTTGGAAACGACCTCGTCCCCGAACTGGCATGGTAACCTCGCCCAATCGCTCGCTCGCCCGCCCTCGTGCCTGTCGCTCAAGCAACCTCGATGCTTGTTCTGGCCATCAGACGAACGCGTGGCGAGGGAGAGACAGAATGTCTGAGGGTGGTGGTAAAATGGGTATGGTGTTGGCAGGGCGGAAAGGAGTGGTCGAGAATACACTGTCTCTGCTTGTGTCATTTGGTTTGCTGCGCACTGCACACTGTATGTGGAGGCAGACGCCGCGCAAACAACACGGATATTGATGCTGCATATCATGACGGGTTCCGACTAGTATACCGTACTGTACTGTACATGCAGGGTAGATAGCAACGCTCCCCCCTCCTCGCCTCGTGTTCTACCATCTTCCCCGACCACCTGCTCCGCCTCCACCCCATCTCTGTCCACCATTGCCCTGTCCCTGGCCCTGGTACTGGCCACCATACTGTTGCTGCTGCTGCTGCTGCTGCTGCGAGTCCATCGGGGCCCCTCCGCCTCCGCCATAGAAGGAGCCGTACGCTCCACCTGGTGGTGCTCCAGGAGGCGCGCCGTATCCACCATAGGGCACAGGGGGCTGTGGAGGTGGCCCAGGACCGCCCATATGCGGCGGGGGTCCTCGTGCGCCGCGGGGCGGGCCAGCCGAGGAAAAGTTGAGACCAGGAATTGCACCCTCGTCCTCGAATCCGTTTCGACCAGGTCCGCCCATTCCACCATAGTCACCACCTCCGCTCAGCGTGTTCAGAGCCTCGGCTGCATTCGCAAGAGCACCAGCTGAAAAGCTGCCTGGCGGCTGTTCGCTTCCGCGGGACCCTCCTGAAGGAATGAAAGATCTGTTAGGCTGCTGAGATGTCAAGCCGGGAATGAACTCGTCTACGAAATGCAACAAGGGAACAAATGATCAGTCAAAGGAATCAATCGGTTGATACATTTCGCATCGGGCTTACCTTCCCAATCTGTGCCTCTCTTGGCCGCCCACTTGTTCCTCGTTTCAGTCTCCGTCTCGCCACTCAGTCCATCACCTGGCCTGGATCGGCTCCAGAACCGTGTCGTGTGATCGTTGCTTCCACTGCAAAGGATGTGACCAAACGGATGCCACTGAAGGCTCCACACGTTCGACTCATGAGCCTCCTCAATCGAATCAATCGGCGCTTCAGGATTCTCGGCTCGGAGCGACCAGTAGAGAATCGAGCCTTCAGAGCCTCCAGACACGAGCGTATCGTGGTGGACGGGATGCCAGTCAACAGCTGTCAAAAAATCAAAGGATACAACGTGTCGAGGCCGTCCACTGTCAGTCCCCTACGATTTTTTTCTTCAGAGTCGGAGCTCTACTCACAGCAAACCTCCTTCTTATGTCCTTTGAGTGTGTAAATATCGTTCATGGCCCGGATGTCATACACTTTGAGCACCTGGTCTCGAGAAGCCGTGACCACCAGATTACCGTCTGGGCTCCATTTGCATGCCTGGACCGTGTTCTTGTGACCATGGCTGTTTGTCAAAGTCTTAGCATCGGAGCAAAAAAGTCTCTCTCACAAACTGTCACTCTGACTCACAACGTCCCGAGGGTGGTGTTGCTCCTCGGATCCCAAAACTTGACCAAGTTGTCTTTGCTTCCAGAGACGATCAAGCCCTTGGTCTGGTGCCAATCGACACACTTGACGTCCCAGCCGTGACCTGAGGGTTGGAGCAAAGAGTATCAAGGGTCAGTCCAAGCTGCTCTTGAAGCCGACGCCCTCGTCAATCTCACCTGTGAGGGCCTTCTCTTCTCTTGCCTCATCGAATCCCCAAATCTTCATCGTGCTGTCATCGCTGGCGCTGACAAAGCGCTGGTCATCTGGACTAAAGCTGAGCGCACGGATCGCTTCACGATGACCTTGAAAAGCTTGCAGATTGTTCATGTTCGATTGGAAGTACTTGATCGTGCCGTTCTGATCTGCGGAAATGAGCCAGGCGCCAGATCGTGACCACTCGAATGATCGAATGGCCGAGTCATGCGCCTGCATGATGGTCTCAAAGTTGAACGTGAGACCATTCCAGAGGGTGAATTCGCCCGATGTGGATCCTGTTAGGATGCGACGAGCTTCGGGCATCCATCGGACCACGTTGACGGGACAGCGGATCTTGTTGGTCGAAGTGTGCACTAGGGTCGTGGCAAGCGATGTGGATGGGTTGGCATAGGCGGCGGGAGGCATGAGGTTCACGACCTCGTGAGGGGTGGGCCAAAGTCCCGGGTTGTTGGACTCGTACTTTCTGGCGGTAGTCATCATGCTACGGCGGTGGTTCCACTTAGCGACTGAGCCCCAGTAGTCGACGGTCCTTCTCTGCATGAACTTTTTGATACGGCGGCCCTCATAGCCAAGGGACTGGGCGGCTTGTTGGGCAAGCATCTCTTCGACAAGCTTGGGGTCTACGGGAGGTGGAGCTGGGGCCTCGAGGTGCCTGGCTGGCCTCCATCTCCGCTTCTTGGCCTGATGAGCTGTGGTTTGCGCATGATCGTGGTCTTGATCGAGAGACGGGGTGGTCACAGACGTCTCGAGCTTGACTTTGGATGTCGAGGCGATGGCGGTATTTGAGCCTTGGTCCTCTACAGCCACGGGTGCCATGCTGAGGAGGTCGGGTTGGTTGCAGTTGGGTGATGAGATGGGAAGGAAGCAAGGCGCTTCGATGCAAAAAGTGGAGTGAGTTGTTCACAGCAAGTGCTTTGGAATAGATTGAGTTGAACGCCCTTTTCGCGACACGTGATCTTAGCCGGCCTCGCCCTCGCCCCCGCCCTCGCTGTCCCCGCTCTCTCTTCCAGCCTCACTCACTCACACTACAGACATCCTCCACACATGCGGCTCAGTCTCGTTGCGTGGATGATCATCGAGGTTGAATACTAATACTGTATTTTGCTATGGCGACCCGGATATGAATGTGAATAAATGTGCAAAAAATGTACAGAGATGCGATAGTGCCCCAATGGACGAACGAGATTCAACCTAAACCCTTTATGTGCCTCCGTGCCCTGAGCCGGCATTGACCGCTGCCGTAATGTGATCCCCAAGAGAGATGGCCAGCTTGAAGGCCACAACCAGCAGTGCCTGTCCCAAAACATCCACTGTCGAAGAGACATACGGCAAGCAGTAGATGTCCGGATCATAGTCCCTGGACCACAAGAACAGACTGATAATATGAGAGAGCATCAACGCAAGGCACGTCGTAGCGCATGAGCTGACCACGAATGCAATCGCAAATGGCCACCCGAACGACATCTGCCCGCAAAGCCAGATCACCAGGATGAACAACACCTTGATCGTCAAGCCAATGCCGAGCAACGTCAGAGGCACCAGCCAGCCCTCGATTGGTGGAGTCATGATAATCGCACGTAATGATGCTCCCAGTCCCCGAAGACCACCGCTGTGAGACGCCTTGGCGATCGAGCGAAGGAAAATGGCACCCTTGCCAGAGTGCAGAGCGGTTGTGATCCTGGATGCGAAAATGGCAGCGCAAGCTCCAGGGAGGCCGGCCATGACCGGTGCCAGAAGGGCAAATCCCTCAAACGTTTGGACGTACGTGTCGAGTACCAGGCCAGCACCGGAGGACACAAACATGGCAACCAGGAGAGGTACCCAGCCTGAGGTAAGCAGCTCGCGTACGTACGCATTCCGGTAGGTAACGATAAGGCAGCAAACGCATGCGACCACCAGACCAGCCAGGATCAAAGTTGCAAGGAAGGTACCTTCAAAGTGGACCAGCGAGGATGCGAAAAGCCCCAGGAGAGTGAGCGTGGTAAGGTCGCCGAGCGATGCCGCCAAGGGAGACGCTATATTGTCTGGATTGGCTCCAAGTCGGCGGGTAAGGACGACCAAGGCACACATGAACGAACCAAGGACAGCTGAGCTGAGCGATGCAGAGAGCATACCCGTGGCGATCACCAGAACAAACTCGAAATAGCCATTCCGGAGCTTGAGCGCAGGGTCCGCGGGTGGCTTGGGATGATGATGGATAATCCTGCGTGGCGAAAGCTGGGTTCCAGAATTGGACGGCGAGGCCAGATTCCTTCGCTGATTGCGTAGCCGGAGGGCTGAGAAGGTACTGCGCACAAGACGATCGACGATGGCGCTTTCCGGGGAAGGACTTGGGTTCGAAGGCGACGTCTCGACAGGAGTCCTGATCTCAGGTTCGGGAGTCATGACACCAAGAACGAAGGCCAAGACACCAGCAAAACTGGATACGATCAGAGCCTGAACCTGCAGGAGGGCAAGGTTTCCTCGGATAAGGGTCTCGCGAGTGCGGCGAATATCCAGTTCGCCAATGTTGGCAGACGTTGACATGCGCAGAGAAAGATTCATCTCGAGGTTGCCTTTCATGTTGAGCAAGATGGGCACAAGGATGAAGAGTTTGTCGACCTTGAGAAAGACGGGCCAGCGGGCGAGATGAACGAGTAGCTCTCCGGAGAAGACCAGACTGAAGAGGGAGAGGATCAGAGTTGGCAAGGCTTCGCGGGATATCCCCCATACTTGAGCGAATGGGCCCCTCCCCTTGCGCCGAATTCTGCCAGCGGTGTTACGACGGTCTGCAAAACCATTTTGACCGATCAAAGATTGGCGTCCTGCGTAATCATCGTCTACAGGTGCGTCCTCGTCGCCAAGGGCCTCGAGGTCGCGGGTGCGAATATGAGAAGAGAACGCAGCGTTGCGTGACTCGTATTTGGCGATCCTCTCTTTCCTGTCGCTCTCGCTGCTTAACTTGGAGACAAGACCCGCGGCCTCTTCGGACTGGTCAGAGCGACTGCTGGTGATAGAGGCTGCGTCATGGTCATGGTGGTCATCGCGAGCATACACCGCCTTGTGCGCTGGTGAGTCTGGATCTGAGCCTCGTTCAGTCCAGCTGTCGCCGCCGCCGCCGCCGCCGCCGTCGTCATCGTCATCGTCATCGTCATCGTCCTCCTCCTCCGAATCGATGAGGGAATGGTGAGGTGCTTCCTGAGGATCGGGATGAATGGTGTGAAGGCTGTGAGCGGAGGTGCGTCGGTCGGACTCTGAGAGGGAGAGCAGGGCTGGATCTTGAGGACTCCGAGAGGGCTGACTCGGATCAGAAGACAATGGTGGAGCCATGGATCAAGCACAGGTTGCTGAGAGTATGCTACCAGAGTGGTCCGAGTGGAGATTTGGGCCCGCCTCTATCGTGTATGGTAAAAGGAGACGAAAAGCCCGGTAACGGTGGGATCAAGACAGTAGGAGGGCCTGGGGTGGTAGACTGGACTGGTCGTGTGACGGTGATAGGCCCCGTCTGGCGGGTGTGACGACAGAGCAGCCTGCGATGGGGGTCTAAGTTATCAGTGAGAAGGAGGGAGGGTGGATTCGAGGGTGGAGAGAGCACAGAGCGCAGACAAGGAAGGACCTGCATGAACACTCTGTTGTCGCGTTGTGTTTCTGACCAGGGAATGCAGCTTGCGGCGGCTCACGAGCCAGAAGCATCATTTTCGCTCGCCTCGCCCCGAAGCAAGCAAGCAGCCCAAGAATTAACGACAGCAGCAGTGGGCGCCGCCGCGTTGGGTGAGAGGCGCGGATATTGCTGGCCTGTCTGCCTGTCTGCCTGTCTGCCGGTCTGCCTGTCTGTTTTGTCCCTTTTTGTGTTTGCCGAGCTCGCTCGCTCGCACGCTCGCTCGCTACTTGCGCTGGCTGGAACGTCTGGCAGAAGCGTCCGTGCCAGTTTTCGGCTTTCGACCCTTGAGAATCGAGAATCGCTGCACGCTACGGGACTGCACGATACTGCACCCTTTCCTATACTGTATTTCAAAAACGAGAAAATGCACGCAATAATCGCCCCGACACTTGCTCCGAGCGTATACCAGACACCAGACACCCGACACCCTATCTCTCTCTCTCTTTCACTAGTCCACACACCTTTCGTTGTCCGCTTCCGAAGAGCGCTTTTTTCATTTCTGCAGGTGTGCACGGGCTAGCTAGCCCCAACCAGAACTAGACCCCTGATCGACGACAAACAATCGGTACTGTAATCGTACTGCACAATACAATTCTCTACACAGTCATGGTGTAAATGAGTCAACCAGCCAGTCGACGCTCTCCACGAGTGTGTCTTCCGATCGATCGTCTTCCGGTCATTCCCGCATCCTTCATCCCTCGTCGGTACCCTACTCAGTGGGCAAGGTCGTAGGAACAGTGCAGGAGAGTAAGTGTTCTGCTTCAACCTTCTTTTTTCTTTTTCACGCGAACGAGCGGTTCCACACTAGAAATCGACGCAGCCTATATCTACTGTACTGTAATGTGCTGTGCGGTACTTTGCAGCGGGAATCGTATCTGGAAACTCGCATAACGCAATTCCATGTGCGGCGGTTTAGCATTCACTCAATGCCATCCCATTCGGCCGCAAATCCATGCTGCAAAAGCCCCGGCAAGCAGCGCCAGTCAGAGCGAGAATCGGCTATCAAGCTGCAGTACCTCCGAAACGAGGAGCGATACACAAATCCCTGCTCTGTTCCTGATTGTCAGCCCACCACAAAAGCTGTAGCCTAGCCATGAGAGCTTTGTCGAGTAACCTTGCATCATGATTCAAGCATCAAGGCCTACTTTTCCGCCCAAGCTTCAGGTATTGTACATTTCGCAACTCCTCTGTCCTCATACGCTCCTGTCACAAACACGATGCCCTTTTCGTGATCCACCGCCATCCCTGTTGGTACACTAGGCAAGAAGCCACGAGCCAGAGTGTCATACTTGCTTCGTACCTCAATCTCGTCCTTGGTCTCTGGCGCAGATCGGAACACAGGGAATGTATGATACTCCTTGCGCAGGAATATCCCCTTCTTCTTGAGCCCGGCAAGCTTGCTAAACTCCCAAGGATGCGCAGCGACACGTCCCATGTGGCGAAACAGGAAAGTGGTCTGGTCAATCAAAACCTCAGGCCGAGCCGGATATGCGTCTTGCTTTTGATACAAGCTCGAGCCTGTGCGTCTTCTTGCCTCATTCCGTTGACTTTCGATCCACGCCTCAGCCGCAAGCGTGTCACGATTGCCTGCCGTCCAGAAACGTCCTAGCCGGTCAATCGCGAGGGCTCGCACTGGATAATCAGCCTTCTGATCAAAAAAGTTGACAAACGAAGGCGTATACGTGTTCACCACCATGGAAGGCTCACCCTTGCCATCTAGCGAGACAAGGTGCTGCTTGATACCCGATGGAATGCCGCGCACCCAATGCTGGTCCCACTCCAAGACGCCAGAGTGTTCCGTATCCACCGAGCTCAGGAACAAAGAACTCGCCGAGGTGTTTGAGCCTCCACGAACACCATTTCCATCCCAAACCTGTAGAAGGGGTGGAAATCCCTTCCACGACTGGATCAGAGCACCGTCCATCTGTGCCGGCATAGTCTGCTGGACGGACGAATGATGGATGTAGAGCTTTGTGGGGGCTCCTGTGATCTTCTTTGACTTTGCTGGTCGCAGGAGCGAGGCGACGAATTGCATGTAGGATGGAACCACCGCAGAGTCCGCTTCTTTCACGACATTGTTCGCATCTGGGTCAGGCAAAGAGACAATAAAGATGCTCGGGATGCGGACCATGGACTTGGCCCGGTCCTCTTCACCTTTGCCTTCTGCGATGGCGCTTGCGTCATACGCGTGAGAAGGCAGGGGATATGCTCGTGGCATGCTCTGTGAATGTTGTTCTTCAAAGACACCGATCCTGTACGGGTTGATTCGGGTTGCAACCTCTTGGCCTTCCTCAGCACTTTCAAGTTCAGAGCCTTCGATCCGTTTAATCCACCGAAGAATATTGCAATCCTTTCCGCCGAACTGGTCGAGATCGTGCACGAACACATCGATGACTCCAGCCGAATGTGGACGGGGATGGTTGGCCACTAAAACCAGAAGAGCAGGTGGCTCTCCCTTGGAGGCGACGCTGTCGTCCTGCGTATCGAGAAAGTATGGGTTGGACACCGTGACTGCTATACCCAATGGATGGAAAGTCTCGTGAAGATCGGCGGGCGCCTGAATCTCCGCTTCTGGCGGAGGCACGGATAGAAACATCTTCCGAGGCAGTCTGTCCTTCTGCAAAGATGAGGAGAGAGTCATATCAGCGAAGATTTTCATGATGAAAAATCTTGAAGGCGAAAAGGGCATGCTAGAAGCTCACATTGGTATCCCAAGACCATATTGATCCAACAGGAATGTCACGTGGACTGCGTCCATCTTGCTCGTCCCAGACACCTGCCCTAGCATCCCAAGTCAGCTTTGAGGGGTCACAGCTCAGGTAAGCCATACCAGTTTGTCGATGAATGACAACATCTTCGCAGTGGGAAGCTTCTGCCTCGGGCTTTGCGGGCTCGTCTATCGCTCTCGGGAAGACGGAGCGACAGTTGCCCAGATTCAAGTGCTGAGCTGGTCGCGTTGAGACTTGAGTAAGATTGGAAGCTCCGTGAAGCCTGAGATGGCTCTGGACTGGATGACGTCGATGGTTGTTTGAAGGTCAGTCTCCTCCTTCCGATGATCTCCCTTGCTCAGTGCGACTCACAAGGAAGGTAAGTGAGAACAGCAAAAGTGGCAGCCAAGACCGAGGAAACCAGGACGGGGATCCACATTGTGTCTGGCGTTTGGAGCTCTCACCGGAGATGCCGGCGGCACAGAGCAAGAGGTGCAGATGCGAAAACGGGGGTTGGATGTGTGGAAGAACGAGGCAAGGAAGAAGTAGTAGAGGGAGGTGAGTATCCGGGGCTGGCCAGTGCACATGCGAGCTGGAAAGGATCCACTCAATCGGACCCTGGTCAGCCGAGATCGGGAACACTGTCAAGATCAGCCATATCGGGAAAAGTCTCCACCCGGGTTAACGCCGAATCCGGAACCGAGCCAATCTGCGAGGCCTCAGATTGCAACGCGGACCCGTGATGGGGTAATGTCCGCGGAGTGCTCAATTCGCGCCGGCGCCCGAGTGGGGACTTCAGCATGCGCAGTGGCCTCCGCGGAGGCTGAAAACTGACTCAGATTTATTTTTCGTTTACGTTTTTGCTTCCGTTTCGCCAACTCGTGTGACTTCATTGGTACCACTAACGAAATGAGTAATTGGATCTTACGAGACCAACATGCATACCTCCTTGAACGGGCATATCGACCGAAGAATGGCGAGACGGACCCTCGCGTTGAGCGATCCAAGGCATTGCAGTCAGCGGGCAAACGCTCTCTTTTTCAGTGTGACCCTGGGAAAGGCCGTGATTCCAAACAAGGCTCGCTCTTGCTAGTGCATGGGGGCGAGCGTGATATTATTGTTTCCTGCCTTCATCCATGGTATGGCTGTCGAGTCGGGCAACAGAGGGCTCAAAGCTCCGCCTTCGGGCGAATCAGCGCCCCTCCCGACGAAACGTCCGAATCCGCGGTGGGACCCTGGCCAGCCCCAGCACAGGCTTACAATGGGAACCTAATTGTGGTGCCGAGGTACTGTGGTGCTGAGGTGGCCTGTCATGTCATGCAAGTTGAGTAGCGTAGTGACCCAACTTAAATCCGAGGCTGAGCCAAGGAGTTATAGATGTACGCTTTGCGCTCGGGCAGCGGTCCCGGACATACGCTTCCCAGGTCCAGACGTGATCCAAGGGCAAATCAGTCTTGTTTTCTGGTGCCTTTTTTCATTGGCAGAAAGGCTCGTAGCAAAAAAACTCAAACTGCCAGATGGGAATGTCTTGTCTTCGTCACGAGAATAAGGGCGCTGTTGTCAGAAGGGAGCAACTGTGATGCTGTGGTCAATCGCTCCGGACATCGCATTAGGGCCGACAGTCAGTGTTCCCTCGTCTGAGACCCACATTGAATTGTTGGCGCTGGAGGAGGCGCGATACGCCAGTCAGCCTCTTTCGGTTTCTTGTAACTTATGGGCGACACGCGTGTCAGCGTGTGTACGCCGTAACGGGCATGCTCGGCTTCTGCGTATGATGCTGTCATGGGAGAACCCACATTCGGGCTCAGCTAACCTGGCGTGCGTTTCAATAGCTGCTGCGCACCGCCTTGCTTTTTTCGGTTGTATTTCATTTTACTGTACTTCTGAGGCCCATTACTCGCTGTTGAGAATTCATGGGTTTGATTGCTTGTATCATGCAGCCAGCAGTGTCTACATCCGCTGGGACTGGCCAGGCAGTTCCATCCAACTCGAGCTATGGACCGCATTGTTCTCGGGTCAAACTCTGCTCTTCGTAACTCTTAGCTCTGGTCATCCTACGCTGCCTTGTCTTTGTTTGCGCCTTGGCTGCTCTGCCCCTCTCGCCTTTCAAATTTACAGTAACGTAGTTGCCTGACCACGAGTCGGCTGTAACTCTTCTCCACTTTGGCTAAAACGCCCGACACTCCAACGCGCCAAAGCGGCAAAGCGAAACGCACCCCACCAACGACCCTACCTTCTGGGCGCACACTTTGCGCTCCCGTTAGCCTCCCGTTCCCATTTGATGTTCACAAAGGCCCAGAGGTGCCCACCAAAGCTACGAACCTCCGAGGTCTAACACCACGAGCCAGGCGCCCCTTCCCTTTCACCCACCACACCACCTTATCTGTCAACCCCGGGGCCGAAGCTCTTTGTTCTTCATACGACCCACTTCAAGGCGTCACTGCTTCGACCGACTTCACCACAGACGACTGTACGGGCTGAGCGTGCGCCGTTCATCTTTCCGCCTTCCACTGCCATCGGACTCCCGGTGCTCATGAACACAGTGCTCGCCCTCTCTCCTTTCTATAAACAGGAGTATCTTTCATGCTTCTTCAAGTAGCGAGAGCGGAATATCAATCATGGACCCTCAACCAGGCCCGAGCTCGGGTTTCTATTCAAAACCCCTTATCAACGGGCATGGCTTCAACGCTGCTATGCTTTCCACTCCGTATCCTGCTCAACCCCAGACAGTGCTTGCCCCGCAACCCATGATGGACCTCTCGGCCAACGACATGTTCGCACCGTATCCTCAGCCCCCGCCAGCTGCGGTCCCTATGGCCTGGGACGCGAGTAAGACAGGAACCCTTCCTTCTTCGAATTCATCAGAGATACACCCAGAACCTGCGCAACCGCAACATCACGAAGAGGAGGGCGAAGGGGGCGGCAAGCGCCGGCGTGTGCAAAGAGCTTGTGATGTGAGTTTGACATCTGTATTCTTTTGATATCAATGGCCAGTTCTGACACCGAATCCGACTTTCATCCATCAAGACCTGTCGAAAGAAGAAAGTACGATGCGACGGCCTGCAGCCCGACAAGGGTGCCTGTTCCAACTGGTAAGCATCAACCGCGCCCAGTTTCGCGTCAGGCGTAGAGAGACTCACCTCTGCGTTTCAGTGCCAACTACGGTTTCGAATGCACCTTCATCGACGCTGCACGAAAACGAGCGCCTCCGCGCAGCTACGTAGATGCTCTCGAAGCTCGGATGAGCAAAATGGAGGCTTTGCTTGCCCAAATGGCTCCTGGCGTCGACTTCAGCGACAAGCTCGGCAAGCCGGTCAAGCGTCCGGACGAGAAGGACGACCCTGCCGAGCATACAGAAGGAAAGGATGCCTCTAAGCAAAACTCAGTTCCTCGGACGTCACCAGGCCAATCACCTCACGACCTTGAGGCCACAACTGCTTGCGGCAACACTATTCGGGACTTCATGAAGCTCAATCATGCCAAGACTCGCAGCGGACATGATGATTCGCCCCCTGACTTATCCGACGGCGAATCCGAAGACGATGATATCGCATTCATTGAGACTGGCCTCTCCAAGACCAATCTGACGCTATCCCCGGATGAGGCAGTCGCCACTCGCATCGTACCAGAAAGGCCGGTCTTCAGCTCGGGAGAGGCCAGCTTGTTGGACACAAGAAACTTGCCGTGGGGGAAAGACATTGATTCTTCACTCCTTCGTGTTCACCGCTTTGTTGGAAAAGCCAGCGACATCCACCTCATACCCCTATTGGAGAAGATTGCTTCGATGCAACGCCGTTCCCTCAGTGTCTTCCCTCGTGCCCAGCGAACAGAATTCTGGAACTTCCCAAGTGGTCTGATCGAGCCACCGCCTTCCCTCGATAAAGTCCATCAGTCTTGGCCGGAGCCCGACCTGGCTGACAAGTTGATCAACTCATACTTTAGCAGAGCGAACCGAGATTCGCCCATCTTGAACGAGGCCGAATTTCGACACGAGTACTACGAGCAGCCAGAATTGCGCGACGACCACGAGTGGGTCGCTGTCGCACTTGGAGTATTCATGGTCGCTAGTCATTACGTGAACGATCCCAGAACATGGATGGATCCCAAAGATCGGCACAGCCAAGGTGTTCAGTGGTGGAATTGTGCCCGATCAATCAGTTGGACGCTCTGTCCAAACCTCAAGCCGATCCGCAAGATCCAATCATTGCTCCTTAGCATTCTTTTCCAGCTCGGCACTCCACTATCTGTCTCTACCTCTTGGGGCTTACTTGGAGTGGCTGTGCGTACGCTTCAAGACTATGGCGCGCATCGCAAACTGACGGCTCGTAAGCTCGCGATGTCGAGAGTTGACGAGGAGAACTTCAAGCGAACTTTCTGGGTGGCATACAGCTGGGATCGCGAACTTTCCACCGCTCTTGGCCGACCATTAATGATGCAAGACGAAGACATTGATATTGACTTGCCTCTCGAAGTGGATGACGAGATCATCTACAAAGCGCCCGAGAACGGACCGGTACCGCAGCAGCCTGAGGGAAAGCCTGCTTTGATTAGTGGATTCATCAGCACGCTCCGTTTGGATGAAATTATCGGTCGAACTCTCAAGACAGTGTATGCTCTGCACAAGGTCAAGGCACGATATGGCGTGAATGGACGTGCCTGGGACGAGCGTCTCGTTGCTGAGATTGATTTAGCGCTTAACAATTGGCTCGACACGGTACCAGAGCACCTGCGATACGATCCGCATCAAGAGAATGACGAATATCTGGTGCAATCTTCACTGCTCTATACCAAGTATTATCAGTGCCAGATTTTGGTGCACCGACCTTTTATCTCCTCGTCCAAGTCGTCCGCATCGCTCAATTTCCCATCACTGGCAATCTGCACGAACGCAGCGAGGAGTATAAGTCATGTGGTAGACAACCTCAAGAAGCGGGGCCTTGCGACTCAGTCGGGTCTTTCGATCGGATTCCGTGCATCCAAGGCCGGTACGATTCTACTCCTGGTTGTGTGGGGTGCCAAGCGGAATGGCGGCCGTGTGTCGTCTTCGGCACTGTCTGATCTGAAGCGTGCAATCAGCGTGCTCAAGTCGATGGAAAACCAGTGGCAAATCTGTGGGAAGGTGCGAGATGTGCTCGAGTCGCTTGTGGCGTCGAGTGAGCTTGTCATTCCCGAGGATGGAAACGAGCAAGGCAGCAAGCGAACGCGAGACGATGTCAGTCGCGAAGACAGCTTCAGCAGCAGTGTATCGCCTCCGGAGAACAGCAATGGAGCGGATGAGGGCGAGGCGGGCGCTCGCAAGGTTGCGGGCAAGAAGGCAGATCACACAAAGGGTTTGACGTCACAGTTGCCCATATCGACAAAACAACTTGCATCTTCCGGACCGAACCTCTCGTCTGGTGAGACGGGTACGACGCAAAGTTCGCCATCTTCACAGCAATCGGGCGCGGCGGCTATGGTACAAAGTACGGATCCGTCGGACGAGCTGCTTGCTGATGCGATCGGAAACCCATTCAGCCTTTTCACGCCGCTTGCAATGGGAGTCGGGTCTTCACCTGCAGCGAGCGGAGCAGGGCTGGACTACATGATGGGCTCGAATCAGGAGCTGAACCAGGCGATACTCACACCGTCTATCTTTGACAACATGAGTTTCACACCTGCGGATTTGAACCAGGCTGGGCAGGCGCAAGGGGCGGCTGAAATGCAGGCCGATTCGATGGGGTCGGCAGAGAGCAACAACCCGTTGGCCAACTATGCATTCGAGCTATTGCAGAAGCCGAATATCTGGGGACTGGATGATGATTACCTCAACTTTTTGCAACAACAGGCGCAGCAGCAAAGGCAGCCAGCGGGGCCTGTGTAGTGCTTTGTGTTTTGTTCTATTCGTACTCTTTTACTACGTATCACCTCTCATTTCTCTCCACCTCTCTAATTTTGACGAGCTGCCCTAGGCAGTTCGGCAGCGCTCTTGGGTAACCGGGTAATTTCGACTGTACAGTATTACTGTAGTAGCAAGCGAAATAGTCATGTTTAAAAGTACAAGATGCGTGAAATGTTGTGAACGCCACAGTGTGGGAGCTTATTGGGAGGCATTGGCAGTGGGGATGCGGTCCTTGACGATGGTGTGCCACATCTGGTCGTTGATACGCTTTGCGCGTTCGAGCTGGGCACGAAGGGTATCGATTTCGGCGTTAAGGGATTGTAGCTGAGCAGGATCGGTGGCCTGTGGTGCGAGCGGGACTGATGTGGCTTGAGCATTGGCGGTGGCGGCGGTGGCAGCAGCAGCAGCAGTGAGGGTGGACGAGGTGTAGCTCGGTAGGGCGAAAGGGTCGACGAATTGGTGGATGGGAGCAACGTCTGGGATTCGAACGGGGGCAACGTGATCAAAGAGGTTGTCGTCGGAGCGTACCTGTCGCTGAAAGTCGGCGATCGGATGGATGGGAAGCGGGGTGGCAGCGAGGAGATCTCGTGGACGTGGGAGAACGCGAAGATTGGTCACGGCGTTGGATGAAGTTGCACTAGCGGCGTTGTTACCCAAGAGAGAGACGGAGCGAAGAATTTGTGCGTTGTGGACGTCGACGATATGCAGGGTACCTGCGGATGTGCCTAAACAGAGCATGGTGCCGTTCAATGAGAGGCACATGGCGGTGATCGCGTCCGGAATCGGGATGCGTGTGCCGAGGTCGACGTCCATGGCGCCTTCGGCTGGGATTCGCTCCATCTCGGACTGGGCAGTAGGTTCCCAGGTAGAAGGGGCAGTGTGGCCGGCGGCAGTACGTGTGCGACGGTAGAGGTTGACTCGGTAGACGGCATGCTTGGCCGATGGGGTGGAAGGTGCTGAGGCGGCAAAGAAGAAGCGCTCGGTAGGATCCAGGGCAACTCGGTGAACTGGATGGGAAAAGGCAAAGGTGGATACGAGCGCACGAGTTCGGACGTCCCACATCTTGACGGTAGCATCTAGACTGGCACTCCATACGGTCATCTGGTGCGGGAAGGCGCCAGGGCCAACAGCAATGTCGGTGACGGCCAGAGTGTGGTCTGCCAAGGTGCAATAGGGTGTAGGCGTGCGGTCGGAAGAGGTGATTGATGAGGAGGACTGATCGGCAGGGGCGATGAGGCCAGCGACGCTCCAGATGAGGATGCGGGCGTCGTCGCTTGCAGAGACGAGGGCTCGTCCATCGGTGGACCAGCGTAGGACTGTCACGGCTCGATAGTGGGCGTCAAAGGAAGAGACGAGGGTTCCAGTTGCGATGTACCAAAGAGAGATTCGGCCATCAGGGCTTCCTGCAGCAAGAAAGTCGCCGCTTGGAGATAGGGAGAGACAGGAAAGCTTCTGGGGCAGGACGATGCGCTGGATGGGGTGCTCCTTTTGCCAGGAATAGACATTGAGGACAGCCTTGTTGCGTTCGAGCTGGAAAAGAAGACCACCGGTGCCCTCAAGAGAGGGGTGGGGCAGGGTGGCTGAAAAGTCGATTGCGTGCTCTGGAGGATCTGCGAGGGCCTTGAAGGCAAGTACAGAGGAGGTGGACGAAGGCGCGGTGAGGTTGGTGAGTGCCATGGAGCCCACGAGGGAGGTGGAGGAGGCGGTGGAGTAGAGGAGGAGCTCGCTCGGGAAGAGGGAGGGAGCGATGGTGGACGCCATGACTTGTCTTTGGGATTGCTTGTAGGTGACGGCGAGACGAGGTTGGATGAGAGACGGAGAGAAAGGTACAAGTAACTATTGCATAGTACTCGAGGCTCAGTCGGGCACCAAGAAGATTTTCGAAAAAAGATGGCCCGGGACACGGAAGTGGGGAGCAGCCAAGGTCACGTGAGCCAAGAAAAACAAGAGGAAGAAAGGAAGAAAAAAAAAAAAAAGGGTGCTGAAATTAGACGAGGCACATCTCATCTGCCTGCCAGCTGCGCGGGGGGGGCAACGAACCAAGGCCGCGGGCGAGGCGAGAGCTGCGCTGCGCTGCGACCGGGCTTGGGCTTGGGCTTGGCTTGGCTCGACTTTACTTGACCCGGAACAGCGCGCGTGACTCGGAAGGAAGGAAAGACGGAAGGGAAGGAGAGCAAGATGGGGGGGAAAGTGAGTGCCAATCAATTCCAATTTCAATTCCAATCAGCTGCTGTGTGTCTGTCTGTCCCTGCTGCTGCGTTTGTATGCACACGAGCAAAGATAGGGTATAGTGGTAGGCTGGCAGGCTGGCGGGCTTGCGGGCTAGCGGGCTGCGAGTCACATCGACCGGGGGGTGTGTGGCTGCTGCCAACTGCCGACTGCCAACTGCCAATCTACTCCATCAGCCGGCTCAACTCAACTCGCTACACTCTTCCTTCCTTCTCTCTTCTAACCACCACCTCTCTCTTTTCCTCACAGCACCCAACCCCCGCACACACACCTGCCCATCATGTGTGGTATTCTAGGGTGCATTCACCACCCCGATGCTGCCGCCTACCGCTCCAAGATGCTCAACATGTCTCGTTGCATCCGACACCGTGGCCCCGATTGGTCCGGCTGCGTAGTCACCAAGGAGGACCAAGACGGCACCAAGGGCTCCATTCTCTGCCACGAGCGTCTTGCCATCGTCGGCATCAGCACCGGTGCCCAGCCTCTCGTCTCCACCGACGGTAAGCTCATCCTCGCCGTCAATGGTGAGATCTACAACCACCGACAGCTCCGCAAGAACCTCAAGGACCAGAACGCCGAGTTCCGCACCCAGTCCGACTGCGAGGTCATCCTCCACCTCTACCGCGAGCACGGTGCCGACTTTGTCAAGCTCCTCGACGGAATGTTCTCCTTTATCCTCCTCGACACCTCCGTCTCCCCCAGCCGAGTCATCGCTGCAAGGGACCCCATCGGCATCACCACCCTCTACCAGGGCTGGTCCTACAAGTACCCCGGTGCCGTCTACTTCTCCTCAGAGCTCAAGGCTATCCACGAGGAGTGCGACCGCATCCGCTCCTTCCCCCCTGGCCACTTTTACGACAGCAGCCTCCCCGAGTCCCAAGAGACTGTCCGCTACTACCAGCCCAACTGGTGGGGCGGTGACGAGGATGCCTCTCTTGCTCCCACCAACGCTCCTGACCTCAAGCTTCTCCGAGAGACCCTCGAAAAGGCTGTCCGCAAGCGTCTCATGAGTGAAGTTCCTTACGGTGTCCTCCTCAGTGGTGGTCTCGACTCGTCTCTCATTGCCTCGATCGCCGCTCGTGAGACCGACAAGGCCGCCGAGGCCCAGCGCAAGGCCTGGGAGGAGCGACAGGCTCGTCGCGCCCGCGGTCTCGTCACTCCTGCCGGTGATGCCAACACTCCTGGTCTCCCCGTCGGTCTCGATGAGGACGCTGAGAACGAGACCGAGAACCTGACCGCTTGGCCCCGTCTCCACTCCTTCTCCATTGGTCTCCCCGGCTCGCCTGACCTCATCGCCGCCCGTAAGGCTGCCCAGTTCCTCGGCACCGTTCACCACGAGCACACCTTCACTGTCCAGGAGGGTCTCGATGCTATCGCTGATGTCATCTACCACCTCGAGACGTACGACGTTACCACCGTCCGAGCCTCCACCCCCATGTACCTCCTTTCCCGCAAGATCAAGGCGATGGGTGTCAAGATGGTCCTCTCCGGTGAGGGCTCTGACGAGATCTTTGGTGGCTACCTCTACTTCCACGCCGCGCCGGACCGCGTTGCCTTCCACCAGGAGTGCGTCAGGCGTGTCAAGAACCTCCACACTGCCGACTGCCTCCGTGCTAACAAGTCCACCATGGCCTGGGGGTTGGAGGCCCGTGTTCCTTTCCTGGACAAGGCTTTCCTCGATGTTGCCATGAACGTCGACTCGCAGCACAAGATGTTCTCCAAGGGAACCCTCCAGCAGCGTGACGCTGACGGCCGCCCTTACATGGAGAAGTACATTATCCGCAAGGCATTCGATGTCATCCCCGACGACCTCGATGCCGGCGGAGACGGCACTGGCTCCAAGCTTTCCGGCAAGAAGCCCTACTTGCCCGAGGACATTCTCTGGCGCCAGAAGGAGCAGTTCTCTGATGGTGTCGGATACTCGTGGATTGACGGAATGAAGGACCACGCCGAAAAGATTGTCTCGGACGCAAAGTTTGCCCAGCGTGCTCAGCGATACCCCGTCGACACTCCGGACACAAAGGAGGCCTACATGATCCGAGAGATCTTTGAGAGCTGGTTCCCCTCCGAAGCTGCTGCTCGCACCTCGGTCCGCTGGATCCCCCGTGGCGACTGGGGCTGCTCGTCCGATCCCTCTGGCCGCAGCGTCGCCATCCACGACGCTGCCTATACTCAGACTGACTGAGCCACAAAACCACCCTCCTCCATCCGATTATCATAGATCTTCCCTCCCTTTCGTCCCTTCTCGCAAAGGCATTAAATTTTAAAAAAAGTGTACCTTTTGTCGTCCCTTCTGCGATACCATCTCTGCCGTCTGTGTCCCTGTGTCCCTGTGTACTATTGCAAGATGACGATCGCTTCCATTAAAAGACAAACAAAAAGAGACAGGGAAAGAATGGAAAGGAACAACGTACATGATACAAACGAGTAGACAAACGAAACGTCACAGGGCGCAGCTGTCCCGCAGCGTCATCCAAAGAGCGGACTGCCGCACCAACTCTCACCATTTACAATACAGCTCTTCAGGATACTGTACCTCGAACAGTCAATCCTCCCTTTTCTCCGCCCGCTGACTCTCTCCCAGCGCAACCCAGCTGGCGCCCAAAGGACTATCAGTGCCGCGTTCGCGTCCCGCAGCATGTACGCTTCCAGACAGCGACGGCGAGGGTGCATCGCGACTAGGAGGGCCAAGCCAGGGGTCTGTGCCGCTGCTGCCGCGCAGCTCGGACGTGCCAGATTCGAGTGAGTGTTGACTGCTGGCAAGGAACGGACTGTGCGTTGCAACCGAACGGTCGTCGCCGTCGTCATTGTCACCGTAGGTTGAAGAAGGCACACTGCTCGGCAGGCCCGAGCCAGAGCCCGATCCGGTCGACTTCTCGCTCTCGGGTAGACTTGCAGCGTCCGAGTCTCTGATGTCGTAACCGCCCGTTGACGCCGTCCCGGCTGTCGATCGACGCAGCTGAGATGCGCTGAGCGAGGCACGAGAATGAGCGTTCGATGCGGGACCAGGCCCAGGACCAGCTATTGGCCGAGACTGCTGCTCCGATCTCGACGCTGAGCGTGCCGGCGACTGCCGGTTCCAAGACCAAGGCAGAAAGGCGTGCTCCGCTCTACCAATCAGGCCCGCGCGTCGCAGCGAGAGCTGACGGCGAAGGACGAGGGCAATGTCCACAACACTTGTAGGCAAAATAGAAAAGATTGTGTGGCTGAATGAAAGCCAGTAGGCCGACATGGTATGAGTGCCAACAGTGTAAGTAGGCCTCAGGCGACGCTTGGTGGACAGCAGAAGATCGGAGACTTTGTTCAGCGCGGGCGCAGATGCTGGAGACCTGTGATGCCAAATGGACGAGGAAAGATTGGTGGATGACGAGGCCGAGCGCTCCAACGAAGGTCTCGACGAAGCGTTCTCAGTCGTGCTGGCCGTCGGTGTCGTGAGAGGATCGCTCGACGCGCTCTGAGTCTGCTCGCCCCAGAGCGATCCTGAGTTGACCTCGACCACGGTAACACGGACGTCCCTCTGCCTCAGCGACGGCTTTGATCCTTCGCGAGACTGGCGTCGGCCAGAGCTGCTGCCACCGGCGTTGCTAGCTACTTTGTTGCCGGCCTTTGAGTTGAACGAGTCCTCTTCGCATTCCCTCCTCAAGCTTTGGGCACCTGCAGCCACGGCTTGTGCAACGATAGAGAGTACCCCCTGACGGGGCAGCGAAGTACGGGATGCTGGGCTCGAGACCAGAGTTACAACCGTAGCCGGAAAAAGGTCGTCCTCTGCTTCGGATCGGTTAGGAAGTGCTCGGAGGACGGGGAGAAGGGCGCCAAGGGCGCACAGGCCCGAGACAACGTGCTTGTCAAGCAGTTCCGAGGTGGGTGATGGTGTCAACTTGGACATTGGCAGGGCACCCAGTCCGGCGAAGGAAGATGACGCTGACAAGCTGCGCGAGGCGGATACGGATTCATCTTCGGGCGAGACGAAGCCAAGCGCATTGATCACACCTGTGATGTTGATATTCTCACCGGGCCTGGCATAAGGATCTCCGGCACTAGTCAGTGGGTATCTGAGGCTGAGGGCAGCACTCAGAGCCCTAATGAAAGGCTGAAGTGATCCCGATGGGTCAGCAGTGTCGTAGACAAGAGCCTTGACGTATCCGCGCGAGCTCGGGGGGATGTGGGCCTCGAATTGAGAAAGTGCAGCTGATGAAGAGACGGAGGCAAGGACGATGAAACCAAGACCCGAGAAGTGAAGCGCCATGGCTCGGCCTAGGGGAGTATCACCGCCAAGAACAACTGTGAAGGGGCGAATCAAATGATGTCATGTAAGCTACGGTGCGTATCATCTTTTTGGCTGCTGATACTCACTGACGGCCTCCCTTCTAACGCCATTCTTGAAGCGAACTTGCCTGACAGACCTCCGTGAAGAGACTTGCTTCCTTCCGAGACCTGGAAGCCAAAGTGCACCACTGAGATAAGCGAATCGAGTGCCGTAGCCGAGAACGACGAGACCACCAGCAATAGCAAGGCTGCGTTTGTGGTCTCGAATCCATCGGTGAGCAACCTCGTACGTGGTCGGCGGCGGCGGAGGTGGCGGCGGAGGTTCGATACTGAGTGCAGTCTGGACCTTGCCTGTAAGTGATTCAGGCAGGGACGGGAGGGCAGGAAGATTGGGGATAGGTGGACCGTACTTGGTCAGCTGTTCGTAGAGGACTTCATAGTACTCCTGAACCGTGACAGCGACCTTGTGAGGGAGCTCCTGCTATGAGTTGAGGAGAGAAAAAGTCAACGGGGATGACTGTGATAAATGGAGTAGACATGAAGCCCGGAAAACATACCAGGTTGCGAGGGAGATTCTCCTCAATGAACTCCTCGAGATCACTGAGGGAGGGCATGTTTGAGATCTCAGGTTGCAGCCAACGGGTCAAGAAGCTGTAGCGGTATCAGGGTTGCGAATCTCCAGCGTGGGCTGTGCGGATTGATGAAACGTGACGTGAGAGGAGCGGATGCAGCGGAGTGGAAATGACAGGCGGCAAGTCTCCAAATCGACGGTTGGTCCCTCCTCTTTGCCGAAACGGTGAAGGGAATCGCCCGAAGGTGGAGAGAGGGAGGTGATGAGACAGGTGGGTAAGTTAGGTTGTGATGGTGTGCAGAAGGACAGGTTGCTGGGCTCAGTCGGTCCAGTGTCAGGGGACGCCTGTGTGTGTGCCTGTAGAGAGAGGGAGGGAAGGAGGGTCTGCCGCGACGGTGGGGCTGATGCTGGTGCTGTTTGTTCACGGATAGGGTCCGCGCGGGCCTTGACTGCGCCGAGCTGAGTTGTGCTGTGCTGTTATCAAGGGGGATGGCGTGCGTAGTCAGGCCAAGTCCCCGCCAGCGATGCGCCGCGCTTGGGTCACTCGACACTGAACGCGGCTCTGGCCCCTTTGCTCCACTTTCTTTTCTTTTTTTTTTTTTTTTTTTTTTTTTTTTTGCGCCTGTTCCGCTTTTTCAATTTTTTGGGGGGCGGAGTGCGAGCGAGACTGCGCTGGTTAGCCGGAGCGGCATGCTTGATAGGCCGGCCCACACACTCAACGCGCGCTGACCGTGGTTGATTGAGTTGCGTTGCGTTGCGCGCGCATGACCCACGCTCTCGCTGCCTTTCCTCGCTCGAGCTGCACCAACAGACCCTATGCGTGAATCTCGCCTAGCAGTAACGTTGACCCTCTACACAGACATAACGCTACCTGCTCTGGTGCTCGATGGGGGTAATTTACGTGCGTCATGGTCAGCTCTCAGACCGCTGCAAACACATCACCTCTACTGTCAAGTCAATATTGCCTTGGATTCGTGAAGTCTATGAAGAGTATGATTCAAGTCAAAGCCCTGTCGTGTACAAGAGCGGTGCATAGCACCACAAACCAGAGAATAGGAGAACATTCGCGCATGCATCATTAGCATCCTGCCTCCCCATTCATTAATGTCAAGCAAAGCGTGTGGGAGGGGTATGCATCAATCAAATGAGACGATGGATCGAGAAGAGCAAGGGGAAGAGGCGTTCAAGGTTACCAGCCGTGTGGACGGCAACTCTGGGCCATGTTGATGATCGAAGCAAAGTGAAACGTATCGACCACGTTCACCACCTCGAGTTGCCACCCATCGCGTACGAGTTGGCTCCGCTGTACCTGCCGCCGTGGTATCCTCCACCGCCACGGCCGCGGCCTCGGAATCCCCTTCCGCCGCCTCGTCCACCACCACCGCCGTACATGCCCATCTCCTCAATCTCGCGTGGAATCTCCTGCTTGGCCTCACGCAGAATGCCAATCAGCTCACGCGCCTGCTTCGAGTTGTCAGAGGTGAAGAACGTGTACGCGGTTCCAGTTGCGCCAGCACGGCCAGTACGTCCAATCTGGTGAACGTAGTCTTCCGTGTTCGTGGGGAAGTCGTAGTTCACGACTGTGTAGGGCAAGATGAATCTCAGGGTTAGTCACTTGATCCAATCGAGGATAGCCAAAATGCAAGTACTCACCATAGCCAATGTCCTTGACATCTATTGGAGGCAACCAATATTAATCAAAGCGTGCAATGTACGGTCATTCGCCAGGGAGATGGACAGCGCCAAGGACGAATGAAACAATATGACAATCACGCGTGAGACCAATGTTGAAGAAAGCCGTTCGAACGATGACCGAAATGGGTTAACGACGTTTGCATTGCAAAAGAGCATGAAACGCAAACGTCGTGTACAAGACCCAGTCGAGTAGATGATGATGATGAAGCGATGCAATGGTTAGTAGTCTGACTCGAGAAAGAATCTGGAAGGGTAGATAAGGTAGAGAATAAAATGGAACGGGGATGGGAGGGATAGTGGGAGAGGGGAAAAGTTTGGAGAGGAAGGGAGGGAAAGGAAGGCGGAACGGGGAAGGGGTTCATGCCGTGGACGAAGCACACTAGCACTGAGCAGATACCTCGAAAGTCCGCAAACGACACAAGCGTTTGCTGAACAAAGACGTCAGATGCAGGAGGTGACCTCAAGCTAACCAACCAGCCCAACAGAGGCGATGTTACCAGAAGCGACGGTTGTCCCAAGATACTGGTAACATCGCAGTCGACAAGATCTGAATAGGGCCGCTTGAAAGATCACCCCGACCGTCCCAGCAGAGCGAAACAGAATTTCACCAACCATCGAGCTCCCCGATACATATCAGTCCGGTCACCTCGTTGGAGCTTTAGCCAACGAGAGCGACTTTCGGTGTAGATGTGCATAGGGACGGAATCTGCGATCTGGTAGCTGGAAGACGACCGGGCCAAGGTCAGGAGCGAAGAAGGGCGTTGCTCGGCCATTCCCTTGACACTAAGGGAAGGACGCTTAGCAGACGTGCGTTCAAAAGATCAAAACTTTCGTCATCTCCGAAGAGCGCTGAAACGTTTTACCTCTCTGGGAGCAGCCATGGACGCTCGCCATCTTCGCCGCCCAAGAAATCGACCTGGATCCTGCAAGGGTTGAGAGCGCCGTCGAGAATCTGTGGAGGATTCGGAGGTAGTGCTGGGGAGGGAATAGGGGAAAGAAAAGGGAGAGGAAGAAGAATGGTAATTTGATCAGAGCAAAACTTACCGAGACCACGGGAAGCCACGGCGGTGGCAACCATGATGGGGCTCCTGCCAGACTTGAACTCGGCGAGGACCCAGTCACGCTCCTGCTGCTGTTTGTCACCGTGAATGGCGAGTGCCGGCCATCCGTCCTGTCGGAGGTACTTGGTGAGGTCGTCGGCGACTCGCTTGGTACCGGTGAAGATGATGACCTTGGCGTTCTCCTGGGAAATATGCTCGAGGTGCTTGATGAGCTTGCCCTTCTTCTCGAACTCGGTGCAGACCTCAATGACCTGCTTAACGTTATGGTTAGCAGCGAGCTCGGTAGAGCCGATGTTGACCTGAGCAAAGTTGTTGAGGAAGTCGCGGGCAAGCTTCTGAACGTCCTTGGGCCATGTTGCGGAGAACATGAGAGTCTGACGGTCAGGTCGGATCTGGGAAACAATCTTGCGAATTTGAGGCTCAAAACCCATGTCGAGCATGCGGTCAGCTTCGTCCATGACGAGGTAGGTGACTCGTCGAAGGTTGGTCTTGCCAGCCTCGATCATATCAATCAGACGACCAGGGGTAGCGATGCAGATCTCAGCGCCCCTGGTGAGCTCACGGATTTGGGGGCCCTTGGGGACACCACCGTAGACGGCACAGGTGCGAAGACGGCTGCTTGAACCAAATCGGTTGCACTCGACCTGGATCTGGTTGGCCAGCTCACGGGTAGGGGCGAGGATGAGCGCGATGGGGCCGTCACCGGGCTGAAGGAGGGGCTGGGCGTTGATGTGGACCATACCAGGGAGGGCAAAGCCAATGGTTTTACCGGAGCCGGTCTCAGCAATAGCAACAAGGTCACGACCGCTGAGTGCCATGGGCCAAGCCTGAGCCTGGATCGCGGAGGGAGCGGCGAATCCCATCTTCTTGATCTCAGCGAGGATGTAGTCGGGGAAGCCGGCTTCCTCGAAGGTGGTGACAGGCTTAGGCACGTTCTGTCCCTGGATAGTCATCTGCTTGGACTTGCGGAACTCGTCGACCTCCTTGTCGGATCGGCTGGAAACACGCTTGTCCTCGACGTAGAAGTTCTTCTCGAAGGGTACAAGGTTAGCGGTGTTCCAGTCGATGTTGGAGAGGCCAGAGCCAAGACCAGACATGCGGTCTCCGCCACCGAAGCCTCCACCGTAGCCACCACGCTGACCGCCGCCGTATCCTCCGCCGTATCCGCCTCCTCCTCCACCGCCGTATCCGCCACCATATCCGCCACCGTATCCACCACCACCACCGCTGCTACCACCGTATCTGTGTGCGGATGTAATCAGTAAACGGGAGTCAGTCGATGCATCAGAAATAATTTGACAAAGAAAATGGTACCTACCCGCCACCTCGACCGCCGCCGTAGCCGCCGTTGCTGTATCCGCCTCCGTAAGACATGATGCTTTGTATGCGAGAGGAAGTCGTTTGATGATTAGAAGAGAAGATGAGGGATGATGCGTCGACTCTCTGTGTGAGTGAGTGGAGAAGGATGTGGTGGGAGGAGAAGGAAGGGTTGCCCCTAGTGAGGACCGTTTTGGCTTACGGAGGCTGAGTCGGGGGATGCCTCAAAAATCCACAAGGTGTGATGAAACTTTTTTTCTCTCTGTCTGTCTCTTTGTCAATTTTTTTCCACAGCGGGGGAAAAGGGTGTTGACCCTTGTCTGCCCTCAGCTATGGCTGAACGCGTCGAGGCGCTAACAAGCAGCGGAGAAAATTTCATTGTGCACCAGACCAGTGTCAAAACGGTTGGCTGAGTGGAGACTGCGCAAGTGCCTCTCGCGTCCCCCTTCGCGGCATCAGCAGGCTTTCGTTTGAAACTGTGTCGCCGCCCAAGAAAAAGCGAACCGAACTTGCGATGTTCTCGTACGGGACAGCACTGCCCTCCACAAGATCATGTTTTGCTTCCCCCTTCCTCTTTTGAAATGACTACAGTACAGTAGACCGACGCATGCAACGCATCACATCCTGCACAATCGTGTGGAGGAAGGATCCCCGCTTCCAATCTCCACTGTCGATCTGGCCATCTCGCTCGGCTCTCGACAAGATGCCGCATCACTGCACCGCTTCACCGCTGGACCGACTTGCGCCTATAATACAGTACACTCCTTTTTGCGTCTATCCAAAATCGTCAGTTGAGGGTGGCTCTCTTGAAAGATTAGAATGTGTTTGCGCCCGGCAACGCAATGAGAGGTTTTGGGTGAAGGGCAGAAGAGTGACGAGGGGGAACCGGTCGGAGCTTGTGAGTGTGTGAACGCCTGATACTCATCCCGTGTGCGTGTTGAGTGTTAAGAGAGCCAGCAAAGGGACCATTCAACGCGATCTTAGCCCTGCTTCCTTTCTAACACCCACTTTCACGCCTGCCTACTTATGTCCGCGCGATGACAATCACCACTTTGGGCACTGCTGCCCACATATCGCCGACTGTGATCAAGACTTTCTTCAAACACTACTACGAGAGGATCAAAAAAGACCGGCAAGATCGTGACACTGAGGCCACAGATGAGCTTGTGTTTGACGAGGCTTTCAACGTCGTGAAAGCGTTCATCGAGCTTGCAACTAGCGACACCATCGAGTCCCTGCAAAGGTTCACAAACACCAGTGTACCAGTTCCACCATGGGCCACCTCCATCTCCACGCTCGTTCCCATAGAGAGCTGCAACCAGGCGGCCGACATTCTCAAGGGCTACTTTGGTCCCGATGACCTCAAGACGCTCGTTGGAGGCGAAAAGTGGTGGCAGGTACGCGGAATTGCCGGTGTCGAAGCCGAGTGGATTGCTCAATCCACCGATTGGCGCAAGATGAAAGCCATGGAAAAGGAGCAGGATGACAACAACTCGACCAATTCCAGCCGCACCCGAAAGCGTGACAAGCGTCATGAAAAGCCACACGAGAGATTCAAGAGACACTCCAGAGCTAGTGCATCAAAAATTGAGAAAGAAGATCCCATCGAGTCAGCTACGCAGGATGCCGCGGACGAGTACGAAAGTGAAGAGATGGACCGACTCAAGAGAGTCATGCTCTATATTCATGGAGGTAAGCTACATCAGTTCCTCGAAAAGCCCGAAACATTTCCAGCTAATCTCACTGACCATGCACGCGCTCCTCAAGGTGGATACTACTTTGGCAGCTTGACGACTCATCGTTACCAGATCATCAGATACGCTCGAAAGTTCGGTGGACGTTGTTTTGCACCCCTCTATCGCAAAGCTCCACAATACCCTTGGCCATGTGCGTTGCAGGACTGTTTGGCCGCGTATCTATTCCTCATTCGCCCTCCTCCTGGATCAAAACACAAACCGGTGCACCCATCGAGGCTCGTGATCGCCGGAGACAGCGCAGGCGGCGGCCTGTCTATCTCGCTTCTCACTTTGATAAGGGATATGGAACTTCCGATGCCAGCGGTAAGTCACGATTTTCCGCACAAGCCAACAAATAACGATCTCTCAGAGACTCATGCCTCTCGGTCCCGTCTCCAGGGAGCTGTTCTCATATCGCCATGGTGCGACTTGACGCATTCATTCCCGTCCATCATGCAAAACACCGATACAGACAGTGGGTATACGGAGCGGTACGGCGTAGTCCATGGCAACTGCTGATCTAGGCAATCTGTAGTCATTCCGCCTTACAGCTTTGTGCACAAGCCATCGACTCTTTGGCCAGTTCCAGGCTTTAACTCGTCCGAGGAGACAAACCCTGCCAAGAAGCATTCAAGCTCGAAAGATGAGCCGGAGCAACCGGTGCCCATCGGAATCGACGACCAAGCCAATGATGCCGACAACGCATCACAGGGCAATGACGCAGGGTCTACACCTGCTGTCAGGACGCGCTCCGCAGACGGGGAGGGAAGCTCTCGAGCGGGACACCGACCAACTCCGTCGAACAAAGTGCCTCGCGCACCCAAGCTGTTGTCATCAGATCCTATTCTGATCAAGAGCGAACAGGCAGGACAACCTGATGTGGAGTTGCGCAGCCAGATTCAGATCTATGCGACCAACTCGCAACTCACTCATCCGTTGTGCTCACCCATTCTGCACGGTTCTTTGGGTGGTCTACCACCGCTGTACATTCTTGCAGGCGATGCTGAAGTGCTGCGTGACGAGATTATCTACTTGGCTCACAGGGCAGCTAATCCAGAGAAGTATCCCCTCCGCCAAGATTTACTGAATCGCAGCGATCGGGCACAAATGAATGCCGAGCGCTTCAACAGTAAACCGACAAAGGTTCACCTACAAATCTACGACGACATGTGCCATGTGCTAACCGCATTCGCCTTCACGTCCCAATCGCGCTTTGCCTACCGTGCTGTGGCTTCGTTCGTCAAGCATGTGACAGGTGCGCGCACCCATGTCAAGAACCCGTTTCCCCAAGTTCCTCAGGGCGATGTTGGGCCCGAGGATTTGACGGATACCGGTGAGGTGTCGGATGCCGAGGATGCAGAAGGGCTCTCGATAGAAAGGACCAGGAGCTCGTCCGCGGCCATGGTTGTACCTGCAAATGGCGAACTCCACCTGAGTCCTCTCCAGTCTGGTGGTAACTCGGCTAGGGTCTCAAGAAGAGGCTCCGGAAGCAAGCAGGAAAACAAACTCAATTCGTTGGACGGACTCAATCTGAAACTTCAGCCGCTTGAGACGACGACTGACAGTCCACGCCGAGGGTCGAGTGGTGTTGCTTCTGTCTCTCCCGCGGACTTGACGGCAGAGGACAAGAGCAAGACGCGAGTCGATGGGCTGACCGATGTCGGTTCCGCAGATGGCACAGCTAGCGTTCGAGCGTCGAGGCGGGGCACGGTCGGCAGCCTCGCTGACTCGGCAGACCAGGAGACGGCGAGACAGCAGAGGCGGCGTGCAGTGGCCGAAGGCGTCGGAAACGAATACACTGGGCAGGTTCCGCTTACACGACCATCTTTTCAAGAGTTTATGATCCGAGAACGTGTCAATGTGAAAGGGTTCATCCGTCCTCTGGAGCCAGAGTCGGACCTGCCAGCGTTGCAGATCAAGCCCGACCAGATTGGCATTATCAAGTATGGTCCATGCCAAAGGTGAGTGAACAGCTGCTGCTGGCCCTTTGCGTACCGATCATCTCACAATCGTCGCTTTTCCGTGTTCAGGTATTTGACGGGACAAGAATTGTGGGCCAAGAAGTATGCGAAGACAGCAAAGAAAGTGGAGAAAAGAAGGGCCAAGCATGAGCAAGTGGCACGAAGGCTTCTCGAAGAAGCCTCGAGGGCTGGCCTCTTGAAGCCAATACCACCGTCGCGGTCCGACACTCCTGCAAGCACCAGCAAAGATGCTCATCATCAATGGACCGGCTTGGCAGCATTCGGGCCCGAGCTGATTGAGGAGGAGACGCCACCACCTAGTGCCATATCCGGGCGAAGGGACACTGTGAGTTTGACGAATGGGTCGTGATGGATCTTGTTCAGATTCGATAAGAGTCTAGCTAACTCTTGGGTGGGCTTTGCAGAGCGAAGCCGTTGCGCTGCTCCGATCTGTACTGAACCAAAGGGCCAAACAGCACGGAGGAAGCAAGAAACTCAAGTTGGGAGGCTTACCAGAGCAGAGCGTGGCTGAGAGCGCCCCAGATGGCCGCACGAGGCACGGCTTGCGACTTTGGCACTGTGAGTAGACGAGGGAATGCGTTCGGATAGACAGAGATTGAAGGGATTGCTGACCACCTTTCGAATACGCTCTTGAAACAGACCTTATGGTGCGTGATGAAAGTCGAAAGGTTTCTAGGAAGCGGGTGGAATCCAACTCTGGACGTCGGAGTGGCGAGTACATTGCCAGCACGCGCAAGTCGGCGCTGAGCCGAGGGGCCTCTGCTCGTAGCCAGCATAGTCGTCGGGAAGGCCGCGAATGAGCACAAGCTCAAAGCTTTGTTAGAAATAATACCTGATTGCAAATATACTTGATACAAGGAGAGCGTGAGAACAAAGAAAGTACAAGTAGTAGTTCGGTGAATGTGAGAGAGGTCATCGGGTCTATCCGCGCTCCTTTGCTGCAAGACTCTTGGTGACACTGTCGATGTAGGTCTGCAGCATTTCGTTGTCTGCTTCCGCCTTGGTGCAGTCTTCTTTGACTGATGTCACTCGCGAGAGGAGGGCACGAAGACCGTCTTGCATGGCCATGATTTCACTGCGCAAGGCAGGAACTAGCGTCAGCTGAGCTTGCGGTGGTGACGAGGGTCGGTGTGTTTGCAACATACCGGATGAGGTTTTCCTTCTCGACGACCTCGTTGGGAGAGATGTCGGTCTCCGCTGTCCAGGCGGTGGACTCGGTGAATCCGTCGACGACGGGCGAGGCGGCGTCCATGGTTGCTGGACGCCAACTTCGATCACGCGTACAGTGTTGGCTTCTGTATGCCGAGTGGAGGCGGGCGGGCTGAACCCTTTTTCTGCAGACTGACTGATTCGCGCTTTGTCCAGTGCAACACTTACTGACGTGCACGGAGCTGCAACGCAAATTCTTTGACACAACCACGCAGTCGAGTCGATCCTACACCACTGCCGGAACAGCGATGGTGCTTCAAAACAAGTACAAGGCGAAAGCGTCGCGTCGGTACAACGCCGCCAAAGGAGCCGGCGATAAGCGAGATGCCAAGCCAGGGAGACCAAGCAGGGGAAGACGTCCCGCCCAGCACGTAGATGGACGACCCGGTGCGGGCTCAGGCTCAGGCTCCGACTTTGGCTCTGGCTCTGAAGATCAAAAAGAGGACGATGGTAGTGATGAACAGGATACCGAGTTTCCTCAGCTGCAGGCCTCCCAGGCCACCAGCGGGCCATCAAAGACAAGCAGTACAGATCAGGAGGAAGATCCAAGCCGTCCTACGAGGGGCAAATACGCCCGTCGCAGAGTGGGAGAGAGCAATGCAGTCCGGCTCGAACGTCTGCTTGCTGAAAAGGATCCCTATGCAGAAGACGAAGAGGAGCCCGAGCCTGAGATCGATATCTCCCGCCTCGTTGCTCGCGTCGCTGCGCTGGATCCCAACGCTGCCTCACAGGCCGGTGTGGCGGTCGATATTGCGTCCAAGCGCGGGGATCAAGAGACGGCGTCAGATGTGGAGCGCGACATTGATCACAGTCTCGACTGGCTACATGAGCGAGAGCGGCTTCGCCAACGGAATCGCGGCATCAAGAACAACGAGTCTACGTCAACGGCTAACAAACCGCTTTCTGAGGATACCGATGACCAGATTGACTATGAACAAATTAGAAGAGAAAAGGAGAAAGCTGAAGCGCTACGAGCGCTCAAAGCACGATTTCAAGGTCGTGCTCTTGGTGAAAGAGAACGTCGTGATGCGCGAGTCAAGAATGCACCCTCTATCCACATCGGCCCCGGTCCCGCCCCGGGACGGGGCAAAGATGGTGTGCGCGACACGGTTCAAGACGAATCATCCAAAAGCCGCTCGCGCGATGTGGTAACCAACTCTTCCAGCTCAGCACACCAGCGCAAGCCAATGCTGGCCACGGAATCAACGCCTCCTTCTTCTAAAGACGACATTGATAGCTTCCTTGCGAGTCTGGACAGCACCGAAAGCCGAGCAGCTCCTGCGAACCTACCAGTACCAGGGATTAAGCAGCAAGACGCTTCTGGCTCTCGTACGGCAAGCGCGGCTGGGAATATCCGTGCGGGAGCTGGTGCCAAGGCAGGCGACATTAAACAGCTAGAGAGTTTCCTGGATGACATGCTGTCATAGCTCGTCAGGTAGGTTTGGGGCCTGTCCTGACGGAAGCGAGCGGCCTGGGCTTTTTTTCTCGCACGCGAGGCAACCAGCGTCACAAGGCTTTGAGGCCGTGCATATACTGTACAGTACTGTACTGCTCGGTTCAATAGCAACCTTAGTGAGCAAGCAGCCACAAAGTTGATTCATACATACATTCATACCCATTTTTGATTGAATGCTACTTGCACGTAGCAACCAATGTAAGCTTTGTTGGCGTGACCAAGCTTGCAGCAGTAGCAACGGTGCAGTGTGGCACACACCGTATTCATCGTACCGTGCGTGCGTGGCAGTAGATTTTTGAAAGCAACATGTGGAGGAGGCAAGGGACGGACGGAGCAGGTGAGTGAGAGAGAAGAATCTGACGTCAGTGGACGCGTTCCCGTTCTCGCTAGTCGATGCGGTGGAGGGTCGCTGGTGTCACATTTAGCAACATGACCCAAGAATGGCCTGTCCATAACGGGGTCGGAGAAGGCGAGAGGCGGAACAAGGCTTGCCGTGCATCTGTGCCCCGCGATCGGTGGCTTCTACATTGGGATCATCGTGCTGCCCATGCCAGCCAATCGTGCTTTCTACCTTGCCGAACACACAAAGCTTAGGGTCCAGGCCCAGCTCAGACCCTCCCTCTGTCCCTCGTTAATGTAATAGCCACCTCACCCTGTGTTTGTTCCTCTTCCTGCCTCCGCTCCACGGCTGACTCACGGCTGTGAAGTGCGCCAACCCACCCCTCGCATATCTTGTGCAGTCTCACATGGCGATGACGACATCAGTCTTGTTCCTCTTTCACATCCGTACCGCAATGGATTGGGCGGGGCAGTACTGTATGTACCGTGTGCGGTGGCAAAGGCCAAGCGGCTAAAGCAGTCACCGCTGTTGGGTCACGCTCATATGGACTCCTAGAGGTCCGCTCAACGTAGTCGACGCTGGCTGGGCCAACCCAAAAAGGCATATATACAGACTCGTTCCCACCTTCACCTCTCCTTTTCCCTCACAAACAACTTTTCCATCACTTTCACCCCACACAACTCAAAGATCTACTCTAAACATGTCTGACACTGGCCGCCAGAACTTCACCGACAAGATCGGCTCTGCCGTCAAGCCCGACTCGCAGAAGACCACCGGCGAGGTTGCCAAGGAGAAGCTCGACGTGAGTACCGCCTGGCCTTCCCTTCGTCTCCCTACTCGCGTTGTTACTGACCTGGAATTTCGCCTCTTCTCGCCCTTTCTAGTCCGTTGCCTCGACCATCACCCCTGATTCGCAGAAGAGCACCAGCCAGAAGGCTGGTGATGCCATCTCGGGCAACGACCACTCTGACAAGTCGATCCTCGACAAGGCTAAGGACGCCGTTGGTCTTGGCAACAACTAAGCCATACAGCCAGCGATACACGTACTCTTCCGGAACCATAGCAGCGTTCTGACGAGAACACTCATTTGATCCATCACGAAGCAATACCAATGACTGTCAACTGTATCTCTGCGCAAAATGTTTGTGATCACGCGATTGCTACATTCTCAAAGTGCGTTGGAACGAAGTGTGTAAGTGCTGGTGGTATACATTGTAATGTGACACGGAATTTGGTACAGAGTGTTCGGCCAGTCCGAGAAGGGAGGCTGGCTAATGAGACTGCGCTTGGCGCTTGTCTTTAAACTCGCAAAGCACCCTCTTCATGCGTTCAAGACTGCCGTGTAAATGCTTTGTCTTCTCCACAAGGAGGACAAGTTCTTTGTAGGTCATAGGCGGCTGGTCGTCTTGAGGAGTGACAACGTATGGCGGCGATGATGAGCCTGAAGAGGTGCTTGAATCCGACCTCGTGTTGAGCGATAGGGGCAGCTGATTTCCACTTCGCCATGCTAACAACTCTGGCGATGCGCTTCGAGTGCGCGGACCACCAACGCTGAGACCCAGTGCTGAGGTACTCCTACCGCCAAGCCTCGATTGGCCTTGGTCACTATCTGAATCGGCCATCTCGCCTTCTTCCAGAGAGTCGGACCCACCATCCTGTGGATCTGCAGCGATAGTGATACCAAGCCCGCCATTACCGTCGCTTTCTGTCTGCGTCCGCACAGGGGCTGGTTCCGTTCCCTGATTCTGCTCGTGATATGATCGGTATTCATCCTGATGCTCTTGTTCACGCCTTGCCAGCGCCATCTCCAAGTCGAGCCTGGCCGATTCGATGCCAAGACGACGTCTGTTGGCAGAATACTCTTCTCCCATTCGATTGAATCGCTCTGCGAGGCGCTTCCAGTCACTGACACTTCGAACGTCGAGCCATGGCTCGGACCAATGAGTCGCTCCGTGCCCGACGCCTTTGACGCTCGGACGGACTGGGCTTGCTGATTGGTGTGGCTGTGATGAAGGTGGACTTGGCCTGCCTCCTTCAACAAACGAGCTGGTCCTGCTACGCTTGATCGCCATCGAGCCTGAACTCTGCCTGTTCATGACACGGTCAGGACTATCCTCTTCACGTGGCCGTTTGATACCTGGAGAGAGCGTCGCTTCAGCGGACTTGACTGGCGAAGTGCGAGCTTTGATCGATGCGTCTGATAGCTCTTTCGCACGCCGCTCTTTTGAAGACGCAGTGACCGCTTTCTGTGCTTGTACATTCACATTAGATGAGACCACATCGCCTACTTGAGCCGTCGCAATCTTGTGCTTGTCTTGTCGTGATTCGCTGTTTGCTTCAAGGGGTCTGGTGTGTGCTATGTCAGTCCTGCTCCTTTCCGCTGACCTCATGGCTGCCAGAGAGGAGCCCCGCTCCGGAGCGCTACCGAGCTGACCGCTCACTGGTTCTGGCTCTTTCGAAGGGGCGACTGACTGGCCTTTTAGTACAACCGCCGGATCATTGCGCGCTTCCGATGACCGCAACTCTTTACTGGATACGGCAGGCCTGGCTTTCGTAGCTGACGCAACAGCGGCAGCTTTCTTTTGTGAATCGGGTAGTATGCGGCTTCCTCCCTTGGCAGCCTTCGCGAGACGTTGGCGAGTAGTCAATGCTCCTTTCTTTGTCTTTGTAGTCTCCTTATCGGCTGAGGAAGAAGGCCCTGGCTTTGATGAGACTGAGGAAATGGGAGACGATTCATGCGAAGTATCGGCGTCTTCGGTGAAGCTTGCAGAGACGCTCGATGCCCTGGCATCAGGAGATAAAGCCCTGTTGCTGTAAAAAGGGCTGCCGAGGCCAGACTTGGTCGCACTGATGCCGGTCAGCGTGCCAACCGAGCGTGGCTGGACGGCGTCGTTCGGTTGGGTCGGTGAGCGTTGTGTGTCTCTTGAGAGCGAGCTGTCTCGAGGTTGACCCAGTTTGGTGAAAGGAAGAGCTTTAGAGGCGGGAGAGACAAGAGACGGAGAAACAGGGGTGTGGCTGCGAGAAGTGGCGATCAGTTGAGAAGGCCGAGAAGAGCGAGAGGAGGATCGCTTGAGGTTGGTTGCTGAGATGGGATGGTCGACAAGGACGGCCTTCCTCCTCTCTTCTTTGCGCAGATCTTCTTCTTCGCGTCTCTCTTTGAGACGATGGGCAGCACTTGCACTAACCGCAGAGGGGCGTACGCTGAACTTGGTGTCGACATTGCCAATCTTTGTCAGCTTGGTCTCTTGCGAGTTGAGGCGGAAGATCTCGTTTGGCGCCGACTCGGGCGTGAGTTTGAGGGGGAAGTCAGCACCAGAGATGACAAGCTTGGGCTCTGGTCCGTCGGTGAACACCTTGATGGAGAGGTCGTCCCCCTCGGAAGAGCGTGCGGCAATCTGTTGTAGCACCTCCTCAGTAAGACGGAGTTGAATGACTGGAGGAGGGGAGTTTTTGAAGACTGGCGAAGGATCTCTGAGGTTGACTGCGTAGATAGCGTCGTGCCGGAGCGCCATAGCGGGCGAATGCAGCGAAACGAGGGTACTCTATGATCCAAAGAAGGACGAGCAGGTGAATGACATGGGCAAAGTAGGCCAGAAAGTAGCCAAGTCGCAATTGTCACTTGCAGCACCCTGGAACCTGACAGCGCCCCCGTCAGCCAGCCAGCCAGCCAGACAGCCAGACAGCCAGACAGCCAGACAGCCAGACAGCCAGACAGCCAGACAGCCCAGCCGGGCGTGGTGCGTGGCCTAAGCGGCACCTCCGAAAATTGAACCCAGCTGAGACGGGGCAGACCTGACAGACAGACCACCTGCCAAATTTCGCTTCACTCCACTTCCTGGCGGGGGGCTGCTGTTGCTCGCGAGGCTGGCAAGTCTTAGCCGAACTAGGCCAACTGCACTGGGGTCGGGGGTCGGGAGGCTGGCCCGCCATTGCTCCCGACGTAGAGGTCGAGACAGACAGAAACAAAGCTGCTAGGGTGAGAGTAGCGAGTAGGTTAGACTTTGCAAATGGTGCGTTTCCTTCTCACCATGTCACGTCGGAGGAGCCGACCGCCTCTGTCCCCAACAAAAGCGACGAGCTGCTTTCAGCGCGATTCGTCAACCTTACTATCAGCGACCAACTGCACGCTCCCCTCTCCGGCTAGAGTGACACCCATGCTCTCCAGGCCCTGCTCGAGCCGTTCCCCGCTAGCCGTCTCGACGCCTTCGCTGCGTCCATCATGAGCCAACCGCTACCAGGCCAGTCTTCACCAGTCGACATGGATGCAGAGCCTGACTGGGCAAGTCTCCCTCGCGAACAGCGCCACTCCCTCCGCCTCTCTACCTCACTCGATGACCAGTCGCATGATCCTGGCCAAACAAATGCGGCAACTCTCCCTCGCTTCCACTCTCAACGTGGAGGCTTCGGTCGTCCCCCAAAGCGGCCCTCTGTCCTGGACCGCATAGCCAGCACTCGGTCCTTGCCAATCCCCCATCTCCCTTCATCCTCTCGCCCGGCCTCGATCGATTTCGGAGCTCAGGGACCTCCACCGATCGACGACCAGAATGACGACTGGAGAGCTACCGCCATCGGCTCCACGCCCCTCGACCGCACAATCGACCAGATCGGAATGGGCAGATACCAGTGGACTGTTCTCATCCTTAGCGGTCTCGGTTGGGCCGCCGACAATATGTGGATTCAAGCCGTCGCAATCATCCTTCCCTACGTTCAAGCCAGCTTCTCTGTTACCGACCGCCTCATTGGCATCGCCAGTAGCTCCATCTTTGTCGGCATGTTCATTGGATCCCTTGCTTGGGGCTCCATATCCGACTCGTACGGCCGACGAGCTGCTTTCAACATTACCTTGCTCATCGCTGCCATCTTTGGCACCTTCTCTGCCTTCTCCGCCTCTTTCACCGTCCTGTGTCTCCTTCTCTTCTGCGTAGGCACCGGCGTTGGCGGCTCGATGCCTACCGACTCGTCCAATCTCGTCGAGAACTTGCCTGTTCGCAAGCATTCCTATGTTACCGCCCTCTCGGTCTTCTTTTCTGCTGGAGCTGTCATCCCTTCGGTGATCGGACTTGTGGTCTTGTCTGACCAGAATCAAAGCGGATGGCGTTGGCTGCTTGGCTCATTGGCCCTTGTTGTGAGTGCACAGCATATATCCCACCTTGATGCAGTTGATTGCAATCGCTGACCGCAGGCTTTTGGTTACTCGCACAAACGCAGACAATTGCCTTCGTCACAGGGAGAGTAGTCTTTTTCCGCCTTCTCGAGTCCCCCAAATACCTCGTTCATGCAGGCAGACCGCAAGAGGCAAGGGAGATTCTCCAGCGAATTCAGCGTTTCAATGGCGGGGAAGCGATAAACATTCGGCTGGGAGATGTTCGCGACACCGAGGCAAGGGAAGCCATTGGGTCAAGCCGAGATACCGAGAGTGCAAGGACCCCTCGCCCCTCATCCAAATCACGTCATTCTGCGACACACTTGCAGACCAACCATAAAGGATACCAAAGCGTCCCGACGGATGATGCCAATGAAGGTGATGACAATCCCGAGGATATTTATCAAGACGAAGAGGACCTGCAGGACCGCAGGGCTTCACAAACGTTGGCAGGGGAACAAACTCCACAGATCGTCCGGAACAATCATGGGAACGAGCGGGATCTGCCTCCATGGCTGAATTGGATACCTGATTTCGCCAAAGCAGGCACCACCGACCTAGTGGATCGGTATTCGGAGCTTTTCTCTCCTGATTGGAAACGAACGACAATCCTCATCTGGATAATCTGGGCTGGGATGTCATACGGCTTTACAACGTTCAACGTCTTCCTTCCCAAGCTGCTGCAGGAGCGCTATGGCCGCGAACCTTCAGCGGCGGCCGAAATTATGGAGGACAAGAGTCGGAAGGCGATGATTGACTATCTCGTCTACTCGCTCTCTAGCTTGCCAGGGAGCCTGATTTCCGCCTACATGGTAGAGACTCGCCTCGGTCGGATTGGCACCATGGCGCTCTCTACTGGTCTCACGTCCCTTTCTGTGCTTGCATTCGCTACGTTGGAGTGGACGTCAAGCCTGACACTCACCTCGATCTTCTCGTCCATTTCTTACGCTGCCATCTACGGTTACACGCCAGAGGTGATGGCACCTCAGATCCGCGCAACTGGATGTGGATCAGCATCTGCGATCAGCAGGCTTGCAGGGATCGTTGCTCCCCTCACGGCCGGCTGGCTCTTTGCAATCAGTCCAGCGCTACCGCTGTACCTCTCTGTCATTACTTTTGCCGTGGTCGCTACGGCCATGGCCGCGCTGCCTATTGAGACGCGTGGACGGGCAGAGGAGGGAGCAGTTACTGGAACACATTGAGTTAAGAGTCAAGCTATTGTTTAGTGGACGAATAAGGCATTGCATAACTTTTTCATCTCCGTTCAGAATCAAGAACGTCTGCTGGTCAGAGTTCCAGAAGTAAATCGTAGAATTTGTGGGAAAAAAGGGGAAACGTCTAGGCGGCACCGGCAGTAGGGTCCTGTAAGCCGAGGAGACCGTATGACCAGAGCTGGATAGCGTTTGACTCTGTCCCTTCAGGGGAAATATCGCCGAGCGGGGTGACCTGGAACCTTCCGGCGTCGGGGTTAAAAGTCCAGCTCCAGACTTCGGCAAAACGTTCTTCGAAAGCGCCGTTGATGGCGTGCCAGAGGTTGGCCTCGGAGGCAGTGAGACGGTCAACGAGATCAGCGTCGTCGCACCAGTCGGGACGGGCGAGGCCGGACTGCTGGACGGGGGTGGAGGTGCTCGGGTTGTCAGCGCAGGACGCGATAACACGCGCGAGGCCGGACGCCATGAAGGCTGTCTGCCATCCCCACGACACGGTACCGTGGTACGCGGTCCGGTCGAGCTCCGTCGTCTTGGTAACATTCGTGTCGTACGCTGGGTTGGAGATGAGCATACCAACGTTGGTAAGCAGTCCGCGTGGGTACGGCGACAGCGCGGTGATTACATGCTCCACCAGAGCACGTGAAATGTTACGGTTATACAGAAGGTTGAAGCCAAGGTCCGAGTTCTGCACGGGAACGGGGGTACCGTCCTCCAGAAGCGAGAGGCCGTACACAGACACGTTCGATGACGTAGTAACCTCAGTGGCGCTCGTGTCGTTCAGAGAGCCACGCCCGTACAGAAGTGCGTCGGTCAAGTTGGCTCGCTCAACGTAGCCGTCTAGTCTCTGCTGAACCTCGTCCGTGGGAATGTCGACCTGGAAGAAGCGAGGCGCCTCGGTCTCCCAGATCTGGGCGTATCGGCGCGCGTCAGCCTCAAGGCTCTCACCCTCCAGCAAACCAGCGGCGGCGAGATCAGCAATGGCATAGAGAGCAGCCGGGACCAGTGCGGTAGACACGTCGTATGGGTACACACCCCAGCCAAGACCAGGGTTCGAGTCGCGCCAGTTGCCAACAGGGATGCCGTCCTGAATGCGAGCCAAGTTTTGATACTCGGGCTGCTCGGCAAAGGCACGTGAGGTGTTCATCACGTAGCCCACGTTGGCCTCGAGAAGAGTGCGGTAAGTCGTGCCATTCTGCAGAGTGGCGGGTCGGTCGAGGAAAGCCTTCGCGGTACTCTGGTTGGCGCGGGCATCTGTCTGGTTGTACCGGATGAGGTAATCGGCCAGCTGAGGCAGAAGAACGTAGTGGGTGTCCTTCATCTTGTAGTCGAACACGGGCTCGTTTCCCCGCTCGGGGAAGCCCTCGTTAATGTTGACGAACGTAGCATAGTCTCCGATGGTCTCTTCGTGGCAAACTTGTCCCGAAGTTGCGTTGATTCGCTCCAAAACACCGCCAAGAACCGACTCGACGCCGAAGGGCGTGAGGGTACGGTTGTTCATCAGGAGACGAGTCGTGAACATGGTGTCTCGTCCAAAGTAGGTAATGAAACGCCAGCCACCAGCAGTAAATTTGGAGGTGAACGTCAAGAAGGAGAACTGCTCTTCAGCATCAGGCTGACCCGTGGCGGACGAGTTGGGAGAGAAGAGCTGATCCACCGTGAGACCGGCAAAGTTGGTCTCATTGGTTTGGACGGTAAAGTTGACGCTGCCTCCCTGGGTGGCATCCGCGACAAGAATGTCAACACGAGGGGGAGTGTAAGTGCCGTTGTTTGAGGGAGTGACGTTGAATGAGGTGCCCGGACCAGCCTGAAGGAGCCACTCGAGGCCGTAGCGGGCAGTTCCATTCTCCTGGCCCTGCTCGTCACGAAGGATAGTCTCGTTGAGCCAGGCACGACTAAGCCAAACGGTGGAGTTGTCGGCTTGGGAGACGGTCCAGTTGAAGATCTCGTTCGTCAGTCCGTTGCCCTCAGTGTAGTCGCGGACAGTTCGGATGGAACCGAGGAGGGTTGTGCCGAGAGTGGCATTGTTCGAGAATAGCAGCTCGCCAGCCACACCACGAAGGTCATTGGGACCATAAGCAGTCCTGATTCCGTCCTGGCCAAGCGTGACATTGAGGCTTGCCTGCTCTTCCAGTGGCAGGAAGTAGGAGACGGCGCCGCTGTTGCCGGCAGGGAAGGCGACCAGGAAGCGGTTGAGTTCAGTAGCGCTTGTGTTTGTCAAAAGCACCTGAGCTGCCGTCAGGTTAGAACGGATAAAGTAGTTGTCGTACGATCCCGAGGTAAGGTTGAAGCGAAGGTCAACCTGATCAACAGGAGCGGGACTCGTTTCAAGCGGGCTAGGCAAACCCGTTGAAGAGGTACCCGCAGACTCAGACGTAGGCGTTGGCGTTTGGCTGGCATCCTGAGCCTTAGCGACGGTGGCCAAGGCACCGAAGAGTCCGGCAAACTTCAGGAGTAGGTCTGACTTCATGATTGGGACCGGCTGACCTTCTACTCAACAATCCCGAGAAGCAGAAATGTGTTGGACTTTTATATCTTCTTAACCCTGTAGGAGTCCTCATCGTTCAGTCCGGACAAAGCTCAGAATTTGCACTCACTTGAAGCCACGAGGGAAGAGGAAGGAACTCGGCTGGAGATACCGAGCTCGGTCATACTGCTGACCTGCAATCAATACAGTACTGTATGGAGGCACCGCAATCCGGCCAAGTGACCGACTGGAACCGGATTGGTTGCCAGATCTGTGGCCTGTTGCTGTCTGTTTGCAGTATGTACTGCAGCCAAAGTCAATCACTGTGGTCACGTTGTACCAGATTTGTGGGGATGGGCAACCACGCCGGCGAGTTTGCGGAGCGACTTTTACGGAGGTTACTGCAAGTGCAGACCGCCTTCGTCATCATTGGCTTGTTCAAAAACGGCATCAGGCATCAACGGTGCTAAGCGAGCCCCCACAGGTTTGAGGCATGCCACTGCCTGCTTAGCTGGGGCTTAAAGGGAAAAAGTGTGGAGAAACAGGAGCGGCAGACGAGAGCCGAACAAAGAAATTCTCGCGAGCGACAAAGAACTCGCCTACGGGGGCGTTGCCTGCACCCGGGCATCAGCAGTACCAACAACAGCATTTCTTCATCTCAACCTGTACAGCCACTCGCCTCGGCTCTGAATTTGGACCGAATGAAGGCCGTGGATGCAGAATCGTGCTGCTCAGGCGGGTAAGGATTTCAGCACCGTTGCTTGCTGACTCGTACGAATGAGACGACCACGGGTTCGGACCCGCGGAGCAAAGCCACCATTGACTTCAACCCTAGCACTTTAATGATATTAGGTGCCCTAGCAGATCCTGGCTTGCTGTAGTTTCAGCTGGAGCATGTCGACGCATGGACATGGAGCTCGTCGATCTGGAACCAGCCAAGACCTCGCCAGCTTGTTCTCGGCCTGTGGCCTGCATGGAGTCCACACTACCCCTCTCGCTTCCGCCGGCATTCTCTATCCACGGCTCGGAGAACGAGAATGCCGAGCCATACTCAACCTCAGCACTTAAACAATGTCCTTGAGAGGGCTGGCCGATGCGATGCCGGTCAATGTGATAAATTCCACAGGTTCATTCCTGGTCAGGCCTCGGTTCGGGATTTTTCCTCAGCCCTGCTCTCTGCTGGCATTGCATCGCCGTACTTTTGACAGATGATCGGCGAGGTTTCAGCTTGACAGCTTCTGCCATATCCTTTTGTTCCTCAGAAAGCCCTTGCATACTGTACTTAACCCCACACCATGTGCCACTTAACTCTGGGGCTCCAGAAATACCCAAATGCTTGAAATGCGACCGGCAATCTTGTTTGTCCCTAGAGCGTCGCACTAGCAGTTGATTTCCGAACTGACCGTGGTAGAGCACCAGCACCAAGGGAAAACCAGGTACTACAGCGTACATACTGTACTGTAGCAGGCCCAGACGCTTTCTAGAAGCATAAAAGACGATGACATCCTTTGCAAACTTGTTGGACCCATCCCATCCTCTCCTCGGTCATCAAAGTCCCCCCCCCCCCCCCTCCTTACTCCCAAACCCCTTCCTACCTTAGAAAGATGAGGTTCCTTTCCCTTTCATGGGTGTCTTTGGCACTTTGCCTTCTCACTGAAACTGCGATGTCACAGAGCGGAGCTCCAATCTCGCTCAGCGTGAATCCTACGCCGTCTAAGAAGGGCTCGTTCGCGGTTGACCTGTTTATTGAAACCAACATCAACACCGGTACCGACGGTGGCCTGTATGCTGAGCTGATCAACAACCGCGCTTTCCAGGTTCCTGGCAAAGGCGCCTCCGGTAGTACACCTGGACAGGGCACTTTGGCCCACTGGAGCCAGGTGGGTAGCTCAACCAGTCTCAAGCTGACCAAGAGCAACCCCTTGTCATCTGCATTGCCAAAGAGCGTTGTGGTCACTTCGTCAGACGCGAGCCAGAGCTGCGGCCTCTCCAACGCAGGATTTTTTGGCTTCCCAATCGCTAAGCAGCAATACGATTTGACATTTTTCGCGCGCTCAGTCAATGGCCAGGCCGAGAGCAAATCAGTCAAAGTCGGCCTGTATAGTGACGATGGCACAGCTTATGCCGAGACGGAGACCACTCTGGACCTGACCGGCGAGTGGAAGAAGTTCAGCGCCACTCTGAATGGAAATCAGCAGGCGGACGGCTCGAGCAGCTCGTTCCGAATCGCCACGTCTGGCGACTGTGGGGACGGCCTGCAACTCAACCTGATCAGCCTTTTCCCGCCAACGTGGAAGAATACGGTTGCTCGCCCTGACCTTGCACAGGCTCTGGCGGACACCAAGCCTAACCTCGTTCGTATCCCTGGTGGAAACGATCTGGAAGGTAACACGCTTGGCGACTGGTTCAACTGGACCAACGCCGTTGGCCCGCTTGAGAACAGGCCAGGCAGGATCGGAACCTGGACCAGCTGGAACACTGAAGGTCTCGGATTGCTTGAGCTGGTGAGTTCTAAAGGAGAGCGAACATTGAACAGGGAGCTATGCGCTGACTCTTTTCTATTTCTTCTCTTTCTTGGCAAAGATGGACCTCGTTGAACAAATGGACGCTCAAGCTATCCTTGGCATCTATGCCGGTTATGCTCTCAACGGCGATGCTGTACCTAAGAACGAGCTTGGCCCATACATCCAAAGTGCCTTAAACCAACTCCACTTCTTGCTCGACACGAGCGGCAAGTGGGCTGACCTGCGAGCCAGCTACGGCCGTTCTTCGCCTTATGACTTGAACGTGGTCGAGATCGGTGAGTACGGCACCGGGAAGGGTGATGGGTCATGAAAATATTGCGTGCTAACTTGAGCTCCACAGGCAATGAGGACTGGATCAACCAGGCACCCGAGACTTGGCCGTACCGTTACCCTGCGTTCAGGGATGCGATCGCCAAGGAGTTCCCCCAGCTGCTGCTGGTGGCATCGTCGCCTTACAACTTTACGGGCCAGGCAGCGATCGACCAGCACGACTACAACAGTAAGTACGGCGGCGGACAGACATGCATCGTGACAGGAACGCTGACATGGAGTCATGGAACAGCACCAAATTACTTTATCAGCCAGTATGATCGAATGGACGAGTGGCCGCGTAACGGCACGCTAATCTACGAGTGGGAATTTGCCGTGATCAACTCGGGCCTGACCAACGACGACGACATTTACAATGGACCAAGCCGTCTGAGGCACCCGACGCTGATCGGAGCACTGGCAGAGGGCGTGTTCATGCTGGGTGCGGAGAGGAACGGTGACCTTTGCCACGGAGCAGCTTATGCGCCGATCTTCATGAATGAAGGCTCTAACGCGACGCAATGGACACCTGACCTTATCTCATTCAATGCAAAGAGTATGGTCAAGTCGACGTCGTACTACGTGCAGCAAGCATTTGGAGAAAGCCGTATTGCCAACATTCACGAGGTCAAGGCATCAGTGGCTCCTAAGAAGTCCAAGGTGTTCCACTCGGTTGGCACGAACGATGACGGGAGCGAGCTGATTGTCAAGCTGATCAACACCAAGTCGTCGTCGCAGAAAGTGTCGCTCGCTCTTTCAGACGGATCCAAGAAGATCTCGAGCGACGGAGCTTCGCTGTGGCAGATGTCTGGAAATGATGCACAGGGCGCCAACACTCTGAGCAACCCACGTGCGATCGTCCCGACGCAGGGCGGTCTGCCGGAGGGAGCGCTGGGACAGGACGGCAAGCTGAAGCTGACGCTTCCAGCCTACTCGTTCACCATTGTAAAGACTGGCCTTGCATAAGCTGCTGCGAGAGCACTTGAGCTGACTTGTTTTGACCCTGTTTTCGATTTCGATTTCGATTTCACGCTCTCTTCTCGCTAATGCGTCCTGGTGTCACTCACAGTTGAGGACAGCTGCTATCTGATCCTGCAAAATGTGGTACTGTACGTAGAAAGAGATATTCTATCAATCATATTTGTCGTTTGACCTGCGCAAAAATGTGAGAGCGTGTGAATGGGATGGAGCAAGAGGCAAGAAAGCGAAGCGAGACAGGTTGGAGCTGTTAGTGAGCCTGTAGGCGCAGTTTAGTGGCGAAACCAGACAGCAAGTGCCGGTCTGTCTGACTAGAAGGTGGGCTTGACCGGCCAAGACCGTTGCTTCGGCACAACGCGGCCAGGAAACTCACGGCACTTTGTCGTTAAATTGCAGCTCGGGAAGCTCTGCCAGCCTGCGAAGGGGACGAACCGCTCAGTGAATGAGAGAGAAAGGGGGCCAACGGACGCGCGCCGACCTATTCTGGGAAGCTGAGCTCCAACCAAGCCTCCACACGCACACACACACGCACACGCACCGCAATTTCACTGTGCCGCTGCCGGCTGCAGTGCCCTCATTTTTCTGCTGTGGGAAGTGCCTTTGTGCCTGCCGGCGCGGCTTGCTTTGCCCAGAGCCAGTGCATGGCCAGTGTCTCTCTCGGTGTCCAAAAATCCCTTCAGGCGCAGACGCACAGCCTTTTTCACCGCCGCCGAGACCTGTCTTGACTCACACCAACGCACGTCTTTGCGCTTGGACACTAACCACCTCCTCCGCCTGACACCACCATCATCCGGCCCATATTTCCCATTTTACCTCTCTCTTGGCCTGAGTCGTTCTGTCTCTCTGGTAGAGCTCCGACTCGTCTTTGTTCTTTACATCTCTTTCCTCTGGACGTCGCCTTCCTTTCTTGAATACACTCATCATGGGTCGTAGTCGAGGACTCGAATTCTGCTGTTGCGTAAGTCTCCACTGCTTCCCTTTCGTATGATCAAGGTTCCATTCGTTGATATCCCTTTCAGGCGGTTCCTCTTGTGAACGCGGGTGCATACCTCATCGTCGCTGAGTGTGCTTTTGTCGCTCTCGCTGTGGGTGTCCTCGCACTTGCACCACCTTCCATCGTTGCTACCATGGGCGCTATTCCCAGCTGGTCCAAGGGTCTCGTCGCAGCTCTCGGGTTTATCACATTTGTCTGGCAGGTACTCGGCCTGGTTTCTGTTGCCAAGGAGAAGACCTCGCTCTACCGCACCTACATTCGCGTCAACTTCCTCCTTACTCTCATCATCATCGTCGTCACGCTCGCCTTTTTTGCTGTGTCTGCCTCCAGACACAGCAACTCCGTCAATACCTGTGTCAACATCTATGCCCAACCCATTGCCTTCACCTCCGACCTGCCCACTGGTAGCTCAACCCCGAGCACTCAGGCTTCAGGCAGGGACATCTGCAACATTTTCATTTGGGTTCAGACCGGCGTTATGGCTGGCCTGATCGCTCTCATTGGCCTCACTCAACTCTACATGTGCTACGCCCAGCGCGTCTACGGCCAAAAGCAGCGCGAGGCCAGCGCGCTCTACAAGAACCAGCCCAGCCGTATCGCCGGTGACCACATTCCCCTTGCCGCGCGTGACTCTGCCGTCTGGGAGCCTCGCAACGATCCCTACTACGCCCGAGATGCTCCCACTGCTCAGACCGAGTACCCGAGCGCTGACTACAACACATACGACTCGTACGGTGATGATCGCAAGCATCGATACAACAGCCGCTACCATGATTGAGACGAAACTCCCACCCTTGCCGCATGGACTCTTTTCTCTTGTGTCTCTATCTTTCCTGTGACTTATACTCGTTCATTCTCTCACTCTTTCTATCGTTCTCTTGTATTCTGACTCTCCGTCAACATGTATCTTGGGGTTGCAGCATAACTCGACCCGACCCGTTCCAATCTGTACATTTCGTTCTATCCCTGTAGCAGCAGCATGCAAGTGGAATTTCTAAACTCCAACTCCACGCCGCCCGGCACAGCCCCTGTCGGGTTCTGCACGTGTGTTTCTGATACAATTTCGGCTCCGAAATCTCAGCAGAATGCAGGATAAAGAAATGTGATTTTTTCTTGAACCGCTAAACGTGCCAACGCTGGCTGCAATCTCAACCACCACCTACTTGTACCGTATCTCATCACCAATCACAGACACGTACGTTTTACATGTGCCCGCTGACACATGTTCATTGATTCATTCGGTACCTTGCCCTAACAAGCTCTGTTCTTGGTGCACCGACAGAATGGCATCGCGACAGGGTGGAAAGGCTAAGCCCCTCAAGGCGCCCAAGAAGCAGGTCAAGGACCTCGATGACGACGTGAGTCTACTGGCCCTTTCTTCCCGTCCAACACGAAATATCCACAGGATTCTCACTTTCGTCTTTCCATACTTTTCACATCAAACTTGGGCACAGGACCGCGCCTTCCTCGAGAAGAAGAAGAAGGAGGAGGCCGAGAAGAAGGCCGCTATCGCCAAGATGCAGGGCAAGAAGAAGTAAAAGACAAAACCTAGTAGTGCAAATTTCAATTCGTCGGTCTACGCTCCCAAAGTACGAACAGTGCGGTCCTGTCCGGATACAAGAAGGTTGCCGTTTCGGTGATCCCAGCGTGCATCTGTGAGCTGGCTGCCCTCACCGTCAAATGAGTAGAGCAGGTTCCAGCTCTTGTTAGCGAACACGCGCACGCTCTTGCCTGCCACAGCGAGGAACTGAATCGACGGGTCGAATCGGACTGCTCGAATCGGCCCAGCTCCCGTGACATCGATAGTACCAGCAACATTCAGCTTGCGCAAATCCCACACCTCCACGCTCTCTCCCTCCCCCGAAGCTGCAAGGTAGTATCCGTTCTCACTAAAGTGTAAGGACGAAACCTTGCCGGACAATCCTTGGCGGAAAGTGGTCACCTTCTGTCCCTGCTTTACATCCCAAATCCTGATCGTGCCATCAGCCGTTCCCGTTGCTGCAAGCTGACCATCAGGGTGGAACGCAAAGCTCTCGTAGGCGTAGCCACCGCGTGCCTCTTCCTCACTCTCCGAACCAGCTGCTGGTGCATCGACGACCAGGAGCGAAGTTCCGTCTGAGAGCGAGTGAAGGGCCCAGGTGCCGTCTCGAGAAGCTGAGCCAATGAACTCGCCCGAAGGATGCAGGTCCAGGCCAGTCACCTCTGCCTTGTGCGTGGTCAAGCTCATCGCGAGAGCGTATGCCTGTGCATTCTTTCCAGTTGCGTCCGAAGGCGTCCAAACCTTGATCGACTTGTCCTCGCTCGCGCTGAGGACGTGAGATGGCAATTCATCACCCGAGGCTGCATCAGCACCAATGGGCGCGTCAGAAACACCTGAGACAACGACGCGGGTCACCTTCTTGGTGTGTCCCTTGAGCGTCGCAAGAATCTTTTGCGCCGTTCGATCGTAGACTTGCACGTGCTTATCGTTTCCACCCGTGACAAGGATGTTGCCGTTCGCCGAGACATCGAGGCAGGCCACACCCGCCGGCTTGGCGCTGTGCATAGATGGGACAGTCTCCTTCTCCACGAAAGAGGCCAACTCGGTGCCAGATGCGTAGCCCTCGGGCGCCTTGCGCTTTGACTTTGCTTTTCGCTGGGATGACAGTCGCTGAGCAGTTGTGTCGATCGCCTCAATGACGTTCGCGGGCAGAACACCAGATGTCTTGGCTTTCGCATCGCTGGCATCAACCATGTCCACGTCCTGTGCTTGTCGTGAGCCTGAGGCAGAGCTGCCCCCAACCGTGGCCTCAATGCTGGCGAGGGCCCTACAGAGACGCGAAATGGGTCTGGTCAGCTTGTCATGCAAAGGAAACAGGAACAAAGACCCGGACAAAGACTCACTCTCGCGCCTGGTCTCGCTCAGTGATGAGCCTAGCGATTACACGAGCACTCGCATCGTTGGCGTAAAGTGCGTGGGACAGCTCCTGACGAATGTTGTCGTATCGCTTCTTCAATGTGAAAGACTCGAGGACGATGGCGTCGTACTCGTTTTGCAAAGCAGTCAACAGAGAAGGGATCGAGCTGTGCTGTGGTGGCCTTGGGACAGCGGTCTTCGGGCCTGATCGCAGCAAGAGGTAAAGCCAAGATGATCAGTGATCATTCCAGAGCAATCGATCTGAGCGAGAGAAGCAGAGTGAGGAGTCGCTTGCACTTTCAAGGGTCAGATAGGAAAGGTATAGTCAAGGCCCACAGGGGGCTCATCAACAGCCTTTAGTTGATGTAGATAGAATAAAGAATAGTGATCATCATATAAGATGCAGCGCATCCGCGTTCTCCCTCACTGCTCCCTCGCTCGAGCGTATTATCAAAGGCGCATCAATACTCACTGGACTTGATCTCAATAAGATCATCAAGCTCCAACGTGTCGCCGGTTACGGGGTCCTTGCCATTCTCTTCAATGTACTTGTGGATGAGACGTTGCTCGTATACGAGACCGCTCTTCTTGGACACCACAGGTACTTTGGGAGGTTCACCTGAGACTGTTTGGACGCAAAAAGGTGAAGCCAAGACGTGCGTCAGCACAATGACCATGCGGATGGAGTCATTAAAGGAGCAAAACTTACTTGCGCAGAACATGATTGAAGCGCGGTCTGGAGTGGCCGATGTGGTGAACAAATGGGTATACCGTTGGACTCCTTCAGTATCGAATTAATGGGCCTTTTCTTTCCTGGGGATGTGGTATCGGTAGGCAGTCAGAGAGAGCGGGTCCTACGGATGGTGTGGGGATGGTGGTAGGATTTGTAACGACGGAAAGGGATGAAATCCAGACACGAAGCGGTCGACAGGCAATTGGCGATCGGGACGCGTTTCTTCCTTGCAGTTGGCGCCGTCCCTCTTTTTTTCTTCTTTCGTGGTCTGTCGTCGTAACCGTTCAAGCAGCGAAATGAAAATACCCGCACGAGAGACGCTTGAATGCCTCGAAACCATGGGAATGATTACGACTTGGATGCGATACCATACGTTACTATGCAATGCGCTACTGCGATGTTGTACAAGATGCTGTGTAGTCTACGTTCTGATCTGCGCTTATCCGATCTTTTAATTTCCTTGAATCCACGATCTTACCTCCCTGTCCTCCAGGTCGAGTCCGTGGCTTGCTTTCAAGTGGCGACGAAGGTCATATACTCGGCTGAAGCGGTAAGGACACCGCTGATCCTTACTTGCCACAGCACTGGAATCTGCGGATGTGCTCGTTCCTTCTTCCAACAAAACAGACGAATGCACGTCCTTGATGGAAGCCTTTGGAAACCGCTCTCCCTCCCGAGCGGCCAATGCAATAATGTCGTGCCAGGGGCATTCCAAGACACGGTTCCGAGTCGGCCTTCGTCTCTTGCCGTTCGTCAAGTCGCAGCCATCACCTTCAACAGTGTCTGAAGTCCTCTTGTTGGCGTTCGAAGCGTGACCAAGGCCTGAGTATCCCTTCCCCGTCAGCAAGCGTATCAGAGCGCCATGAGTCGATATGGTTCCAGAAAGCTCGACTGAGGACTGATTGGGTGTTTCTGCGCCGGGAGAACCTGTAGGGCTCTGAACTAGAGACGAAAGGAGTCGACTCGATCGGAGCGCTTTGCCTCGTTCTGCATCGCGTTCAGGAACTGCGCCGCCTTCGGATCGGAAGTAGTCGTCTTCATCTTCATAATCCTCTGGCGGACTGCGTTGCTCTGGTGTATCGAGGTCAGGATCCGTGCTGTTAGGCTCGGCCTCGTTGTCGTCGCCCAGATTGCCTGATTGATTCTTTTCTGCTTTATCGTGTAGGATCTCAGCGTGCTGTTGACGCTCTGCATCGGCTCCTTGTTGAGCTCGAAGCTGTGAGCATACACGCCGGTGTCTCGACACAAGATGTTTGTGGCCAAACTTTCTTCCACAGGATGGACAAGAAAAGGGTGTCTCACCCAAATGGGTAGTGCGGATGTGAATCGAGAGACCAGACTTGCGAGACAGTACCCGACCACATCCATTCCATGGACAACGAAAGCCTACTTGGCCCGTCCCATCTGTTGACATGGTGAGCCCATCAATCTGAGGCGAGTTCAACCCTTTCACCGAGATGTGCGGAGAAGAAGTCGGTGTGCTAAACCTGGACGACCTTCTAGGACGTGTCTTGAAGAGTTCTGAGGCCATGGCCGTGAAGTCGGGTGCAGTTTCTTGCGAGTCGCTAGCTAGTGTCACACTGGGAGCGGCTGGAGGGGCTCTGCCAGATTCAGACGAGGAGCTGTCTCCTTCCAGATCAGAGTCGACATCGTCGAGTAGCGCCCATTGAGTCTGACCAGTATCGACTCCTGATAGGTCGCAGAGCTTGGCTTCGGCTTCTAACCGCGCTTTCCGTGCCTCATGCCTTTTAAAATGAGCTCGAAGGTTGTCTTGACGACTGAACGTCTTGCCACAGCCAGGCCAAGGGCATTTGGGCGGATGACATGCTTTCATGTGGGCCTGCAAAGCGGTCCAAGTCGGGAAAGTGTACACGTAGTTGCTCGTAGCCTCAGGGTATCCTTCCCCCTCTTGAGGGTGTTGAGGCTCGGTATGTGTCATTGAGCATGTGTACCGTCCCTCTTGGTGGGTTTTGGCGTGTGTTTTGCGTTTCGAATTGGTTGCGAACCGCATCGAACAGCCAGGATGGTGACAAGCAAACGGTAGAAGCACTCTTTGTGCGATCTCTTGGTCTGCTTCTCCAGAACCAGAATGGGAAATGCCACTTTCGTTCAGAGCACTAGCCACCGCCACGTCTGTGTGCACCTCGCGAACGTGTGCACGAAGGACCTTGCGTTTGTGAAATATGGCCGTACATCCCTCTTCGGTGCATCTGTACTCCGTGAGTTCTTCTGGTAAGTCTTGGGAATCGTCGCGTGTGTTCATTGGCGAGCCTGTTGATCTTTGACGCAGCGAACCAATGTCGAATGTCTTCGTGCCAACTTTGACCGTTTCGTCGCGATGGACAGCTCTGATGTGATTCTTCAGATGGCTCGAAGTCCAAAAGACCTTGTCACAGCCCGGCTCGGTACATCTGAAAGACTTGTCGCTGGCATCCTGGTGTCGCCGCTGGTGCACCTTGAGATGCTCACTCCGCTTGTAGCTAGCGCCGCATCCCTCATGCTGGCAGATGAAGGGTCGTTCATCGCTGTGAGAGCGGAGATGCCTGTCGAACTTGGCTGCCTTCGGGAAGGACTTGCCACAGCCAGGAAAGGTGCAAGTGAATACAGTCTTGGATCCGGGCTCCGTGGAGGTTTGTTTTTCGGAAGGATTTGGCGAAGCAACGATGCCGTGAGGTTGCGGAGAGGAGCTAGACATTGTTTCTACTCAAGCCATCGTGATTCCCCTCGAAAGGTTGTGGCATACTAGCGCGAAGATTGATGTTTCTGGTGGGAATAAACCAGCTGTTCTTCGATCCCCCCTCGCCTGAGCGTCTGAGAGGACGGTGAAGATTGGATGGACGTGATGGAAAGTTCGGAAGACGGAGCTGGGCCAAATTTTTTGGAGACGCAGCGTAAAAATTCCTGGCTGCCCCTCTTGACCTGCCGGGTGGTGGAGGAGAACGCGTGCGCCTTGAGTGGAACCGGCTCCTCTACCGGGGGAACAGACCATAGAGGCCCTCACCAACTGCCACTCCGTACTCCAGCTGAGACACTCTTGCAAGCTCAACCTCATCTTCGTTGTCCCGCTATCGTAGAAGGAAAAGATTCACGGTTCAAAGCAAAAAATATCGGGAGAGTACTCTTATAGTCAGCTGATCCGTCCCATCGGGGGATCGACGAGGACCGTCAGCTGCAGCGGTTGCAGTCAGGATGACAGAGGACGTTTGGCAACGTACGTTTGTGTCAAATTTGCCTCCCAAAAGACTCGAACCAAGTTTCGACAGTGCAGTTGGAGTCTCGATACCGATTGAGCAGCTCTGCCGCTTCGTTGTCTTGCTTTGCTGGCTCAAGAGGATTCGGCTCCGAAGTACAGTACTGTACTGTACTGTAAACCAACTCCGCGCGTCATGCGCAAAGTGACAAAAATGGCCGGCTGTTGATTCCGCATCCTCCGACACCGCCATCTAAATTAAGGTAAAAGTCTGACATTCGAGCCATATCATTCACAGTGCCGATGCCAACTTTGGTGCCGGTGTCGATTGCTGTGATTCGCCAAGGCATCATGAAACTCTACCCTTCTTCCGCCGAGACCAAATGCATACGTTGCGATCCAAACCTTGCTCAGCACCCTCTGGCCCTGCCGATGCTTGTCATCCACCACGATTTTGTGTGTTGGTCTCGCGAAACATTCACGCGTGTTCTACGAATCATGCTCTGCAGATGACCTACACCGGATCCCATCCATCCTTGGTAGTTCTGCCGAATGGCATGCGCTGGTACAGTAAACCAAGGCTCGCGGCCTTGGCATGGTTTCAGACCGTAAGCAAAGTCGACCATGTCACCTGATTGGCTTGCGTGACGGTCAACGATGGATGGGTGGCCTCTCAGCTGCGCGCGTCTCCGCGACGGACTATTTTTCTCTTTCTGCACGCTAACGCCTTGCCTGCACGTCAGGGCCCCCCCGCACCAGATGCAAGCTGATTCGGCTCGCGAGTATGGTACACTCGGCAACGAGTAGCTGCAGCATGATACAGTACGGTCCCATACTTTGCTGCGCTTTTGGCTTTGGTCCAGCCAAGCATTCCGTTCAGCCGCTTCTCCTCTTGGCTTGGGCAATGAGAGTCTATAGGATCGGGTGCAAGAGTACGACTTCCCAAATAGGGTATCCTTTGAATGGCCAATTCAACTCTACGCCCAGCAAGGCATGCGTCAGGTGGACCTCCCTCGGTAGGCTCACAAGCGAAGCTTGTTGTCTTCTATCACAGCAGCCTCTGCACACATACATATTTACTCACGCTCTTCCCGATGCCGACCCCTCGATTGCCCCTTTTCACCTTTTTCCTCGCCTTACCTGCCCACATTTTTCACTCCATTTCTCTTCACTCTCCATCTGCTTGGCAGGAGCGCGAGAGTCCTTGAGGCCAACTGGAACGACACCGTCGAAAAACTGCCCGTCTTACTCCGGCCTTGACAGCTTTTTTTTTCCGTTCGGCAGAGCCGCAACCGAAAGGGCTTCAATTTTCGTCACATCGTTCCTCCTTGGCAACAGGCACCTCATTCGGCAGGACCGAAAGGGCATCGCGCTTACCGAGTATCAGCCAGCTCGCTCTTGTCACTGTCTCTGTCGCCTCATCGAAGAGCACCGCTACAAGGCGCTCAGGCTCGCTTCCCGCTTGCCAAGCATCTCTTCCACCTTCCCTAGCTGGCTGGCCCAGTTTGCGTTTCCACTGTTCACGTTTCCAACCAGCGCTTGCTATCATCTGGTCTCCTGACAAGGTAAGAGCTCGTCTTTCCTTTTGCTTGCCCGAGATCCTCGGCATCGAGTAGCGGTACACACAGCGCTTTTGCTGTTCGGCGAGATTGAGTCTACTGCACGCGTGCATCCAAACGGCTGCCGCTATAGCTTCAGCCGCCATGACAACTGCTGCTCCTGCCATCGTCATCCCGCGTACCATGCTGTTTTTTCTCCACACATTCTAATCTGGACCCTTTGCATGACCCTCGCGTATACAACCCCTCACTCTCGCTTGGCGCAATCCTCGGCGCAACTAGGTAAGAGTCCACTCCTTCGACCGGCAAGATTTCTGTGCCGTTACCGAGCCCAATTCCCTTTCATATTCCTCTCGGCCATTGGTGACCTCGCCAGTCTGAAAAGCACATGGTGTGTCTCATTCACTAGCCCGAGCTTGCTCGACCCTGGCTCAAAGATATATTGGTCTAGTTTCTAAGCGTAACGTTGCACTGAAGCACACCTCTCTCTTTTCCGATTCTACCCCTCTTCCTCTTCCCCCTTCTTTCCTTCACCTCTGGATGATTTGAACCGTAACGACTTTGTGATCCCAGAACAAGCCCACATAGATCTCACACGTTTCTCACGATGAACTTCAAGGCACAGCTACTCACGACAGTGCTGGCCTCTTTGAGTCTGGTCGCTCTGCAGCCGGCTTCTGCGTTGCCAACAACTCTACCTTTCACGGGGCTCAACGATACTTCGCGCCCCACTATTGAGGTGGATGAGCGAGGTAATCTGCTTGGCGATCTCATTGATGAGCGCGGTGAGCCTCTCATCAACCCTCGAGTGAACCTGCAATCGAGGCAGAACCCTGGTTTTGACTATGGTAACCAGAAAGTGCGCGGAGTTAACCTTGGTGGATGGCTCGTCGCTGAGCCTTGGATCACGCCCAGCCTTTTCGACAACACTGGCGATGGCCGAGTTGTTGACGAGTACACGTTCGGCCAGTACGCTTCCAATGCATACGGACGTCTGCAGAGCCACTGGAACTCCTGGATCACCGAGTCTGACTTTGCGCAGATCGCTGGTGCGGGCCTCAACCACGTTCGTATCCCGATCGGCTACTGGGCGTTCGATACAAGCTACGGAGAGCCCTATGTTCGCGCCAACCAGTTTGACATTCTCACGCAGGGTGTTCGATGGGCGCGCAACTACGGCCTGAAGGTCATCATCGACCTTCACGGTGCGCCCGGATCGCAAAACGGCTTTGACAACTCTGGCCGACGTGGTTCAATCGGCTGGCCCAACGACCCCAACAACCGTCAGCGAGCCAAGGCAGCGCTCCAGACTATGGCTTCGCGCTTCAGCCAGGGTGAATTTGCCGGTACGGTCACTCAGATCGAGCTGCTCAACGAGCCAGCTGGTTTTGCTGGTAACCAAGTGCTTGAGTACACCAAGCAGTACTACTATGACGGCTACTATGCGGTCCGCGAACGATTCCCCAACGTCGCGATTGCGCTCTCTGACGCGTTCCAAGACCAGTCTTACTGGACCGGGTTCATGCAGCCTCCGCAGTACCAGCAGGTGCTTCTTGACCGTCACATTTACTCTGTCTTCTCGCCTGGAGAGAACGCCTTGTCGCAGGACGATCGGTTGAGCTTCTTCTGTAACCAGATTGGCCCACTGCAGGCATCGCAACGCAACCTGTACACTTTTGTCGGCGAGTGGACCACCGCTCCTACTGACTGCGCCAAGTACCTCAACGGACGAGGCATTGGTGCTCGTTACGACGGCTCATTCGGCCAGGACAGCTACTATATTGGCTCGTGCTCGGACAAGACGGGATCGGGTGCCAACTTCTCGACCGCATACAAGAACTACCTGCGTAACATGTTTGAGACGCAAATCTCGGTTTACGAGCGTGCCAGCGGCTGGGTCTTCTGGACCTGGAAGACGGAGCAGGCGGCTGATTGGGACTACCAGCGCGGTCTCCGTGGTGGTTGGATCACATATAACCTCGACTCGAGGCCCAACGCTCGTTGCTAAACCCAACGCGTGCTTGAAGCGGTAGGATTGACGATCCTCCATCCAAACTCCTTGCAGTGAGGATGTGACGTGGTCGCAACTCTGTCGGATGTCCTTTTCCCCCTTCCCTCCAGTTGCTCATTCTGTAATGTTTGTGTGATCTTGCTTCATGTACTTACGACCTGGCTCGAATCGCCTCGAGTCACATAATGACAACAAAAGCAAAGTTTGAAAGGAGTAGACAACCACCCGTGATGAAGTGTGTGCGTATAGGGCTGTGTATCCGCGTGAATTCGTGAGGCTTCGGAGCAAAGGCGGACTAGTTACGGTGAATGTACAGAGTGAAAGTGAAAGGACCAAGCGCCGAATTCAGATTAGAGTCTGATGATGGTAAGGAAAGGAGGAAAGTCAGCAACACATTCAAAGTGAGAAGGGTTTGACGAGTATTGAGTCACTTACGCGGTACCTCGTTCGACTGCAGAATGGTCAAAGCAGAGACAGAGAGAGCAAGGAGAGACGAGTCAGGGAATGTTGAGCGGAAGGAGGGGACAAACTTGGACTGACAGTTTTCGCGAATCTCCTTGGTATATGTGTCGTAGTAGCGCTTGATCTTCTTGTTAAAGTGTTTGTTCTTCTTGTTGATGTATGTGACCTCCTCGTCCGGATCATCAGGCCTGGAACGGGAGCGTCGCTTTTGTACCTCGGCCTCATGGTTGAGATGGGCTACGACGCGGTCGACAGCAGCGTCAGATGGTTTGTGATCGCCATAGTAGACGTCGGCTTCGACAGGCGGATTGGCTTGGTCGCGGCGGATGAGTTGACCATCAGAAGAGCCGGTCGCAATCGGCGGGCCAGACTGGGCCGAAGCCTTTTGTGCCTTGTACGCGGCGAGATCGGGTTTGAGAGCGTTGATCTTGCGGCGATATGCTCGTTCGGCAGCATCTTGGAAGTCTACAGATTGATAAGGAAGGAGCTAGTCAGAGACTGATAACGAGAGCAGGCTGAATGAAACTGAGTAATGTACTCACCTATGACACCCTTGTCCCTCCTGCGTTCCTTTTCTTGAAGCTTGTCTTCCCAGCGGTCGTTGTCTTCGATCGAGTAAGCAAAGTTGCGATGGCGCTCGATGTCCTCGCCCGCTTCACGAAGATCACGCTCTTCAAGAGTCTGCTCTGCGTCAGCTAGCTTGCGTGCATGCGCTGCAGAGGCCTCCTTGCGAGCAGCAGCGAGGCCTCGGGTACGGGACTGCTCTGAGAGGACATCCTTGCGGTTAGCGCGGCTTGACTCTGCCATCTTTGAGCGGAGGGCGGAAAGTCTGGCCTTGCGGTCGGCCATGCTGGATGATGCGTCCGCTTCGCTGGCCTTGCCCTTTCCCTTGTCAGCTTTTGCTGCCGCTGCTGCCGTCGTTGCTGCTTCAGTGTCCTGTGGCGCCATTGCTGTGGATGGAAGAAAGACGAAAAGTGTGACGGTGTGGAGATGCGTTTCGAGTTTCGTCAATTTCAGTGCCCTAACTTACTGTATTCGGTTGCTGCGCCGCAATCACGCTTTGCATTGGATTCAGTCACTCGAAAAGCGGGAGACTGGCTGTAATAGCGACGCGGCAGGCGCAGCACAGTTGGACCCTTTCATTTCCTCCACCCAAACAGCCAGCCAGCGCTCGGCTCCTCGTTCATCATTCTCTCCTTCTCATCACAATCACATCGTGATCTGGAGTTCTCTTCTCGGGATGGCCGAACCAGACTCGGCAGACACGGCAAACACAAGCAGCCGCTCTCGGCAGCGCAAGCCGCGCTCTAAACCAACGCAAGCAGCGCCAGCTACCTCGTCGGCTTCAGCACCAGCGCAGCCACCCTCGACTGAACAGCAGCAGCAGCCGTCTACTCGTTCTGCTCGCTCTCGCAACCGCCCCAAGAAGGAACGTAAACCAAGCGCAAATTCGAGGCTCAAGGTTGTCGTCCGTCGCCTCCCGCCCAATCTCCCTGAGAACATCTTCTGGCAGAGTATAGCACCGTTTGTTGAGGAGCGAGACACTGACTACCGTTCCTTTCTTCCTGGCAAAGTCAAGGCTGAGTGAGTCACAGAGGTCGCACTTCCCCTCTCCTTTGGGATGTAGCAGAGGTACTTACGGGCATTCTTTCTCATCATCAGCCGTAATGTACCCTCTCGTGCTTATCTTCGCTTCCTTGAACAAGCCAAGCTAGTCGAGTTTCATTCCAAATACGATGGACACGTTTTTCGCGACAGCAAGGGAAACGAGAGTATCGCTCTGGTCGAGTTTGCTCCTTTCCAAAAGGTGCCCGCCGAGCGAAGACGCAAGCCTGACTCTCGTCAAGGCACAATTGAAGATGGTAAGCTAGCCGCATCTTCATTCGGCCCTATTTCCGGCCTCCAGGCTGATTTTATTCCCTTCTGGCTCAGATCTCGAGTTCAAGACCTTCCTCCGTCGCTTGGAAGGCAAAGAAGTCGTAGAAGATAGTGAGTATATGACAGTCTCGTCTTCATTACTGGCATCTCTCTCAACCTTTCTTGTGCTGTTCAACCCTCAGCTCTTCAAGAGACACCTGCAGCACCTGGGGCCATCAAATCGACTCCACTTCTTGAACACCTCCGAGCAGCCAAAGCCGCAAAGGCCGCAAAAGTCAGCGCGCGCAAGGCCAAGAAGGCCGCCAATGCTGCCGAAAAGAAAAAGAAGTTACTGGAAAAGAAGGCAGCTGCTGCCTCTGCGGCCGCTGGTGTTTCCGCCTCTTCATCTCAAATTGTAGCAGCCCCGAGCGCCAAGCCCGATACGGTCAAAAAGGGCCGCAACAGGCCCAAGAAGGCGTCCGAGCCGAACACGAGTGCTGCGCCCGCGCCGCAGGGCGGCGTGGTCATCTTGAAACGCGACACGGATCCCAAGGCAGAGGGTGCAGAGGCCAAGAAGAAGGCCAAAGAGGAGGCCGCAGAGACGAAGAAGAAAAACAGGGAAGACGCTGCGGAAGGCAAAAAGAAGGTCAAGGACGAAGTAACAGAGGGCAAGAAGAAGATCAAGGACGGAGTGGCTCAAGTCAAAAACAAAGCCACGGAAGAGGGAGCCCAGGCCAAGAAGGAGGCCGGCAAAGCCAAGAAAAAAGCGAAAGAGGAAGCTGCAGAAGCCAAGAATAAGGCCAAGGGCGACGGCGTGGTCGTCCCTCCTGAACGTGCGACGGGCGAGGAGAGGGACAAGGACAAGGACAAGGACAAAGACAAAGAACGAGGCTCGGGACGTTCGAGACGCGGTCAAAGTCGCGGCGGCGGCAAATCTGCGTCGTCGACTGCTAAGGAAGGTGGCGGTGGCGGTGGCGGTGGCGGCGACGGTGGACAGGTGCAAGCATAGATGACAGCACATCTCAGTATATCCAATCTAGCCACGAGCGATCTTGCATTGCCATGCTTTGAATTGCGCATGTGAGGGGTATCGTGAAATGCGAAAAGGTGAAAGGGGAGGGGGAGAGGTGATTAGGCGCGACCAGGGTTGATAGCCTGGAGCTTTTCAAAGTGGTCCCGGCCCAGCTGGACGTTGAGTTTGATGGAAGCCAGCTGGATATTGGGATCAGCCACGATGATCATGATGTACGTGTTGGATGTCAACCCATCGAGGTAAGCGGTAAAGTTGGATCCTCGCAGCTCGAGGCCTTGGAAAGTAGATTGAAGTTTTCTGCAAGGCACAACCAAGCAAACTTCTGTTAGTCCTCGATTAAGAATCTCAGTATCATTAGCTTATCCACTCACGAGCAGGATAGTTTAAAGTTCTTGACCAGCTCGCTGATCTTTTCAAAGCGCTCCGGATTGAGTTGACCGTTGGAATCGTGTGCTGGAGTGACTGTCCGATTGGAACTGGTGATGAAACCCGAGCCAAGGCCAGCACCACTGCCCGCAGTGCGACCGGTGGTGTCGTGGAAACCCTCCATGCCCTCTTCCTCCTCATCGTAGACAAAGCCGTCATCGGCTGCTCTAGAATGGATCGTAGCACCTTTGCTCGACCGTGAAATGACAAGGAACGTTGTCTTTTCAAAGAGTACAACCTCGGTAGCTGAGCAGATGTTGGAAAATTGGGCAAGATGTTGCTCGAGCATGGCTACGTTGGGAATGAGAGTGTGGACGATGCGCGACCAGGCCTGACACAAGGGAAGGAAGCGATGCCGTTGTGTAAGCGTTGATCAGAACGGAGAAAGAATACGGAAAGGGCTCACCCTGTAAAGCGTCTCGTCCCAAATGCTGGTTGCAAAGCACTGGATCCTAAAGCCCGGAGAACCACCCTTGGCGGCGGCTTGGGCGACCTCTTTGCTCTTGCGACGGAGCTCCTTGACCCTGCTTGCATAGACGGCCCTGCGACGAGAAGAGTCTACCAAGTCCATCTTGTGAAGAAGACAAAATACATGGGCATCTGGCGAGTACTGGTGCAGTGCTGCCAGACAGTCTCTGAGAGGAGTATGAGCGTTAGCTTATTACTGCCACTGCGGATGGAGAGAGAGAGACTGAGACTTACTTGTAGTAGCGCACGTCCTTCTCCCAGTCTTGCTCTCCGTCACCTTCTGCGCCTACGAGGTCAAAGACGTAGATCAGCACACCGACAGCACTAAAAACTTGGCTGCGTTGACTGTCGAGGTAGCTGTCCATGTATGACTGCTGGCCACCGCAGTCCCAGAGGTTGAGGACAAGGTTGCCAAGAAAGCGTACGTGGGAGTGCTCTACATCAAGCGTAGATCCAAGGCGTCGGGTGTCGGATGCGCGGTAAGAGGAGAAGATGAGAGACCGCATGGAGGTCTTGCCGCAGCCAGACTGGCCCATGAGAAGGACCTGCCGGGACGAGAAAGTGTCTCAGCTGGTGATGTCAGGGCTGTTGCATGGGAGATGGACCGGCTGCTCACCTTTTTCTTCATCTTGTGCTCGTTCGCTTGCCGTCGCTGTGTATGATGCCGGATGGACGAGGTGCCCTGATGTGATAGAAACGAGTGGTAAATCGAGATGGGACGTGCGTCGGTGAGGTGAGGGCGTGTGTGGAGATGAAGGGTCGTCACTCTGGCTGCTGACACGCGCCCAGTCAGCAAGGGGCAAGAGCGGCCCCGCTGGAAGCCAGAGTCGACCCACGGCTAGATCGCTCTCCTCTGTCGCGTTCTAGCTTCGGCCACCTCTTAGGGTACTTCCGTAACTTTGATTTTTTGTTACTGTAACTTGGTTGGATTAAATTTTTATAGGGCGGAATACAACTGTCGGCGAGTTTTTTCACTTGTTTCTTCTTGATGTGAGGCAACGAGCGGGTAGGAAAGAATGCAGTGGGCGCTATCTGATGACTCGTTGGTTGGCTGGTGAAGTTGATTGCTCGTTGCCCGTTGCTTGCCAAGGCGGAATTGTCCGATTCCCAACAGCTCAAGCTCATCAAACTCGACAGACACATTTACTCTGTCTTTTTGCCAGCAGAGTCGGCGCTTAGCTTACCGTTTTCATTCTCCTCCATCGTCTTCACTCTTTCAACAGGGCCCCCCTTCTCCCCTCCTTGCCTTTTCCCCTTTCTCCTTTGGTGATCCCATGTTCAACCTGATCGGATCCACCCACGCCCTCACTAGGACTCTGGCTCGTCGCAACCTGCTTCTTGTACCTTCTGCTGCCCGTCTCTTTGCTACTACGCCCACCCGTACTCTTCGTTCCCTCGATCAGCTCGACAAGATGACTACCCCTTCCGCTCCTGCTCCTGCTGCTCCTGCTGCTCCTGCCGCTGCCGCCTCCCACGGCTCAATTCTGCCGTCCAAGATCAAGCCCAAGCAGCCCGTCACGGCCCCTGCACCTCCGTCCATCATCCTCACCCTCTCCGGTCCCGATGGTCCTGGTATTGTCCACGCCGTCTCTGGTTTCCTTGCTCGCCGCAACATGAACATCATGGACTCGGCCCAGTTCGGTGACCCGACCACTAGCACCTTCTTCATGCGTGTCCACGCCTCGGAGCCCGAGTCTGCTGACGGCACTTACGCTGACCCTTCCTCGGCTGGCTATGCCGAGCAGCGTGCTGCGTTCCTGCAGCAGTTCAAGACCGAGTTTGAGCAGGAGTTTGCTACGGCCGCCGAGGTCAGCGTGCGCATCTTTGGTGCTGAGGAGAAGCCACGCACGCTCATCATGGTCTCCAAGATTGGCCACTGTCTCAACGACCTGCTCTTCCGTCTCTCGTCTGGCACTCTGCCGATTACTGTGCCGCTCATCATCTCGAACCACAACGACTATGCTCCTCTGGCTGCTGCTCACGGCATTCCCTTCTACCACCTCCCCATTGACGCTGCTTCGGGCAAGACCAAGGAGTGGCAGGAGGCCGAGATGGTCAAGCTGGCGAACGAGTACAACATTGAGATGATTGTGCTGGCGCGATACATGCAGATCCTTTCTCCGCAGCTCTGCTCGCTCTTCTCTGGCCGAATCATCAACATTCACCACTCGTTCCTGCCTTCGTTCAAGGGTGCCAAGCCGTACCACCAGGCGTTTGAGCGTGGCGTCAAGCTCATTGGTGCCACGGCTCACTTTGTGACAGCTGACCTTGACGAAGGCCCCATCATCGAGCAGGCGGTTGAGCGTGTCACCCACGCCATGACGCCCAATGAGCTGGTCAGGGCTGGTGCTGACGTCGAGGCTCGCGTGCTGGCTCGCGCTGTCACCTGGACTGCCGAGCGGAGGGTGCTCGCCAACGGTGCCAAGACGGTTGTCTTTTCGTAACCATTTTACCGCATATGCACGCATGTACAAAACACAACCGACCTCTTTGTTTGTATCATCATCATCATGATCTTGATGTACCGTACCTCCTTTTGAATGAGCGTGAGTTGGGTGCGTGCTTTCTCCGGTATCAGATCAGGTTGCGCAATTCCGCTGTCTGCAGGGTGCGCGCAGTTGTTCACGCGTTGAAATCCGCAGCGGTGCACTCTCCCTCACAGCTCCCTCTCCCTCCACTTGTGACGTGCCAGGACGGAGGACGGAGCAGCGCGCAATCCAAGTCAGGGAGAGGCTTCCAAGGAGAGAGATAACCAATGCAGTAGTTCTTGCCACTGCACCTTCATCTCCTTCGCTACATACCATACAACTCAGCATGGGTAGTCTTGCACGCAAGCGAGTTGCCATCATTGGTGCCGGATCTGCTGGGCTCTCAATGGCCTCACAGCTGCCACTCTCGCAGTTTGACCCGGTGCTCTTCGAGCGGCGCAGTGAGGTCGGGGGGATATGGCAGTACGATGCTGAGCCAGGTCCGTGTCGCATTCGCTTCGACCGTCGTGGACGTGCGTATCCCGTGTGGCAGGGCAAGGGGAACGCGCCTGCCCCGCCTGGACCTATGTACGACGGTCTGCGCACCAACATCCCAGCGGACCTCATGGCGTTTCACAACTTTCCCTTTCCTGCCGACGACTCGCTCTTTCCGTCCCGGTCCAGCGTCCAGTCTTACATTGAGCGCTATGCTACACATAAAGATCTGCGCAAGCTCATCCGTTTCAACACGGCAGTGGAGAACGTATGGCGTCCCTCTCCCACGGAAGCATGGCAACTCGTCTCCCGCTCCCTCCCGTCCGGCTCGACCCGCACCGAGTTGTTCGACTACATTGTTGTCGCTTCCGGCCGGTGCAACACGCCTTCCATCCCTTTCATCCCCGGTCTCTGGCATTTTACAGGCCAGGTACTCCACAGCGCGTGGTACCGCTTCCCACAGCCCTTCGCCAACCGCACAGTCCTAGTCGTCGGTAACTCGAGCAGCGGATGCGATATGGCACGTGAACTCGTCGGACACGTCACACGCGAGTTCCCTGGCTCTCAGGAGTGGCGGGACTCTGCTCCCAGCGTCACAGTGTACCAGAGCTACGAGAATGTAGAAAAGCCGCCACCGATGGACTATGACCCTCGAGACGCTGAAAGCCCTGCGTGGGCAAAACGCATCCGTGTCGTACCAAGCATCGAACGCATCTTGCCCTCCGAAAAGGAAGGGTCTGCAGGTCGCATCCTCTTCACCGATGGATCTACACTCGATGATGTAGACACGATTCTGTTTGGAACGGGATTTGTCTTGTAAGTACAGTACATGCATCCCTCAGGGTCTCGTGACTTGTGTGCGAATATTTGGCTAATCAAATGCTTCACAGTGACTTTCCCTTCCTCGACCACACAAGACCGCCCTTCTCCTCAGTGCCACTCATCGATCCTCCGTCAGCCAAGCCAGCAGACGATGGCTATACCTCTTCGGAAGAGCCATACGACCCACCGCGCACAGCACCCAAGGTATCCAACCTTGACGACTGGTACCTCTTCTATCGGGGTGACACATCGCTCGTTCTCCTCGGTGTACCTACACGCATCGTACCCTTCCCAGTCACCACTGTTCAGTCACGTGCGGTTGCCGCCATCTGGGCAGGCCAGATGCCCGCTGGTCTGCCGGCGCTCGACCCTTCGATCCCCCCCACAGAGCCAGATCGCTGGACCTCCCGTCCGTCCGACACATCAGCCCCTGTCGAACCCTTTGTTGCAGATCTCAAATACCCTTCGGACGTGGCGTACGTCAACGCCATCCTCAGCCTGCTCCCCCAAGAACTAAAGTCGCCTGGTTCAGACGACGAGTTGGAGGCACCCGAAGACCTTAGCATCTCCCAGCCCACTGACGAGGGCTGGCAAAAGGTACCCCGCTTCCGCGCTCAGCGTAGAGAGAATGCAAAGACACTCCGAAGACACATGCTTGGCTACTGAGGACATGACCATATCGTTACAATTCAGAATAGTACAGTACAGCTAGAAATACATCCGTGTCATCTCCTCCTCCTACAGCATTCCTTCTCCTCTTCCCACCTTCATGCGTGCAACGCATCCGGTCGTAGCTTGCGCTTTGCACGCAGCATCTTGAGGCGCATGCCAATCGCGAGCGACTGTGCAGAGCGGCGAAGCGTATCGCGGGTCGATTCGCTACTTGAGCCCTCATGACATGCCTTTGGGCTGGGCACGTCCTCAGATGAGTGTCGCTTCTTGTTTCGCTTTGCGCTGTCCTTGTACTGCTTCTCATACCCAGCCGGAAAGTATCCAGGTGCCTCAGGATCAGTCCACGTGGCTGCTGCGGCCGAGTTGGGTGTGAGCAACGACTCGTCAAACGGCACAGATCTCGGCTGCGCCCGAGGTGTTGGCGTCAGTGGGTCCGCTCCCTCCTGCTCGAACCTGAGGAAAGCAGGAGTCTCCCGCTGGGCGAACGACCAACCGCGCAATAAACCGTCTTCAGGATCTTGGATCAGTCGATAGTGCCCGAATGGAGAGGGAGACGAAGGAATCATATCGAGCTTGACTGGCCCAAGCGTGTCATACACACTTGCATCCCCAGTCAGGCCCATTCCGCTCGAAGCCTTTCGCTTTGACAGCAGGGAAGACTGGACCAATGGCGGCGACTTGGTTCCGTCTCCCAAGTCGCTCGACACTTGGCTTGAAGCAGCGGTGGAGACGCTGTTGCCACTCGACATGGACCGAGCAGCAGGACTCGACAGAATCGAAGAACCCGTCCCGCCAGTCGCAGCCGAGCTGGAACGCTCCCGAACATTCTGACTATCACCAAATGTAACGCCAAGTCCGTTTTGTGCATCATGTGAGGAAGATGTCTCAGGATGAGACTGCCTGTTAAAAGGTTTCAAAACGGCGGGGCTCCATGACTTGTCTTGGAGCGAATCGGACGAAGACGACTTGCTCCCGTTCGAGTGAATGAGGCTGCTTAAGTGATGTTGCAGCTTGCTGGCCGGACCGATGCGAGGCGACGAGCGGGATGAACCTGGCAGGGTTCTCGTCTTGTTTTTATCCGCAAACATGCGAGGATCTTGAGACGAGCCCTCTAGCAGCTTGTCATGGTTATCTGATTGCTCCTCATCGCCCCTCTCGTCCAGGTTCTGTGATTGTCTTCTCTCGGACATAGCAAGCTCACGCATCCGCCTGTCGAGGTCAACGAGACCAGTGAATCCATCGCTCCAGTCATCGAGATGCGATGGCACGAGACTCGACTTGCGGCTGTGAGTAGTACTGCTGGTACCAGCGGCAGATGCACGACGCAGCGATGATGCCCGGCTGGAGAGGACGGAAGAGCGCTTGGATGGGGTATTGGCATCAGAGTAGCTCTGACGAGTAGACGGAGAATCCATAGTGGATGATCGCACCGTGGTTTTACACTTTGAGAGTGGATGTATCAAGGTCAAGGGTCGATGAGGGCGGCTGCGACTGAGACTGCGACCGACGATGAGGTGGCGGGAGACGTGATGAAGGCGATTCTCATGGATATAAGAATGCCCAAAGGCTACGTTGGAAGACGAGGTCTCAAGGTTCTTATCGGAGGCGATCGTTTCTGCCTCGGCCCCTCTCGACTCGAGGTGTGGTTGTAGCTCGGTGGGTCTTGTCTCGCCAGGAAGAAAAAGTGTGGCGGTTGGATGTGCTGAAGAAGGAAAGGAACCGTGGGTATCAACATGACGAGACGAGGGTCTGGTACTGGTGCTGCTGCTGATGCTGATGTGGGGCGCTTTGGCAATGCGGAAGGTTTCAGTTGCGGAAGAGCTTCTGAGGACTTGGTTGCAGAGGCTGACACCAGGGTCGTCAGTGGCAGTGATCCGAGTGCGGGAATCGGCAGCGGAGGGTAAATGTCGATGTGGAGGAAGAGGCGATTGAACTGGTGAGCTCGGCTGGCTCTGCTCGGTCTGGGTATTCTTTGGCATGCTCGTGCTCCCACTCGTGTTCCCACCGTGGTTCACACCCCTTTTGACACTCCGCTCTCGGTCCTCTCTCGGCTGCCCGCCCAAAGCGACCGGCTGATTGTTTGCAGGCTGGCTTCCTTGCACCTGCTCTGGCCGAGATGCTGTCGTCCGAACAACGGACTTGGGCTTGGCCTTGTGATGCGCACTTGCGCCCTTGAGCGCCTGTTGGTCGCAACGGGGATCGGCAGTGTCTGTCCCACAAAACAGAACGTGGCGCTCCTGTCCAAAGCCGACGGTCGTGCTGTGGCAGCGATCTTCCCTTGGATCGATCTTAGAGTCTGAATAGCGAACGAGATGAATGTCAGTCAGGGGCACTGTCACGCGGAGAGGAGCAGGCGGCACGGTAACATAGAGAGCGTGTGAGCAAAAATGCCGAGCATCCATCATGTTCCTTGGTCGATACAGAGCCCCAGTCATGTTCCAGCAAAAGCAAGAAAAACCGGGAGGCCTGCATGCTGATGGGAACCGATGCTGGTTGTGCTAGAGCTCAGTCGATTGATTGATTGAGTGCGTTGCGCGGCCTTTGCACCCCAGTTGCGCACGGGAGCGGTGTCCCGCGGTAAAATATGGGGCAAACGTGCGTATCGCGCCTGCAATGGCAATGGCAACGCCAATGCCATGAAAAACCAAGAGGTACAACCTGCAAGCAAGCCAAGCCTTGGGGCTGTACGTGCCATGACACTCACCTGGGTCTGATTTTGGTTCCGGTCCTTGGCCACGACTGCTATCGTTTCCGGTCCTGTTGCATAGCGAAAAGTTGCCGGACCCGCGTGGCGCCTTTGTGCCCTGCAGAAACTGCGAGCCACACTTGAACGGTTCCATGTGAGCAGCACCTGCATGCTGGTATCGACTCGCGGCGTCTAGATGCTCAGCCGCCGACAGTAGCCTCCCTCCGCCGTCGATGCTTGTTCCCTCCGCTAGAACTACTGCGCTGTCTCTGCTTGGCCTGTCCAGTCGGTCCGACTCCGATTCTTCATCACTGCTCGCGGACGATGACAGGCTGTCGTCATCCCCTGAATACGACTCGTAGAGTCGGAGACCGACTGATACTTGAGACATTGAGGCTGATGATGGTGCCGAGTCACAGGTGCCGCGGTACAAGCTAGGTTTGTGTAGCCCGTAATCATCTCTGGGTGACGAACCCCTTCCCTTCCATCCCGTCGGCTTTTGCGCCCAAAGAATGGAGTTGGCGTCACGAGCTCGGTGTTCTTGATACCAGGGGGGCATTTGACTATCAGGACCCTGTCGAGTCTCCTCTGTCAGTGGTGCTGAGCTTGTCTGAGAAGTCAAACACCTTGGAGCTGGAAGTTGTTCTTTGGGTGTTTTTGCCTGTTTTCGAGCAAAAATATGTTCCGCTTTCGTTGATCAGTTCAAGGTGAGATTTACACAGGGTGTTGGAGGGTCACCTTTTAAGTAGTTGGCTGAGAGACACGCCCACGTTGATGATGGCGCAGTGGAGCCCCGCTTTGCTTCTGTAGACCCTCTCACAATAAGGACGGCGACGGCTTGAGGCCATGAGAGAAAGTGGTAAGGAGCCAAGCGGTGGACCCTGCCTGAATGTGAGAGTTTAGTGAACTGGAGTCGTTCCCCGGCACGACTGACTCTGCGAATAGATTCGGTGACTCCTTACGGCAACGGCCAGCCGGCAAGACAGGTTATGGTTAGTGACTGAGCTTGTCGGTGTCGACGGCGAAAAATTGCAGTTGCAGCCGGCAACGTGGGGACCGGACCCGTCAGAAGCTCAACGCCGGACAATCAGGAAACGTAAGCGGAACGACTTGTCGCAAGTGGCGTTGCTCTTTCACAATACAACACAACGGCAGCGTCCCTGATGAAGCATTTGGAAGGCAAAGAGTGCTGTTGACCAGCAGCAATCGCAATGACAATCGTATCGCGACAGAAGGCAAAAGAGTGTGATGGTGAAGAACAAAAGTCAGAATGTGCAGCAACAAAGCAGAGGACGACCAGCTCGATCAAGTGTTATCCCAACTGATATACAGTGGTGGTCATCTTGCAATGTGCGCAGCTGAGCCACTATCGTGTGTCATGGAGCATCGCCGATTCAGGGTCCCGGTCGAGGTTGCTCAGCCTCGCGCCGGTCACTCTCAATTTCCGCCGTTTCGGTACTTGATCAGTCGAGGCTAGCCTGTGGCCCTGGGTTCCCACCGCATCGCAGCTTTGTTCTTTGTTCTCTTATGCTGCTGACAACCTCACCGACCATCAAGGAGTGTTTGCCAATCCGGCAGAGCAATTGAAAAAACAACATGGAATCCCGTTGTCGAGAAAGTTGGTGCGGCCGCAAGCCACAGTGCCTAGCCTGCGAACGCGACGCTTTCTTTGTCCTCGACCAGCCGGACCCAACACCGACGAAAGCCGTGGAGGTGACAGAATCGGTGTGTGAACGCGAATAAGGGTCCTTGTCAGCAATCACAGCCGTGGGGGATGGGATGGGCTCTGCCGGCCAGTGACACACGCACACTCTTTTCTCTCACACACAGCTGGCAGCCGGATGACAGCTTGTTGTTCCCTTTCCCCCAAATTTACGCTTGTTGAGGGGAAAGCGAGTGAGAGTTTTGGCCTCCACACCGGTCTGGCTGAGCAATCCGGCGTCTGCAACAAAATTTACCCAGCTCCCCCACGTTCTCCCTAGACTGCCCACGCCATAGCGTGTAAGTTGGTGCTGGTGGCCGCCAAGCGCAGCCGCGGGCCTTGGCCAGCCCCACCCAAAGAAAGAGCTTGCTTGCCTTCCGGAATTGGCCGGTAAGGCAGCCATTCTCGCCCGAAAGAACACGTATCTACCACACCCTCGCGCGCCAAGAAATGCAGCAAGACACAGTGCAGAATCTCGTTTACTGCAGCCGCAATCGTTAAAGGCCAGTGACCAGCTCGCTGCTACTGTAGCCTCTAGTTCTCTTTCCAACTGCCCCGCTTATCACCATGCGCCTGCGAGTGTCGCGGATACTCAGCCTGCATGCTCCCCAAGCAACTTAATCTCTGGCCAAGCGCAACACAGCATGACACTGGCAACTAAACCGGAGCGGCTCACCGTCTCCTTTATCCGAGCCGCAATTGTGCTGCGTACTGCAATGCAAGTCTTCGGTTGCGTCTGAGCCGATGTCGACTCGAGATTATACGAGTCACGACCGCCGTTATCGTGAGGCATGAGTTTCCCTGTTTTAGAAGAACTTGACGATCAAGCTGGTCCGGATCTCCCGCATTCCGAGTTCCGTTCCCACATGGTCTCATGATGAGGGGGAAGGACGGATGGGAAGCTGCTGCACCCTGCCGCCTAAGTTGCCGGCGCTCACCGTGAAGCTATCGTCCACATGACTAGATCAGCCCGCATCACTTTCATCGCCATATAAGTAGCAGACCAAGAGAAGTATCCGGCTAGAGTTGATTCGAACCACGAGTTCGTCACTCTATCTATTCATCATTATGCGATTCACCGGTGCTTTCGCAGCATTGCTGCCTTTGGCAGCTTCCATGCTTTCGTCGGCTTTTGCCAAGACGCACTACACGGGAGACGTGGTCAATGGTCAAGTTGTCATCTCCTCACTCGACACCAAGGATCTGCAGCCATCTAAGTAAGTGCCATTTGTGGAAAGCCAATACCCTGTCATCATGCCATGTCCTGACACGCCAGCGGTGGGTAACCTCCCCTTGCCAGGGTGCATCGCTTCTACCTCCGAGCAGGTGAGCTCAACTCTGGCCACCCTATCTACGTCCCAGTCTGGGTTGCCCGTGGATCCGGGAATGTCGAGGATGGCAAGACCTTCTGGGTGTCGACTGTCGTTCACGGCGATGAGCTCAATGGCGTGAGGGTGGCTCAGCTGCTGCTCAAGGACCTCGAGCGAGCGGTCAAGGACGACAATCTGAACGGAACTGTGATTGGTGTTCCCGGCGTCAACATCCTAGGCATGGCACAGAACTCGCGTTACGTTCCCAGCTCTTCCAGTCGAGGACTCGATGACCCGAACCGTGTCTTCCCAGGAGTCAGTGCCGCTGATGGAGGCTCGTTTGTTGAAGACTTTATCCACAACATCTGGTACGGCCTCACCGCCAATGGTACCCAAGTGGATGTGGCTGTTGACATGCACACACAATCCACCGGTGGAGACACCCCGCTTTGGGGCTACGCCGACTGGCGTGTTCCCGAAATCAAGAAGCTCTCTGAACTGGCTGCGGTCGACATTTTGAAGAGTGAGTAAGAATGCTTGCGGGCGTTAGATTGATGGCGATCGACAGCTACTAAGTTTTGCCAAACTTGCTCTTCTCTGTATCCCTCAACAGTCGACCCCGGTGAGCCAGGAAGCCTGGAGACGACTTTCGTCGAGTACGGAATTCCGGCCATCACGCTCGAGGTCTCCAACGCCAAGGTGTGGCAGAAGGAGAAAATCAAGCGCTCTTACCACTTCCTGCTGAGGGCACTCGATGCCTGGAACATCCTTCCTCTCAAGCAAGGCTCGGCAGCTCAAACCGAGTTTGACCCTGCAAGGACATACGCGTAGGTTGAACTGCCCCACATCTTGACCCTTTTGAGGCAATATCCATTGACCCGGCATCCCCGCTTTCCACAATGACAGGGCGACCACGTTTTCCGCCGAAGATGCAACGCGAGCTGGATGGTGGGAGGCATATGTCAGCCCCAACGACGATGTCACCGAGGGCCAGGTGTTGGGCAAGCTGTACAACACCTGGGGAGATGAAATCGAAACAATCGTTAGCAAGACCAACGGCAAGGTCCATACCGTCTCATGTGAGTACAACAGACTATCACTTCACTTGTTCAGGGACAGCTTGAACTGATCTTCCTGATGTCTTTACTCCACACAGCCGACCCAGCTAGAGAGCCTGGATCAGAGCTGGTTCGTCTCATCAGCAACGCTACATCGACCGCGTAAAAGGCCAAAGCCGATGGCTATCAAAGGCTTATCAGTTCTTCGAATGCGAATGCAGGGCGAATTGATGCAGTTTCTGGGAATGTAGCAGCGGAATGTGTGGAAATTGAGAACAAGCAAGCGAGCGAGTGGCGTGACGGGTGGGCCCATCAGTTGAAGAACTACCACCACCAGAGTCATGAATAGCGATGATCATTGGGAAGAGAGAAGCAGGGGCACAGCATCGAAATGAATCGAGAGTTCGCGTGCTTGGCATCTTTTGTGACGAACGGACGGACGTTGTGTCGTGCTCAGATTCCTACACCATTCGCTTAAGGAGACAGTGGAGAAAGGATGGAGAGCGGGTGGAATCAGGATGCCCCAATGCAGGGTGCACTCCAGATGCGAGCCTGAACCGAGGCGCTGCTGTTAGCAGACGTTGCATCTCGGCTTTATTCTGGCGAACGGACGTAAGGCAGCCGTGGGCTGTTTGCACTGCTTTTGCTTCTCGCTCTGACGGTTGCCCTCAAGCGCACACGCGCCTCACAGCCTTGGCGGTGGTGGGCTAGTATACTTGGGCTGACGCCGCTCAGCCAATTCCTTCATTTCAGTGGGCCCGTCTTTTGCTGGGTTGCTCCACTTGGGAACCGAACTTCGTGGCAGCCATCTGCGATAGCACGCACTCACTACCAGTACCCTGTTCCCTCACTGTACATTTTTTCCTTCACAACCAACCTTTCTCTCACCAGCTGCCAGAGGCTCGAGCTTCTAAACTACCTCGGAGTTTCTTTACAACAGCACCGCAGGGCCCCACTTTATAGATCACAGGCCAAGAATCGCGCTGCCTGCCTTTCTGTCACGCTCAACCGCCGGTCTGCCCTGCAGTGCTCAACCCACCTCGACCCCACTTGGATCGGCTACCTTCCGACAGTTTGCACCTGAGCTTCGGCATTCTCTTTGGCACCAACCTCGAAAGCTTGGCTGCGGCATTACTCGTCGCAGGCCCTGTTCCCTGCTCAGCGAGTGCCCACCCAGTTATCCAGCGACGGAGCGCTGCCGACACTCTGTCACACCCTTCTGCGCCTTGCCGATTAGCCACCTCCTACCATATCACGCCTCTTTGATGCGACTCTCGTCTTTCTGTATCGTGTGAGGCTATCGCCATCGGCATCCCAGCATCATGCCAGACTCTTTCGATCCACTTGCAGAGAAGTCAGCCGCTTCCGCCACGAATGGCTCATCCAGTACAGCACCGACTTTGGCCACCGCCACCTTTCAGGTCGGTGGCATGACTTGTGGCGCCTGCGTTGAGACAATTGAAAGGATGATCCGAAACCAACCAGGCATCCAGTCTATATCGGTTGCTCTTCTGTCTGAGAAAGCCACTGTCACCTACGATGAATCTGTCTGGACCCCCGACAAGGTGGTCGAGGAGATCGAAGACACTGGATTTGACGCCAAATACCTCGAGACGCTTCGTCGTGGTCCCCTCGGAACAGACTCCAAAGCTAGCGGCAAGGAAAAACAGGCCATAGATCCTGGGTCGGGGGCCGTCCAGGAGGACATCGGCACTGCGCAGATCACCGTTTATGGGATGACCTGCGCGTCTTGTACCTCGACCATCGAGAAGGAAGTCGCCAAGTTGCAAGGAGTCGAATCGGTCAGCGTATCCCTTGCAACTGAAAAGTGCCGCGTAGAATACGACAAGAATCGCATTGGTATCCGTGACCTTGTCGAGCGCATTGAAGACCTTGGCTTCGACGCTGTTGTTGCGGACGATCGCGACTCAACTCAACTTGCATCGCTCGGACGCATCAAGGAGATTGCCGAGTGGCGGTCAGCTTTCATGTTCTCGCTCTCCATGGCGGTTCCTGTCTTCTTCATCTCCATGGTCCTTCCCAAGTTTTCATTCACTCGCTCCATTCTTCTTTGGCAACCGATCAAGAATCTCTATCTTCAGGACATTCTTTGTCTCTGTCTCACAATCCCTGTCCAATTCGGTATTGGCAGGCGCTTCTACCGTACTTCATGGAAAGCTCTCAAGCACGGGAGCGCGACAATGGACGTACTTGTCGTCATTGGCACCACTGCTTCCTTCACCTTCAGCGTCTTTTCCATGATAACCGGCCTCTTTTGCGTGGATGATGTCGGAGAAAAAGCAGCGCAGCTCCTCCGTTCCCGTGCAATGGAGATGAGCCCAGTCCAGTGCATCAAGCCTGCCACCTTCTTTGACACCTCAACCATGCTCATCACATTCGTCTCGTTTGGTCGCTTTCTTGAAAACTCGGCTAAAGGAAAGACCAGTGAAGCGCTCTCACGCTTGATCAGTCTCACCCCTTCCTCAGCAACAATCTATACTGATGGTGCAGAGGGCAAGATTGAGAAGAATGTCGCCGCCGAGCTCGTTCAGCGTGGCGATTATGTCAAAGTGGTTCCTGGAGAAAAAATCGTTGCCGATGGAGTCATCATCCGCGGCGAGTCTTCGGTTGACGAAAGTATGGTGACCGGCGAGGCGCTTCCGGTCATCAAGGCAACAGGAAGCCAAGTGATTGGCGGTACAGTCAACGGACGCGGTACGTTCGATTTCTTGGTTCAACGCGCAGGCAAGGACACCAGCCTGGCCCAAATTGTCAAGCTCGTGGACGAAGCGCAGACCTCCAAAGCTCCGATCCAAGCCTTTGCTGACAAGGTGGCTGGCTACTTTGTTCCCACCGTTGTGGGACTTGGTGCTTTCACCTTCGTTGCATGGATGGTGATTGCGCACCTCTTATCGGATACTCATCTTCCGGGTGCATTCAATCAACAGGGCGTTAGCAAGTTTATGGTCTGCCTCAAGCTCTGCATTAGTGTCATCGTCGTGGCTTGCCCATGTGCTTTGGGACTCTCTACACCAACGGCTGTCATGGTCGGCACCGGAGTCGGAGCTCAGAACGGTATCCTAATTAAAGGAGGTGGTCCGCTAGAGGCAAGCCAGACCATCAAGCGCATGTTCTTCGACAAGACCGGCACCCTGACAAGGGGCAAGTTTTCGGTTACTGGCACACGCTGGCCGAATCTTGGGCCACAAGCAAACGACAGTGACCTAAAGTCGATTGTTGTCGGTGGTCTGTCGCAAGCACAAGTCCTTCTAATGGTCGGAGCAGCTGAAGCTCGCAGTGAGCATCCGCTTGCTGTCGCTGTCACCAAGTATGCAGCAGCAAAGCTCGGGATTTTCGAACCGAACAACACAACGACTGCGGTATCCATCAAGGATGCAGAGACGATCGCGATCGACGGCGTTGTCGTCAGCAACTTTGAAAGCATCACCGGCAAGGGCGTCCAATGTCGTGTGCAATTGGAAGAGACAATGACGGACCATTTGATTAGGGTCGGTAACCTGGACTTTGTCTCTCTTGGAACAGATGCAGCTACTGTTGCTCCTCTTGAGCACTTTCGCAAAGAGCAGCAGGCTCAAGGCAAGACAGTCATCTATGCGAGCATCGATGGGTCTGTCGCGGTCCTTCTCAGCCTTAGTGACCGGCTCAAGCCAGAGGCCCACGCGACGATTGCCGCTCTCAGGAAGATGGGAATCCGCTGTGGCATGGTCACTGGAGACTCTAGGGTTACTGCTTATGCATTTGCCCGTGAGCTTGGCATTGATGAAAAGGACATTTATGCTGAGATGAGCCCTAGCGGAAAGAGGGATCTCATCCTTCAGCTGCGCGACGATGCTGACTCTCAGGCGACGTCATCTGATGAGGACCTTGAGAGTGGTGGACCGATTCGACTCGAGTCCAGCGCAGGCACAGCTTCGTACGCAGCTTCTCTTCTCGGTCGAGGCAAGTCTCAACGCAGCGGCGGAATCGCAATGGTCGGTGACGGAATCAATGACTCGCCGGCACTTGCCTCTGCCGACCTAGGTATTGCTCTGGGCTCTGGCTCGGATGTGGCCATCGAGGCTGCTTCAATCGTGCTCATGCGTTCCAACCTGCTCGACGTTGCAGCATCGATTCACCTCTCGCGACGCATCTTCAGGCAGATCCGACTGAACTTCCTATGGGCCACGATCTACAATCTGGTCGGAATTCCACTTGCCATGGGTGTTTTCTTGCCGTGGGGATACAGTCTTCATCCTATGGTCGCCGGAGGTGCGATGGCCTTTTCGAGCGTGAGCGTGGTGGCAAGCAGTCTAACGCTCAAGTTCTGGCGCCGGCCGCGTGAGCTCTCGGTGTCGTTCGAGCAGGACGAGGACGACAAGCGTGTAGCCGAGCATGCCGAGGCAGCACGAGAGTCGGATGCAGGCGCATTCGACCGTGTGGTCGCAAACCTCAAAGACCTGGGTTACCAGCTGATCGGCAAGTTTGAGTCGGTCGTCAACTCGGTGTCTGGATCCCGAACAGTCACTTACCAGCCTGTTTCCTCCCGAGAGACGGTCTGATTTGCTGGAGTGCATACACACACAACACTGTACAGTACATTAATCTTTTGGTGGGAGTCGCTTATGGACCCCTCCACTGAATCAGAAGCATACGCAGATCTTAAGTGTAGAGACATGGTTCCGAGTGGGTAAGGTACTAGTACAGGTGAATCGAGGAAGCGGGTATAGCTCAGCGGGAAAGGGGAGCCTGGACTCATGAGCGTGGTCGCTCAACGACCAGGTAGGCAGGAATGAGGCGGACGATGTCATTGTCGTCTTCAAAGACGAGCTGGTAGTTTGCATTGAGAAGTTCTTGTTCCTTTTTGAGAAGCTTGAAAGTGAGGACGCGCGGATTAGCTAGACGTCGGAGGAAAGCACAAAGTTAATGAGAATGACTTACCTTGCTCATTGGCATGTTACGTGTGATACCAGGTCCTCCACCCTTGACAGTGGCACGGTAGAAGCAGGATGTGTCTGGGTACAGTCCCATAACCTGTGCTCCGATCGGATAGTCCTGTGGTGGCAAGGTCGAAACACTCTCTGGAAGGGGCACAATGGCCTTGAGTGTTGTGTTCCATGTCGGACCTGAGCCACCTTCTTCTTCGGCATCTTGCACCACGTATCTGAGGAGAGGCGGGAAAGTCAGCGCACAAGATAGGTCAATGATAGTTGAGGGTTGGAAGAGACAGAGGCACGTACCGATTGCGGTCATTGTTGATGCATTCAATGACGGTGGCCATGATCCAGGTCTCACCATCCTCTTCACCTGGAATGACGGCGCCAATACCATTCGAGTCAAATCCGTTGGCGCCCAAGCCACCGTTGAGGCCGCCTGCACCTGTGCCAGCACCAGCTCCAGTGGGAGAAGGGTTCTTTTTGGTGGGCTGGCGAAATGCAACTTTGCGTCCTTTCTGAAGTGGAAGCTGATGGGCCAAAGCCTCTCTCCTAGCACGGGCTGGGTCACCACTGCTCGAGCTGGTAGGCTGTGACATAGAACCTCCAGCAGAGCCGTGTGAGGGACCATCCTTACCACCAAGGCCGGACAGGCCCGTGTTGGTCGAGTAGGAGCGACGACCACCGCCAACAGAGCCTTTCACCTTGCCTCCAGAGGTGTAACGGTCGTCGTTCTTATTGCGAGACGAAGGCGTAGAGAAGCCGGATGAGGAGGCACCGCGGGTCATTGAATGGTCGTGAAGACCGTCAGACGAACTGCGGAGAGCTGTCAGGATGTCGAGCTTTTCAAGCGCACTGTCGATAGCACTGTGACAATAAGGTGATATCAAAGTCAGCTTGGGACTCGTTTGACGGCATGAAGAGAAGCCAAGTATACCAACATTTGCTCATCAAGTGACTTTTGCTTGAGGTCTGAGCAGATGTCATCAAGTTTCCTTTTGCGAGAACGATAGTCGTCACCCGTGTCTCTCTGCTCCTTGGACGTCACCAGCTCTGACCGAATCTGCTCTGCCAATGTGGCCTTGTCGACGGCGGCAAGTCGGATGCGCTCGAGGGAGCGAAGTTGTGTACGGACAGCGTGCCATAATTGAAGCTCTGGAGGGGGGGCAAGGTATTTTGGGGGTAGTGGGGAAGAGGGTGAGGCAGGAGGGCGAAGAGTGCAGGATGAGATGGCTGCTGTTACGAACCTTCTGTGCCAGCGGGAGGAGCGCGCTCTTTCCTCTGTCGGGAAGCCATGGCTGGCTGTGTGATGGTACTGGACAGAGACGCTGTCGCGAGTGGAGACACGAGGCATCAGAGTGTGCAATCAGATTCCACGCGACGTGCAGGCAGTGCAGTGCAGCGCCGTGCAATGCCAGTCGTGAAGGGTCCCACCGAATCCAGTGCGGTTCGGTTTTACCCGCACGAGAGAATAGCAGCAGCCCCAGTGGCAAAACGGAACGCCACCTCGAAGGACGGAATGCGGCGTAAGCGGGCAGCCCGACCCGAAGACCTCCACTTTAAAGCAAACGCCTCTCTATCAGATGGCATGGCATTTACTTTTTTGAATTGCCTGGATCGAATCTTCTCGCGTTTGTATTTCCCATCTCATTTTCTCGTCCCGGAAGCTCTGAGTCAGGCTCCAAGCAAATTTGGCTTCGAATGACAGCGTGTGTGAGTGTGACTGTGACAAGTAACCGCCGCCGCGCTGAGTCTCATCTTAGCCAACCAGCTAAGCCAGCCTGGCCATTCCCATCACACATCTTCCCGTTTCGCAACCTACTCCCACCACCTACTGCGTACCCGCCCTCGAACTCATACTCGTCATTGCTCCCATTCCTTTCCAGTCCACCCACACGCCTATCTCTGGTTTGTGGCCTGGTGGCACACTGGAGTAATCTTTTTTTTGCGCAGGTTTCTCTGGACACCCCTAAGAGTACCCTACCAGTGGCGCCTGGTTGCGCCTGACCGACATTCAACATGGCAGCGTCTCCGTCGTCCTCTTATGCTTTTCTGAGGAGGCCAACCGACAGCATCGAGCCGGAAGCGTATCCATCCATGGCCTCCACCAGTCTCGAACACGCTTCCTCATCAACTTCGGCGCAAGGGTCTGACTCTCGTCCACCCCGCAAGCCTGTCTCGCGATCCAAGAAGGCAGTGGCTGCTGTGACCGGAGCGGTGGTAACCTCGTTTCTCATGACACCTTTTGATGTCATCAAAACTCGCCTCCAGACTCAGACATCACCAGAGCCACTATTTGTACCATCCAGCAAGCTCGCATCTCCCGTTTCCTTCAATCTGGCCTCGACATCTGCATCCTCCAGCCTGACTCAACCATCACAAAAATACGCAGCCGTCAGCCGTGCGAATGCTCATCCTGCCACTTGCTGCCAACAGACCTTTTTCACCGCAAACAACCAGGAGCAGTCCCTCACTTGCCGGTATGATCCGAGGATCTCCCCTACGTCGCCAGCCGTGAACCGTGTATCCAACTCACGCTCCGCCTCTCGCTCCGCCTCTCGCTCTTCCTTGCCTCATTCCGGAGCCTCTACAACACTCTCTCATTCGGCTCCCAAAAGGTCTTCCGTGCGCATCTTGCCTTCACCACCACCCGCACCCAACACCTACATTCACCCTATTCCGTCTGCGACCGCTGCCAATGGCTCAGCATCCTGTGCATGTGCGTTTCCAGACCGAGCAACCGCCACACGTGGCCTGGAAGCCGCAGCGGCTCATCACGGTAGACTCACTGGTCTCTGGGATGGTGTTGTCAAAGTTGGTAGAGCGGAAGGCATGAGGGGTCTGTACAGAGGTCTGGCACCTACTCTGATGATGACCGTCCCTTCCCAGGTTACCTACATGACCTGCTACGACTACTTCCGAAGCAAGCTGTTGCCTGCAGATGATCCAGTGACCGGCCCTTCAGGCACAACACAGTCACCCGCACCGTCCAGCCTGGCGCCGTCCCTATCCGCTGTCACGGCTCAGTCGCTCTATGCATCGCTTTTCGCTGGTGCTCTTGCACGAGGTATCTCTGCAACCCTCGTTACGCCCTTCGAACTGGTTCGCACTCGCTTGCAAGCGTCTTCTCACCACAGCTCATCCCTGCGATCGATCCTTTCTTCTCTTGTCACAGAGATGCGCACGTCTCAGCAAGGTCCCCTCATTCTTTGGCGCGGGCTCAGTCCAACGCTCTGGCGTGACGTGCCATTTTCTGCCATCTACTTTGCCGGATACGAGACGGGCAAGCGCGTCCTTACGGGAGGAGGTTTGGGAGAGGGCAACGCTCAAGGGAGCGGCGAGGAGTTTGCCGTGGCCTTTGTCAGCGGTGCCGTCAGTGGCTCTATCGCAGCTGTCGTTACCCATCCGTTCGATCTGGTCAAGACTCGTCTCCAAGCTGCTGCAACGAACTCGTTCTCTCAGCCTCGCCTTTCAGCATCGCTTCGGGACAGTGCTGCCGGACTTGGATCAGGCTCAGCGGGCGTCTTTCGCGCCATGCGTCAAATTGTGCAGCAGGAAGGTATTCCCGGCCTCTTCCGTGGCCTCAGTCCCCGTACTGCCAAAGTAGCACCCGCCTGTGGTGTAATGATCGCTAGCTTTGAGGTCGTCGGTCGTCTTTTGAGCGACTACTAGAGCGACTACTAGGAGAAAAAAATGTTTATCACTCACCGTATCCAATCTGTAACTTTACATCAATACACAAACACACCATTCCCACAATGACAAACGCTCCATTCAGCAAAACGATCGCATGGAAGAAAGCCTGATCTATATTCACTATTGGACTGTTGGACGGATAGTTCGACCGAGCAGTACATTCAGTAGCATGATGGGAAGATCAGTGATTCCACGCACGTGGTTTGCATAGCCCTCAAACACGTCTTGCAAGCCCAGAACATTGGATCGTAGCTCGTAGTGCACCGTCCTGCAATACGAGCGCATGGGCTGGGACTGAATGTCATCCACGTGGGAATCTGGGCAAGGCCTTGACTGGAGCCACACCCCTGCTGGGAGCCGGGCTGGATCCTTGACCCTCAGCATGAGGGCAAAGAGCGGTATGTGATTGAGGAGACCGAGCATCGTGTCAATTATTGTCGCTTTCCAGGCCACAACAGCCAAGCGCGTAGCGGCAAAAGCAAGGTAGTAGACGTAGATAGTCGGAAATAGGAATGCCGTTAGAGTAAACAAGATCGTGCCCAGGAGCAGCTGATCGAGCTCGTACGTGGCATCGTCGAGTCGATTGCCCCGAAGCGCATTCCGTTTTTTGCCGCGGAAAAGGTCAAACAACGAGGACAGCACTACCACGAAGAATCGGAGCGTCTTGCGTGACAGGGTGTGGAAGGCGGTGACGTGCAGCGTGATCAGGCTGATCAAATCGGCCAGCAAGCACAGCACCATGGTGAAGCCGAGAAATCTTCCAGACAGGCCAATGCCCATCACGATGCCCTCCAAGTGAGAGCGGATCCGTTCCAGCATTTCTTCGCGCCAAAAATCGATGAGGGACGAGTAGGCATCGCCAAAGAAAGAGGAAAGTTCAGTGTTGAGCTTGAGTCCCGCAGGCCAGTTGCCAAGCCAATCGAGAAGACCGAGAAGCTGATCGAAAAAGACAGTGGATAAGACCGTGTGCAACTTGTTCGCAATCAACACATGGTTCTGGAGGATGAAGACGCTGACGGCATGTCCCAGGATAAGATCATTCGCGATCAACCATACGCCGTTCCACAGGCCAATGTAGGGAGCCGAGACTTGGGCGGTGGAGAGCTTGCCACTTTTGCGAAGGAACCGTAAACGTGCAGCCAAGGGTGGCACAAGTAAAAGCTGGGTCAGCCGCACGTCCAGCTGCTTCAATGACGCAGAGAGCGAGCGAAGATCACCATGAGTGTGATCGCCAAAGGGCACCTCGAACGATAGAAGAGACTGAATTTGTCGAAGAATACGAGTGACCAAATGAAATGGTGCTTCCACGATCCTTCGGTACGACCTGCTGCCATCCGACATCTTTCCACACCGATCAGACTCTGAGCACTGTCCGTCCTGAAGAGCATCTGGGACCTGATTTAGTAGAGAGATCGACGCGCGGAGAGCCGAGCCAAGCGTTTTAGTATAGGGATCGGCAAGGTCTTGGTTGCCCAGCTCTGCCCATCTGGCAGGATCAACCAAGACGAGCGAACGCAGCCTGTCCTGGGCCCCAGAAGTGGGATAATGCGCGTCTCGCTCCTGAAAGTAGCGGGGGATGGTTTCGTCGCGCATGAGAAGACTACCGAGTTTGGCAAGGCCGAGACCAGATACAGGCCCAAGTTGTAGGGGCTCTAATGCAAAATACTGGAGCATCCTGGTGTTGGGGGCTCGATAGTGCACGATGCTCAGGGAGACGAATGTATTCGTGCTGAGACTAGATTGTGCGCTCTGAGAAAAGTGCTCCGTTCCGGCAAGCGTGATTCTTCTGATGAGAAGATCTTGACCAGCCGCACGTCGCATCGCCTTTGGTCCTTGGGGATCAGACCATCGAGATTCAAGGAGGTCAACTTCCATCCACACCCGAGCTGATGAAGATCGCGATAGGCGAGGAGACCCCAGATCAGAGGGAGGACGTTTGCCTTGCTGGACGAGCCGGCATAGCCCAAGGACCTGCAGAGGCTTGCGATTTGGGCTTGCTGAGGATGGTGATGCGAGATGCTGCTCACTTGCAAGACCGACAACGACGAGAGACACCTCAGAAGGAGCGCCATCAACTCTCCAACCAAGTATCAAGCATGTTTGCCCTGCCCTGAATGATGGTGGCCCCTCTGAGTTGATCATGGCGATGCATCGTGGCCAGAAGATCAAGATAGATGTGGGCGGAGAGGGCGGCAGTGTGCAGACTTGAGACTGCACGTGACCGTTACTGCGTGGTTTGACAAGGTACATAGTGCCAAGGCTGTCACCATGATCGCGACTGGACTCGACTGAGTCCATTTTGTGGCAGATATGAAGGGGAAAGGAAGAGCATCTGTTGTCTATCAGAGCAAACGCGGAAAGATCAGTCAGCATTGTGGCCGGAATAGGGAAGCAAAGATGCGACTGGGAACGGGGAGACTGAGCCTAGCAACGCAGAGAAGTCTCAGCATTAAAATGAGTCAAAATACTGTTTTCCGCGTGTTCCCATCTCTCCACAAGGGAGGGGCAATCGGATCAGGTCTGTGTATGGTTGTCATCCTTGTGACTTTCTCTGTTGGATGCATTCTTGGGCGGCGTCTATGGATCCAGCTTGCGGGTGGATTGGGACAAGACTGAGAATACTCACATTTCGGAAAGAAGGCAGGTGTGACCGGGTCAGTCTGCTGCTGATGCGTGGAGAAGGAAGAGAGGGCAAGGTTGGAGATTCTTATAGTGTTTTCCTTCGCCTTCGTTTTCGCTTCTTACCGCACTGAGGCCGACCAACCAGCGCTCAAGCCCCGCTTAAAAAAAAGTAAAGCAAACAAAACACGTTGACTGCTGCGGAACTACCGTATTCTGCGGTCGCTACCCTCCCGATCACATCGCTGAGTCACATCTTCAAGCAGGGAAGGACGACCCAAAAAAGGAGAACATCACTTAAAGTACTGCCAAACTAATTGTGATGACTAGCTAGCCAATCTCTTCTTCGCAAGATCAAGAACTGTTGCGATGGGGAGCTTAACGAAGTGACTCGCAGGAGAAAACCAACCCCGATAGGCCAAGGGAGCTGTCCCGATTTAGCCAGAAAAGACACGCCTGATGCGCCAGAGTGCGCGGTTCGTTTGTTCGGACGTAGCGAGACTATCGGACTGCTTCCGTTGGTTGGGATAAGCGCAACGCGCGCGCTAGAACACACGCACTCACACATTTGAGGGCGAACGCTGAAAGCCACGGGCAGCTCTCGGGCATTTCCTCGGCCAGCCGCTGTGGCCGAAGCCGGTCAATGCAGCGCAACACTGACAAGACGCAGCAAACGCTCAGTCCTTCTCTTTCCCCGACGAAAGCGAGGGGCCCCGACCTGCCACTTGACTCTACAACGGCCCAAAGCTCATTTTTCACTTCCCTCTTTCTTAGTTGCTTCCGTTCCATCATCACTCACCGTCCCCAATTTTCCCCCCAACATTCTCGCGATGGTCTCGTCAGCACTCTCTGTCAGCCGCGCAGCCAGGACGGCCAACGTCCAGGCCCGCCTTCTTTCCACCTCGGCATCACTCCGCCTCGCCCAGCCCGCCACTGCGACCAGCTCTGGTGCTGCTGCCCAGCTGAGCCCCATCGCCCTTGCCAGGGCCAAGGATGTCGAGTCCAAGTGGAAGGGCACCAGCATGTTTGGTGGTACCACCAAGAACTACGTCGACGGCAAGTTCGTTGAAAGCTCCACTTCCAACTGGCTCGACGTGAATGACCCTGTAAGGCTTGGTATACTATCAAACGTCGCAAAAAAATTGTTGCCACCATTGTACTGATCCCCGCTCTCACCTTGCTTGCTTTATTTCGTAGTCTACCCAAGCCCTTCTGTCCAAGGTGCCCCAGACCACCGCTGCCGAGTTTGACGCTGCTGTTGCCAACGCTGAGGCCGCATTCCCGGAATGGAGGGCTACTAGCTTGCTGACCCGACAGCAGGTCATGTTCAAGTGCGTATACAGGGCTGCACGTCTTTCCGATTCTAAGAGCGCTAACCTCTTTTTGCAGGCTTCAGGCTCTTCTCCGAGAGCACATGGACGACATTGCCAATGCCATTGTCCTTGAGCAGGGTAAGACTTTCGTTGATGCCAAGGGAGACGTTCTTCGAGGTCTTCAGGTCGTCGAAGTCGCTTGTGGAATCACCTCGACCATGCTTGAGGAGAGGATTGAGGTCGCCAAGGACATGGACACTTACGCGAGGCGTGAGCCCCTTGGTGTCTGCGCTGCCATCTCTCCCTTCAACTTCCCTGCCATGATTCCCCTTGTGAGTCACATTCTTAGGCCCTCTCTCTCTCAGTGCGTCATATCCTGTGCTGACCATTACACGTTTCTTCGCCGCTTGTTTGACTTCTTTTGATAGTGTAAGTATCCGTCTCCAAGCTCTCTTGATGACCGCGAACCACTTTTGACCCTTCCTACTTTCTTTACCACTCACAGGGTCTATCCCTATGGCGACTGTCACGGGAAACACGCTTGTTCTCAAGCCCTCCGAAAGGGTCCCTGGTGCTTCCATGATCATCACTGAGCTCTGTGAACGTGCTGGTCTTCCCAAGGGCGTCCTGAACGTCGTCCACGGTGCCGTCGACACTGTCAACGCCATCTGCGATGACCCTCGCATCAAGGCGATCAGCTTTGTCGGCTCGGACCGTGCTGGTTCTCACATCTACCACCGCGGCACTGCCAACGGCAAGCGTGTTCAGGCCAACTTGGGTGCTAAGAACCACGCCATCCTAATGCCTGATGCCAACAAGAACTTTGCCCTCAACTCGATTGCCGGCGCTGCTTTCGGAGCCGCGGGACAGAGGTGCATGGCTCTGTCTGTCGTTGTGGCTGTTGGTGAGGCTCAGAATTGGATCCCCGAAATTGTCGAGAGGGCCAAGCAGCTTAAGGTCTCTGGTGGTTTTGAGGAGGGTGCCGATCTCGGCCCTCTCATCTCGCCCCAGGCTCGCGAGCGCGTCCGCTCTCTGACCAAGAGTGTCACCAGCGAGGGCGGCAAAATTCTCCTTGATGGTACCGACTTTGAGAGTCCCCAGTACCCCAACGGCAACTTTGTCGGTCCCTCGATCGTCGAGGCCGGCCCTGGAATGGCTGCGTACGACAACGAGATCTTTGGCCCTACTCTTGTTGTGATCAAGGCTGACTCGCTCGACCAGGCCGTCGAGTACATCAACAAGAACAAGTACGGTAACGGTGCTGCGATCTTTACCACCAACGGTGCCACTGCGAGGAAGTTTGAGAAAACAGTCAACGCCGGCCAGCTCGGTGTGAACGTCCCTGTTCCTGTGCCGCTGCCCATGTTTGCCTGGTCCGGTAACAAGGGTAGTGTGCTCGGAGACATTGGCTTTTACGGCAAGAGCGCCCTCAACTTTTACACTTCGTACAAGACTAGCACCTCGTGAGTCTTTTTGCCTTTCCGGTTTGTTCCTTGACAAATCAGGAGACCGATCGCTGACCAGGTTCCATTCTCTCTGCTTTCCATTAGGCTCTGGCGAAGCGCTGACGCTGATCTGTCGGAGAAGGCCAGCGTCAACATGCCCACCATGTCGTGAACGCATCGAGAGCCCTTGACCTTTGTGCGTGTCTTGAATAGTTTGCCGTTGTCACCAATCATGCAAAGAATTTTGTCCTTTGCTGTGTTAACGAGATATACAGTATAATCAGATCCATTTCCTTCCGCAAAAATGAGTGGAACGTTATCGGTGTAAAGTGTGGTATAGCCTACAAGTACATGGAAGGAAGGATCTATCCGGCAGAAGAAGAGCAATGCATGGTAATTTACAAGTCGGTCGGTGAAGGATCAAGTCATCTCCTATTACTCGGCAGCTTTCCAGAGCTGCTCGGCGAGAATAAATGGTGAGATGCCGAGTTGCTTGATAACGTCGTCCGAGACCTCAAAGGGGAGCGCTGCGTTCCTCTTGTCGGAGCGGACGAGAATGGACGAGATGGGATCATCGGCGCTGCTGTCGGCATCCTTGGATGGCAAGAAGCCCATCGCACGGAAGATCTTGAGAGACAGGCTGGAGTTGGACGACTTGTCAGTGACTCTGAGTCAAGGGATCCGGTTCAATGGGCCAGTCGGTTCAATGGGCCAGTGAACACTTACGCATCTCGATCCATGTCGTACTCGTTCTCGACGTCGCACGCGTCTACTTCCTCATACTCTTTCTTGAGTTCGCTGAGCTCACTCTGTAGTGCAGATAGCTTGGACTCCTCCTCATTGATGCTCTTGGCAAGATCGAACTTTTGGTTGTCCAGCTTTGCCATCACCTCCCGGTGAGAGTTGAGCGAGCGCCATTCGGCTGCCGATCGCGTTGAGTTGCGTTTGAGCTCGAGCAAGGCCGTCTCCATACCTGCGTAGGAAATAGAATGAGAGGGTGCACGATACTTGGAATGTAAGGTGTCAGGACTCGCCTTGGATCTTGGCCTTCATCTCCTCGTTCTCGCGCTGCCTTCGTTGCTGCGCATCGCGGATCGAGACTTCGATTTGCCTCAGTTTCTCGAGCTCTTCGTGGGGCTGGAGCGTTTCGATCAGGCTCTTGAAGTCATCGTCACTGCGAAATATGGAACATACCAAAGGAGGAAAGATTCAGAGGCTCGTTTAGATTGTCACCATAGCAGGTTTACCATTTGGGTTCCACTCACGTGAGACGTTTGTCGTCCTGCTTCTGGTGAGGTGCTGGAGCCGGTGATTCCGGGATTTGAACTGCCATGACGGGTAAGAGACCTTGGTTGACTGTGCGAGTGGTTCCTGTTGAGCTGTGAGCGTTGTGAAGGTGGTCGTAGTGGTGTGTACCAGCAAAGGTAGAATGTTGAATCTTTTTCGGCACCGCGCTGGGTGTGTTGGTTTCCTTGACCGTGTGTTGTTGACGCGCGCTGCAGCAACGCGTCTAGGCAAGGAAGCCAGTTTCCCCCCGCAGGTCAAAGCCGGATGCCAAAAGACCAACACTGCCATGCGTCACGTGAGCTAAATGCGTTTCCGTTTTCCGAGCACAGTCCCCGCGACTGAATTTAGCCTTCTCAATTAACCCCGCATGCATGCAGTCAGATTCCCGCATGGGCGGAGCAGAATGAATGGATGAATGCATCCACTCGACCCGGCCTTTTTCCTCTTCCTCCCCGTCTTCTTTTCCATCCACCATTGGATACACCAAGTCATCATGTCCGACCCTCTGCCAACTCACTGGGTAAGTGCTCCTGGTCATCTATCTGCCGATGGACTCTGACACTGTTCCTCCTCCCTTGACAGTACATCTTCTTTGGTGTCGTGGAGCCTGTCAGTGTTCTCGCCGGCTGCTATTACGCTACCTTCCTGCCAGAAAAGTCAGTAATCTTGATCTCCCTCCTCACCCTGACTTGTTCTCATCTCTGAAGACTTGCAGATACCACTTTGAACTTGTCCCTCCCGGATTTCTGGCCCAGTCGCAGGTGCAGGGCCTCCTGAAGGACGGCGCTCATCTTAGCGACAATGCACGCATGGTTCTTGGCCAACTCGGGAGTTGTGAGCAGTTGCGTGTTTTTCATAGACGCTTGATCAATGCTGACTTTTGTCATCGTGACAGGCTACTTCCTCATCATGCTCAACAGCCTACTCATGTTCTACTCTCTCCGCAAGTTCCTCGGCAGGAAGAACCCGGCTGCACTTGAGAGCATCCTCTACTATCTCTTTGCTGTGCTTGGCATCGCTGACTGTGAGTGGCACGAGTTCTTGGCTTTCAAGTGTCCTGTATGATGCTGAATCGAGTTTTCTCTGAAATAGGGACACATATCCTGATCACAATCTTGCTGCTTCCGAACGGCCCTCCCAAGCGAGATGGCCTCCTGACACGAAAGCCCGCCTCTTTTGTGGACAAGCTTGGGCTGCTTTCTGAGCCAAACAACTGGAACAGCCTCGTAAGTGTTGTGGCTGGCACCATCCTATACCAGCACTTACTGATGATATATCGTCGCTTGTAGCTCTTTGGAAACATTATGATCACCTTCATCCTCTTTTGTGTAAGCATGGTTTCCAAAGTCTATGAAGCTTGACGAAGTACTGACAATTGTCTTGAATTAGTTCCGTGCCTTGTGGTGGATTGGCGTCGCACGGGGCTCGCCGCTTGCTGAGGAACGTCGCAAGTCCAAGTCAAAGACTCACTGAGCTGTCTGGTGCGCTGTGATACACGATGCTGACGCCATTCGTTCGCCGAGATCCCTTCTGTATCCGGACTTGGGTGGCGATGTGGTGCATTCTTTGCTGACTCGTATTGTATCAAAGATGACTTGCTAATGTAATCTGTCTGATTAGTTGCGTACATGTACATAGTGATGACGACTGCTCATGGAAGTATAGCGAGTTGGATTGACCTTGCCGGTGGTTGTTTGTGATCGTTTCCTGGATGAAGCACCTCGAGGCGTGTTCGTTCATGCGTTCGTACTCGGTCTTCGATGGACAATGTGACTGTAGTGGCCAGGTGTCTTGAGACGGCATAGCTCACAGTCTTCGCGGTAGCCCAGGGTAAAGCGGAGCAGCTGTTTGCCCCCTGGTGGAGTGGAGGGTCGATCGAGACCAGGTGAGTGTTGGTGCTTCCTCTCGATCGTCTTGGATGTGGGTAGTGACGAACGGCGCTGGATTGGTCTTGGTGAGCTTTCATCTCCCGAGGAGGAAGACGATGTCATTGGAGTCATTGGACGACTTTCAGATTCGCTCGTTTCCTCGTCTAGCTCGGCTGCAGCTCCTGGTGCTGTTCGAGATAATGGAGAAGGCTGTGCCGCCCACATATTCGTGGTGGTCGGGACTTGTTCCATCTCGTTGTCCGCCTGCGAGAGTGTAGTCGTTGGTCAGGAGACTTGCTTGGCTAGATAGCAAAAGACAAGACGACTCACATCAGCGGAAACGGATACAGACCGACGATCGCTGGCTGCGGATGAGGGGCTGTCGAGGCGCATGGCCTCCATGTCGACATCGCTCCACTGGTCGGCCGCATAGTGATGGCGCTTGGAGTCTGCCGCCACACTGCTGCTGCTTATGCTGCTACTCCTTCGCCGTTTCCCGAGCCTCGGTCGGAGAGCATAGCCTTCCGAGGCAAACTCCATCGCAACGAGGACTCAATGGTGGTAGACACCTTCACCCATGGAACTCAGCAGCAGTCCACTGAGTGTATGTGGATTTTTCTTTGCCTTCGCACGAACCAACGCGAGCGAGAAAAGGAGAAATAAAAAGTGTGGAAAAATAGGAGAGCGCCGCCTCCACTTCAACACTCACTCTACGCCCATTCAGTCAATTTAGCCGGCGTTGCTGCTGACCAGAGGGAGGGAGGGACTGAGGCGTCTGCTGAAGCAAGGCACCCTAAAACCAGTTGCGCATGTGTCTCATACCAAGACCTCGATGGGCTGAGCTCAAGCCGAATTGTGACAATCAAATGGAATTATAGAGGCACCCCGTGAACCCAGCCGAGACAAATATGGTAGTGTTACAATGAATAGCGTGCAGAATGGGGGGATGGTGGCGCAAGACGGGATGGGAAACGCAAATCGTTATGGCAAGGGGGAAGAGGGAGAGGGGACAGCAAGGGCCTGGATCTGGAAAACTGAAAACCGATTCAAGAGTATCGCCACATCCATCCTAGACAAGGCCGTCACGAGGACCCGCGACGGTCCCTGTCCCGAACTTCAACGCACATGGTGCCTCCCATTCCGTCTGGGAAGCACATGTGCCTCTTAGGAGCTGGTTTTGATGCTTGCTGCGCCTGAGCCGGAAGCTCATTGTAATGCGACGTGGGTGAGTGTGAGGTGGAAGATGAAGCTACGGGTGATGTGCTCAGACTTGAAGTACCGCCTAGGTAGGGTGATGGCGAGGATGTTGCCGAGGGCAAGAATCCAAATGCACTCAAGGCCGACAGCTTGCCGCCGGCACCAAGGGCTGCACCAAAGCTGGTTCGCCGAGGTTGTGGAGGCATATTGATGGCCACTTGCTTCTGTTGTTGTTGTTGTTGCTGCTGCTGCTGCATTAGAGGATGGGTGGAGACCAAGAATGGAGGCAGGTTCGAGGACAAGGGACCGGTGTTACAGTTGTGCAGACCGGCGTGGGGAGAGGTCTCGTGCGTCTGTGTGTTTGGTGCTGGGTGTCCGTCTGGAGTATTGCGACCAGATGTCGATGCTAGTGAAAACGACGAGCAGGACGGCGAGGTCGAATAGATCATCTGCCAGCGAGCAGTGTGCTGAGGCGGCAAAAAAGTCGTAGCTGTCGTTGCTTCAGCTGGTCAGAGATGAAAAGAGTCAGAAGGTGGCAAGCTGGTTGACAAGATGATGGAACCACTGAGAGATGTGGCAGTGACTCGAGACTCGAGACGGGGTGATGAAGAGAAGGAACAGTGCTGGGTTCGTGTGAGAGCCGTGGAAGGGCCAGTGGGGACGGGACACTAAAAAGGTCAGGTGGTTGGTTGATCGAGGCGAGTGGCAGCGAGGCAGGAGAGGGTTGGCAAGGGTGCCATCGTTTCCGCATTAGTTTTTGCTGCGCGGCGCTGTGGACCTCTCCACTGCTGTAACGTACACGGCAACGGAGCCTCAAATGCCGTAGGCGGAAAGATCCGCTCGAAATTTAGTCTATCCGAATAGCACGTTCCCACCCGCCTTTGCTCCGCGTCATCCTCGACGTTGCCGCGTTTGCCAGCTGATTGGGCTGCTGCTGGTTGGTACCCTACCGTTCGCGTCCAAATTGCACCGAGCGTCTCGTACGAAGATGCTGATGGCCGACTCGTGAGGAAAGCAGGCCAATCCGTCCATGTGGCGGAGCAAAGCCAAAGAGAAATAAATGCTCGCAAGTTGGCGGGCTGAGTTGGCCAGGGCATTCTGACCGTGTCATCCGATTTTGGCGCCGAATCGGGCAGGAATGCGCGCGCCCTGTCTCGCTTCCCAATTCCTGAATCTGGACACGTTTGAAAATGCTGACGTCAACCACAGTCATCCATCCAACCAGGCTCTCTCTTTTTTCGCCTAGAGAGCAATCACGTGATACTTTGGATACCCAACGCGTGCTGAGTCGCCGTTCCTCTCGCGTCGCCCCACTCACTTTCTTTTTCCCTTCATTTCATTTTTATGGGGTGAGAGGGAGGCCGACAGGGTTCAGTCAGTGGCGGTGTCAGTGGCTAGTCACATGTGAAATGTGATCTCCTGGAGTGTGAAGGGAAGAGCGGAAAAAGGGCCAAACGGGAATTAGGAACCGAATATATCCTTCCCTTCCATCCACCAACTACCTCATCACACTCCTTCTGTGCCTTGACGGTTCGCCCCGCCACCGTCGCTTCTGACGCTTTGGATCAACATGGCGGACCCAGAAGAATACTTTGCTGAGGGCTTCGACCCTAACAGCTACACCATGCCCAAGCTCAGGTCCGTCCTTCTCTCCCACAATGTCAAGTTCAGCTCCACTGCCAAGAAAGCCAATCTCGTTCAGCTCTTTGAAGACCACATTGCTCCTATGGCCTCCCGCAAGCGTGCTGAACATGCCGACGTCAAGGCAAGCTCGAGTGGCATTATAGACATGCGAGCGCAGCGCACCGATGACTCGGAAGACGACAAGAAGGCAAGCCCAAAGAAGCCAGCTAGAGCGGGCCGAAAGAGCACCTCCCTTAAACCAAAGGTGGAAGTCGTCCAGGATTCCGAGCCAGAGGTACCCGTCAAACGCAAGCCTGGAAGGCCACGCAAATCTGCGCCCGCAGCCACGAACCCGTCAAAATCGCCAAGTAGCGTGTCATTCGCTCCAGATTCGTCCTTCGAACGAGTACCGTCAAAGCTTGGGCGCTCTGCAGGAGATGAGAGCACCTTCTCTGACTACAATCCTTTCCAGAGCGGAAGCGAGGCATCGCCCAGCGTCGGGCCCGCAGCAAAGGCAGCCGCTGCCACACGCAAAGCCAGACGTAAAACCACTGATGGTAGAACTTCCAAGCTCTCTCGCACCTCGTCCGATTTGCCTTCGGCTGAGAGTGAGCGTCAGACTGCTATCCCGCAGAGCGTCACCGTGCCTTCTTTCAAGAACTACATGGACGCGAGCTTAGCAGCTTCGACCCCTCCTAGAGTCCTCGGAAAGGGTCTCAAGAAGTCAAAGTCTCTCGCGCTGAGCTCGGATGGTGCTGATGATGGCCAGGTTGCCGACGAAGAAGACTACGATGAGGATGACGCCGCCGACCAAACTCAATCTCCGTCCGAAGTTGCCAAGGCGCGATCCCACCGCAGGACCCGTTCCAAGCAGAGCAGGTATGCGCACGAAGACCTGACCACCTCGCAAAAGCTTTCTCAGGTACTTTGGTCCATTATCGGCTTGGGCATGCTAGCATATGCAATCTGGTATGCTCGAGAAAGTCGCACTGTCGGCTTTTGCGATGTCGGCTCCACCACCAATGACATTCTTTTGAGACGGCAAGTCGAAGCTGAGGTCGCTCGAGTCCAACAGATGCATAGTCTCAATCATGGGGAAGCTGAGGACGATGACTCCTTAACCGCGTTGGGTTTCACGATCCCAAGCCACATTAGGCCGACTTGCACACCCTGTCCTCCTCATGCAGAGTGCTTGAACGGAAGCCTTCCTGGATGTTCATCGCAAGACTATGTCCTTCAACCATCCTGGTTTGATCTGATTCCTTTCAGTTCTCAGATTTTCCCTTTGGGGTGGACTGCGCCCCGCTGCGTGCCCGATACGCAAAAGCTGGTCCTCGCCTCCGAGCTTGCCTCGGCGATCAACCAGCACCTGGCTCGATGGAAGGGTCAGGTCGTTTGCGGCTACGAGCGACCTCACGAATCGATTCGTTCATTGCTCAAGAAAGGATCATTGCAAGAACTCAAATACGCCATAGCTGAAGATGTGGTTCGATCGACCATGTTTGAAAGCCGGGATGCTGATGAGATTGATGCCGAATACTTTCAGCAGCTGTGGGGCCTTGCTATGGACGATCTTCTTTCGCCCGGAAGCAACGTTGTTCAGATTGCGACGCCTCACGGTACTGACTTGAACAACACGGCCGTCAGTCTTGCTGCGCGAGCTCCGATGCTCTCCCTCAGCTGCCGTTCGCGACTTGGTGTCAGGGCATGGCTGCAGAGGACACGACTCTACTTTTTCCTCGTGGCCGGTGTCATTCTGCTACTGAGCTGGGCCAGAAGAAGCCGTCGTCTTGCAGGTCAAGAACGACAGAAGGTAGCCGAGCTCGTACAGGTAGCCTTGGAGCGTCTACAGGAGCAAGAGTACCTCAACGCCGTAGACCCTGTTGTGACCCCGGATCCATTCCTGCCCACATCACACCTCCGCGACCACGTGCTTCGTGAGGAGCACTCGAGTGCTACTCGCCAGCGACTCTGGAACAAGGTCGCCAAGGTTGTCGAGGAGAACGCTAACGTGCGGACCCGTCAAGCCATGAAGCGCGGCGAGTGGCTCCGCGTGTGGGAGTGGGTGGGAGTCGTAGGAGCATCCATGGCTCAGCGACACGTTGACTCGCACTCTGCTGCCAATGCCAAGGGCCCTTCAGGTACTTCAAGTCCTGCTCCCGACTCTCCGGCGTACTGATCCATCCCCGTATCAACCACCCTCTTTCCGCTCGAAATCCGACGGATGTAGTATGTAGTTTATCCCAATATGCTTAGTGGTCTTGAACACCCTCTCAGTCCAATCGTAATCAAAATCAGTTGCACGGCTTTTTGTACTGTACTGCGGTATCTGACTTCTATCGGTTTGACAGGCCAGAAAGGAGGCAGTCATGCGCTATAATCATCCCGAACCGACCATGATGGCTTGTAGGTTGGAGCTCAGGGGGCAATAAGGGGTCCAGTTCCGGCCACGCATGTGCGTCGGCGTGGGGGCGGGAGGATTGAGAGACCGCCGCAGGTGACCGGTCAAGACCTGAGAAGCGGCAAAGCAAGGCAAACGAGGCAGGCAAAAATGGTAGGCACCCCCGCTCCGATGAACGGACAGATTTCGCGCCAAGAAAGTATATTTGGCCGTGCCCCCATGCAAAAATTCGAGGGGCGACAGTACAGTAAAGCAAAGCGTGGCGAGATGCAGGGAGCGGGGAAGTATTCTTGCAGCGTGACTTTTTTAACGTACAGTAACTTGGCCGGCCCTCGCCTCGGCTGGCTGAACCGTTCAATTCTAGTGGTTTGTCTGAGGACAGCACTACGCAGGTGGCTTACTGTATGGACAGGTGCGGGGTACGGATGGGTGGAGGCGCTCGTGCAGTCTCTCACCGGGCGCCCAAACTCCCCTCGCTTCAAGGCAGACATGCAGTGTCACTACGTGTGGGGCTCCGCTCAGGCAACATGTCCGGTCGTCGGCTAGCGAGGCAAGTAAGACCATACTGAACAGTACCGGAGATTGCTCCCGGCAGAACTGATAGAATGCAAAGTCGGTGCACATCGCCACAACAATTTGCCATGCGACTACCTTCTCTAGGCGAAGATGTTCCGAGCTTGAATCGCCCTGGAAGTCCCTCATGACCCGACTGAATCTTTGTCTATAAGACTAGCAACTTTCTCATTGTCGTAACAGGACCATTCATCTCCACAACGCGAACAGCTCTGGTCTCGACTCCACCTACCCAACTCCTCCGCTCCCTTCCTTGTCTCCTCAAAGGAGCAAACAAGCGTATTCTGCTATGGAGGCGACAAGCGACACTAAGGCATGGGCTCCCCAACAATCTATCCAACCGTCCGAGCTGTACGGCTTTATCAACGATGACACACGCAAGGTCCTTGAAGATCCGGACGCGCTTGCGGCCTGGAACGAACCGTACGTTCCCAACTCGGAAGAGGAAAAGCAAATGGTCCGCAAGATTGATCGCCACATGATGCCCATGCTATGGGTCATGTACGTGGTGAGTCCCTTTTGTGAGGGTACACGAACCGTAAATCAGGTGCTAATATCATGAGAATCTTTCCGTAGCTCAACTACATTGACCGAACAAACATTGGTAATGCGCGAGTTGGAGGACTGGAAGAGGACCTCAACCTGGATTCAAACAAGTACTCGGTTGCTCTTCTAATCTTCTTTGTCGGATATCTTCTCTTTGAGGTTCCATCCAACATGATCCTCTCAAAAAGCCGGCCCTCAATTTTCCTTCCGGCAATCATGTTCGTTTGGGGCTGCATGACCATTGCCTTCGTAGGCATCAAGTCTTTTGGCAGTTTGGTTGCCTTGCGCTTCATATTGGGTGTGATAGAAAGTGGCTTCTTCCCAGGCGTTCTCTTCTTGTTATCAAGCTGGTACAAGAGAGAAGAGCTGTCAAAGCGATTTGCTATCTTCTACAGTGCGTCCATCATCAGCGGAGCCTTTGGAGGCATTTTGGTGAGTGGATAGATATGCGGCCAAAAAAGTTGAGGTGCGTCTCTGACCGGATCCGAATTGGATTTCTGGCCCCTGCTAGGCTGCTGTCATCATCGACGGAATGGATGGGGTAGGCGGTGTTCGTGGCTGGCGATGGCTCTTTGTCGTTGAGGGGCTGGCCACCGTGGTGGTCTCCGTTGGTGCCGTCTTTGTCCTCCCCGACTATCCCCGGAGCACAGGCTGGCTCACACCACGTGAGAAGGCACTTGCGCTCAAGCGACTGGCGATTGAGTCAAGGGCACAGAGCCAAGGCCGCGAGATCGGACACAAGGAGGGCCTGATGCTTGCCGTCAAGGATTGGAAGACTTGGGGAATGACAGTAGGATACATGGCGATCGCTGGCGCAGGCACCATCTCCTACTTTATCCCTGCTATTGTGCAGCAGCTCGGTTACCGTGGTCGAGATGCGCAGTGGTATTCGGCGCCTCCGTATGCCTGTGCTCTATTCTTCTCCCTTCTGGTCAACTTCCACGCAGACTATCGACGTGAGAAGGCCTTCCACGCAGCAATTCCGATCGCCATCTCCGGAATTCTTTGTATTGCGCAGGCGACACACCTGGCAAACATCCCGGCCTACGTACTGCTCTGCTTTGTTGCCGCGGGTATCTGGACAACCCTACCATGCTATCTCTCTTACGCAACCAGCGTTCTTGGCGAGCCTCCTGCAAAACGAGCGGTGGCGATTGCGATTGTCAACTCTCTCGGAAACTTTGCCAGTGTTTACGGAGCCTTCCTTTGGCCCAAGGAAACTGCACCTGAATACAGGATGGGCTGGAGCGTCAGCGCAGCCTTCTGCTTCCTGGGCACAATCATGGTGCTAGTCATCCGCTTCACCCAGGGACCTCTTCGCGTTGTGGACGAGAAGACGGTTTTGCAAGAGAGGGCCGAGGAGCACTTGGACGAATCCAGCATAGGTGATCAGGATGCCCACAACGTAAACAAGATGAACAAGCACGGTTTTTCCACTCAGTACGATACAACTGATGTCAAGCCTTGAGTCTGGCTCAGGATCTTCATGACACTCATGACTACGCAACTGTAAAGTACATGGCGCAAATGGCAGCGAGCAGAGGCCGTCCGTGTGCGTGGAGACTTCAAATGTGGTGATTAGCTGTATATAATGTAAATGCGGAGTAAAATAAAAATGATCATACTGTATCGACAGAGGTCCGGTTCGTTTTGGATTGCTTGAAACCCTGTGCCGAGTAAGAGCGCATCGTGAAGAGAGTTGACGTCTGCTGCGTTGACTGGTCGTGACGGTGTGAAGTACAATAATGTAGAAAGATCTGAAACGGTGTGCGTTAAGCTGCTAGCGAAGTTCGTGAGGCCAGTCCTCTCGTCGCCTCCATATGCCTTGCGGACCAAAGCGTGGGTTGATGGGAAACTCCAGGCCCTCGCTCGGCGCGTTGCCGACTGGGACTGGTTCAGATGAGGAGCCGAAATCAAAGTTAGCTTGTGATTACAACGAATTCGAGCAACGGTCCATCAGAAACTCACCCATCCATCCAAGCACGTTTCTGCCGAGGGCTAGCTCAGCATTGACTAGCCACGCTCCTCTTCCTTTGACACGGCGGGTCGCTGACTGTTGCCCGTTCGGATTCCGCCTTTTGAATGTGAGCGCGGAGACGGTCGCATCTTGCTTCTCCAGGTCAGTCAAATCGGCATTGATGGTTGGATCGGCGGAAGTCTGGGCTTCGGCACCCGAGACCGTCGACGAAGGTGGTTGGTACACAAGCTCGTCACGGCCACCAATCCACCACATGTTTGCTTCTTTCGTGAGCTTACCCCACTCCATGTCCCAGCGATTCCTCATTTGTCTCTTCTCCTTCAGATGGAGGCTGTCGAGGGGAGTTTTTCGCGCCTTGGGGTCCATCCTACTGCCTGACTGGAAACCGAACCAACGATCCATGAGCACCTCCTCGCGCCCTTTCGTGCGGTTGACGCCGAGGTGCTCAATTGTTGTCAAGTTATGTGTGACGAGGAAAATGTGTGTAAAGAGCAGTGCAGTTGTGAATAGAGAGAATACTGCCGAAATCGGCAGAATGGAGATGAGGTAGCCGTCTAACCTCCATGCACTGGGCTCGCCGCGGCCAAGCGAGCGCACGCCGCGGCTCAAGAGGACGGCGCTTGTAATGAGAGTAAAGAGCTCCAACAGAGTTACCCAGAGGACAAAGATGAAAAAGAATCTCTGATTGTGCGCTCCAACGCAACCTCCAACCCAGGGACAATGGTGGTCCATCTTGAGAACACATGTTCCGCATCGTTTGCAATGGTGGGACCGAGGTGGCCTGATTCGTTGGCAGCGGTGGCAGTATAAGCTTTGCGGCGAGAGAGGTGGCGGATTGTTCTGAGGCTGACGAGTGGGCTCTGGAATAGGGGAAAAGGCTACCTGGGACGAAGCGGGGATAGAGTGGGCCACCATCTGTTGTGTGTGAGCGTCATGCGATCCGAAATGATCAACTCCGGCCGGAACTGATGGACTTTGGTCAATAGGGCCTTCGATTGGCTCTGATGGTCTTTGATCTGGCCGCCCGTCAACCTCATTGCTAGACGCGTTCGGTAATGATGCGTCGTGTTCGGCCCCTGTCTCATTGGGGCCAAGTTCTGTCAGCGGCAGAACTGGTGGGTTGAATTCAGCCGCAGATGGCTCGATCGATGTTTGGCCATTGGGTAATGATGAGGTAGGGATAGATGCCGATTGAACAAGAGAGCCTGGAAGTACTCGGAGACTATCGTTTGAAGACCGCACAGGTCGGATTCCCTCCAACTGATCATAGGATGATCTGCAGGATTGGAATGAGCGTTCATGGCCAGCTTCTGACATTGAGGCGCGGTGTCCATGGGCAGACATGTACAAGGAGCCCGACTGAGACGGCGCGATGTCGATTGGATTCGAGATGCTGGGCGGTGGAATGGCCGTGACGCTCCCGTCTTGGATTGGTGCTGGATACGACGGCATGGCAGGTCGTTGCTCATTGTGAAACGATGGATGAGCGTTGGGGCGGGGGGCTTCTGACGTCGGGACATGGTCCTTGACGTACCCTGGACCCGTGGTGATGAGCTTTACATACGACCAGATCGACATGAGCCAGAGGACGCAGAAGGCTATAGTGAGGCCGATTCCATCAGATCTAGAACCAAGGACTTGACCTGAGGGAGTTTGTCGGATCATTACCGAGCACAGTCGCCAAAGGTAGACGATACATACCCAGGAGAGTATGACAAAGACGAATGGTATAATGAGCTTTCGAACCAGAAGAGGGTCACCATGCTCCTCTCTCCGTGTCTGTGCCTGTGCTTGACTAGCCTCGATGCGTTCATTGAATTGTACGATGCTAGCGGTGCAATTCTCGATGCTACCGACGCAGTCCTGCACGCATTGTGGTGGTGGTTGTGGACGGTCGGATGAACCTTGGGGTGGGGTGACGGTAGGATTTGCTCCTCCTGGAGCAGCAGTTACATGATGGCGAGTTGGATGCTCGCCTGTTGTTTGTGGCGCTGCACTTGCCGGTTCGACCTCGAGCGAATGTTTATCGGCCTGCTTGAACTGGCGCGCGGCACTGTGGGGCTCGACATGGGTTTGAGAAGATGTCGAAAGATGCGAGACAGTTGTCCCTTCTCCCTCTGACGTTCCGGGCATAGTCTGAACGGGAATGGACCAGTGGCAGCCACGCTGGTGTTGACCAGACAAGATGCTGTGGATGTGGTGAGGAGGTTGTGGTCGCGGAAAGTGGGTGTGATGTTTTGGCCACACGACTGTTCTGCTTGGCATCTTTCTGTATGTTAGCTGCAGCTCGGCGAACGCAAAGTTGGATTTGTCGGGTGTCTGTAGAGATGGGGGCTGGCTGGCACCTAGACGTGGAGGGCTGGTAGGTCAGTGACTGAGTCGAGTGGGTACATTATAGGAGCAACTTTTTTCAGAACGCGTGTGTGCGTGCGCTCTACAACTCACACTGCCGTCAGCCAAAACGCTGGCATGACCGGTTGGGCATGCCGATATCGTTTAGCTTGCCTAAAACAACGTTGACTTCGAAAAGTCACAACCTCCCTCTCTCGGCTTTACCAGGATTCAGCCCTGTGACTAGCCTGACTAGATAGAGCTCGAGACGCTGACAAACGCTGCTAGAGCGCTGACACGGGGCTGCATTAGCTGGTATCGGCGCACAATGGCGTCCGCTGCGGGTTGCGGGTCCCTCCACTCTGGCAGCCCAGCCCAGAAGGCAATCTGTCCGTGGGTTTTTTGGAAATGGAGAGGGAATCTCGGCTTAGCCGGCAAGCCCACCCTTCGACTTTGCAATGAAATGAATGCGCTTCACAAATCGAAACGACGACGCGGCAGATGAGACGCACTGCATAGGTACGTGACAGGCATACATAGCCACTCCTCGGCACGACAGGAGAAGCTCCCTATCAACGTGGGCTACTACTCTAAAGCACAGGTCCATCTGTTCATCTCAGACCATCATATCCTCTTCGCGTTCCGTCCAGACCGTCGGCGCTTTCGTATCGCCAGCTGCTCGAGGCCAGGTCAGCTTAGATAGGTGAGGCATCGTCAGCCTCCACCAACGAACAACCCCCCCCCGGCATCATTCCACTCAGTCCGCCTTGCGATCATGTCTGCGCAAGATGATGCCCGTCTGACAAGGCGCAAGCTGATCAGCCTGATTGGATCCACAGCAGTGTCACTCAGTGCCGGGTCCAACTACGCTTTTTCCTCGTTCGCTCCACAGCTCCAGGAATCGCTTCACCTCACCTCAACGCAGATCAACCTGATCGGCATCGCAGGCAATGCAGGCGTCTACCTTTCCTCCCCGCTCTGGGGCCGCTTCATCGACAAACGAGGACCCAAGACAGCCTTGATCACTGCTGCTATCCTTGTTCCCATCGGATACGCAGGTCTCTCTCATGCATATACAAGCTCGTCTCCAGCTGCTTCAGTTGGCTATCTCTTCCTCCTCAACCTACTCACCGGCCTTGGCAACAGTGGCGGCTTCACTGCTGCGATGAATGCTCAGGCCAAGTCCTGGGGCGGCTCCCGCCGCGGCTCGGCGACAGCGCTTGTACTTTCAGGGTTCGGTCTGAGTGCCTTTTTCTACTCATCGCTATCGCACGCGCTCTTTCCCGGCAAGACGGGTGACTACCTCTATCTCCTTGCTTTCGGTAGCATGACCAGTATGCTGATCGGATTGGCGCTTATCAAGATCATTCCCCCAACTGAGCATTCTATCGAACATGCAAACAGGCACGGGGCTGGTGGAGCCAGGCGACACAGCGCTCAGCTGAACCGTCCGCCGAGCTACAGGCGAAAGAGGACGTCATCAGATATTGGAGCAAGAACCTCCATTTGGGACGAGCCAGAAGCTCTTTCAGCCGAAACCAGTGACCAAGAGGGCGAAGATGATCTGCTCGCCTCGCAATCCAGCCGTCGTGCATCTGGACCCATCCGTGTCAGGAACGAGAACGAGACGGCGAGAATGGACGAGGAGGCCGACCCTGAAAACGAGGCACTACTTGCGGGGACAAATGGAAGCAAGCCGAGCCCGACGAACGAAGCTTCTCCACATCATATCGACATCAGCGGCAAGAAGCTGTTCAAGGAGCTAGACTTTGCGCTTCTGTTTGGGCTCATGGGATTAGTCTCTGGCGCAGGCTTGCTTCTCATCAACAATGTTGGAACGATCACTCAAACTCTTTGGGATTATAACCATCGCAATCAGCCAACGCTCTTGAGCGATGCTCTTTCTACATTCAGCCTCGAGGCTCTCGGTGATGATTTGAATCAAAGCAGCGTTTCTGCGCTGCAGCAATCAGCCAAGGCAGCAGTCCAAAAACTGCAGGCCCAGCAGGTGTCGGCCATTTCGTTGTGCAACGCCTCGGGTCGTATCATCATTGGCCTTTTGTCTGACTTTATCGTCAACAAGACGGGCAACTCTGCAAAGAGGGTATGGCTTCTGATCGTCGTAACGACGCTTGCCTTCCTCTCGCAGCTCCTCGCTGCGTTGCCCAACACGATTGAAACGGTTCACCAGCTTCTCGCTGTCTCTGTGCTGACTGGTCTGGCCTATGGAACCCTGTTCGGACTCTGCCCTGTGCTGATGTTTGAGTGGTTCGGCATGAAGCACTTCAGCCAGAACTATGGGTTCTTGAGCCTCAGCCCGGTCTTGGCTGGCAACATCTTCAACCTCATGTTTGGGCGCATCTACGACTCGCACGTGCCCAGGGACGACAGCTCTCACCATCTACGCTCGATCGCTCGCTATGCGCAGGATGTCTTCCGCACTGCTGCATCTGCACCCACGCCGGAGGCTCACGAAGGCAAGCACCATCTCTGCATGGAGGGAGAGGAGTGCTACAGGCAAGTGTTTGAGATCACGGTCGTTGGCTGCATGGTTGCGGTGGGCTTTAGCATCGTCCTGATTGCCCGTCGCTCTGGAGGCAGCGGTCGGCTGGCCCGGTACTTTGGGCGAACCTAGTTTGCTATTCGTGGCTAACAGGGATTTTAGAGCACGGCATAGTACTTTATCTAGGTCATGACAGAAGACTCTCTTTTTTCCCACCGAAATAGACGCTTGGGTGAGATTTTCAAGTGGGGAAGTGTGATGCACGGATTTGGGTACCGGAAGGAACATGGCGTTCGATGACGCGCGTGCTTTCTCGAAGCGGCCAGCCTAGTCTCCCGTCCCCCGCACACAGAGGCTTTGGGAGGCGTTGGATGTCCGGCCTGTTTTCGCGGCTGCGCTTTGCTGCAGCTTGTGATGCAGGTCAAAGGGTGGATCCATGTGTTTGAATTCGACGCCGTAGATCCTACTGGCAATTCAAATGGCTAGCCGAGGAAGAGGTGGCAGAGCTCGAGTGACAATTCAAAGGTCACGAACCCACGCACGCCTGAAGAATAGAAAAACAAAACAAAAAACATACGCAGGTGGATGGAAGGGGGCTTGCACGCGCACTCAGCAGCCAGCAGCAGCAGGCAGGCGCTGGGCAGTTGGCGGGACGCCCCCCTTTACTGGATCTGGCTAACGAGCGGGAGAGCCGACACAGCGCCAAGGGCCTCCTTCACTTGGCCCTCACTCTCGCCCCCGCCCAGTGGCTGTTTGGGTGCCCGCGCGCCGCCTCGAGTTCACAGCAGTCAACCGCATCCGCCCGCCCGCCAAATTTGTGTCGCAGTGTCTGCCATCCATCCTGTTTCCTGATCCATCTCCCTCCATTACATCCCTCTCTGACTTGATCCTGTCCCCTCGACCTCATCTTTTCTCTGCCATTTCGCTGTCATCATTCGTGCCTCTTTTGGTGCCCAACACACACTCTCAGCGTGCTTCACTCTTTCCGACCACTTTTGCTCGATTGACACCCCCATACTGGCTCCCCTCTCAACATCTTGGCTCTTCACTCTCTTGAACATCAGCAAAGCGAACATTTCTACGGCCCTGCGCTCATTTTCCAATCCTCAGTCAGTGTCACTTTAGGTTCTACACACGAATTCCGAGCAGAGTCAGCGTACAATCGTGCAAGAGACGGTCTCTCGACTGGCTCTCTCTCTCTTTTTCTATCTCTCTCTTATCAATCCATCGCTCCACACCCTCCCAGCTCGTAGCTTGAACCTGATTTCGGCCGCGGCCGTCCGAATCTTCCACCATGTCGGCCGTCTACTCGATCTACACCTCACCCAACCATGCGCCCATCCCGAATCACCTTCCAACCCTGATTGTGACTCCCTACGGACAACCTCACCACACTCTCTATTCATACATTCACACCAACTTTAACAAGGAAACCTATCTCCTAACCCCATCTCCTCAGGGAGACCTCTGCGTCGCCAAGATGGTCCCCCCTCCCAGCTCCCGCGGCCACGCTGGACCTGGCTCGTCTGATGGTGGTCATGGACGTGCCAATGACAAGACGGTGCGATGCGAAGCGTCAAGGAACCTCAAGTGGTCAATCACAAATACAGGCATCAACGCTCCTGTCTACAAGCTGACCCTTCCCAACCCGGACGCTCCTGGCAACGAGCAGCCACTCTTCCAGATTTCAAAACCAAACCCCAATGCGACCTGGTGGACCATGTTCTACTTTACCTATGCTGGACACCTTATCCCTCCCAAGCGAATCGAATTTGGCAAGATTCAGAAGAATGCTGCGGCAGGCAGCGGAGGCGGAGGTGGTACCAGGATCAGTATCACAGGCAAGACGCCCGAAGAAAAGGCAGTCTGGCAGACTCTTGGCGAAGGTAACGAGGACATGGTTGAATGGATCGTGCTGTGCGCTGCACTCAATCTTCTCGACGACGAGATCATCAAGGCAGCCCAGAAGAACGAGCCCCGGCTCGTGACCAACACGAAAGCTGTACCATCCAGCAGGCCAGCTGTCGGAGCACAAAGAAGCCCAGTAGGAGGCCCCAAGATGGGTATGCCTGTCCCGAACCCCTCCGGAGGCCCTTCTCCCAACGCCCCCATGGCTCCCAACAGCGGCTATCGGGGGCCACCTCCTCAGGGCCAGCCTCGACCCGCTCAAGGTCCCCCAGCAGACCCTCGCATGTACCAACAACGTGGACCTGCTCCTCCGCAGGGATATGCACCTCCTCCCCAGGCACGTGCTGCCGTTCCCAACCCAGGGCGCCGTTTCTGAGGATCTTGGCGTCAGCCTGTGGACAAAGTATCTCCTCCTCAGCCTCCGTCATAAAGCAAGCTACATCTATAGCGCTCCCGGCTTTTGCGAAAAAAAATCCTCGTCAAGGGGACGGACGGCGCAGCGCTTTCATATTCTAGCAACTTTGTAACGATCATTCACCCTGGTTTTCTCTCCTCGCCATCAGTCCTGCCGTCCAGGTCGAAACCACTCTGATACGGCTACTGGCATCTCCTGTGTCCATACAGCCTCTTATAATCTCTCGCGCCTTGTTCCCTCGTCTCATCGTGCATTACCCCTCCGTTCAGAACCCGACTTGCTCTCTATCCCTTAGCCTCTTTTTCTCTTCTTGTCCACCATCGTCTCTAAGCCACTAGTTGCTGTACTTCACGACTTTCTCAACAGAATGATGGAACCGAAACGCATCTTGGTCGTCCTCTCGCCTCTTCTCCCCCTCTCATTCCGCTCACTGCCGCATTGTTACACATTCTTCTTCTCTCCTCTTTTGTTATCCAAGTTCACCTCCTCCCGTATCTGGTGTCCATGATAGTGCTGCCTCGGCCTTTGAAAGGTCCCTCCCCCGTCTCCATTTTCATTCCAGTGTACGATCGACGCTTGCGCATTTATGCGTAATGGACATTTTCTCTCAATTTTTAACCATTGGCTCTTCGTCGTGTAACGTACAGTATACTGTCTACTGCGTGTGCGTCTATTGTGCTTACTGGTATTATTTGAGCCGGGCAAATACAATATCTAGAGCGGCTTGATTCCGAAGAGACGGCGGAACTCTTCGAAAAGCTTTTAAAGAGGAAGGGGACGTTTGTCAGATGTCTGTAGTGAACCATCATACGTAGTCACGAAGAACATACCATCAGAGAGATTACCGTGTGACTGCCAAGCCTGGCCCAGCACATGCCAAATCTAGCCCGGTACATTGTCAGTCTCTGATCATCAAGAAACCGCGAGAGAACACGCTGACGCACTTACCCCTTGTATAGTGCTAGAACTCCTTCATTCCGAACGAGCTTGCCAAGGCAGTCGATTGCATTCTTGAATTCACGGTTCTTGTCCTGCATCAAACGGACCTTGACCGTGTCGAACGGCGCGGAGGTGATGGAGCAAAAAAGACCAGCAACCATACTCGCGCCAAAGTGAAGGGGGAGACCCTCATCCAACAATCCAGCGTTTTTCGTCATAGACTTGACCTGGTCATAGCTTCCGATCTGACTCGAGGTCAGGACAGCCGCACGAATGATGGTAGGACCAACACCACGGTACAGGGATCGGATGCCTCCCACCACGCCACCGGTACGACGTGGTACCGATGGATCCGTGGGTTGCACTGGCTGCGAACCTTCTCGATAGACGTGTGCAAAGCCAACGAAGGTGTTCCGATATGGTGGTCGGCCATCAGGACGGGCGGCCTGCATCCGCACTGAGAGGACAAGAGAACTTGAGATCAGCTGATGCTTTCGTCTGAGAGCAGCTGCTGTAATCTTACCTTTAAGCAAATCTGTCGGGCATGCAAACGCAGAGCCAATTGCTCCACTCGAAATGCCGCTCAGTGCCTTGAGGGCAAAGGAGGAATCAGAGACGCCGAGAAGGCCAGAGTAAAAGTCCTTGAACGTCTCATACAGACCAAAGCGCACTGTGCTGTAGGTCAGCTCGCGTAGGCAGCTGGCTGTTACACCATTGTACAAGCTGCGAAACCCTTCGCTGCGCACCATCTCCCTGCCAACGCTGAAGAAGTTGGCACGACGCTTGTCCTTTACGAGCTGCTGCCGCACCTTGATGATGTCGGCCGGATTGGTGCAACAGGCTGAGATAGCATTACCGAGTCCTGCGGACGCGAACGTCGCCGCGAGCACGTAGCGTGGAGAATGGTTAGATGGTCCACCAGCAGCCGCCGCTGCCGCGCGATTGTGTTGTGGGTGCTCCGCTGCTGCAACAGCATTGTCCCTCGACAAGGCCGAGTCAGGCGCAAGAGAATTCGAGGTTGATCTTCCTGTGGTCATGTTCGTTGCCTCGGCGGCGCTGATCAGAAACTGGCTGGGAGGCAATATCGGCCCTGACTGAAGGCTCGGAGTGGTGATACACGGTCTAGTAGCGACGAGAAATATGCTGTACGACAAGTATACTGTCGGCGACACCATTGTTGGGATTCCCCTCTCTCTCTCGGCAAAGGCCGAATCGCTCCACAAGAGTCAACAGCTTCCCCGCAAAGCACGGCCCCCCTTGGGCCGGCTTTTGCGGCGCCCTTTTGCCCGAATCATTCCATGACCAGCATGCCCGATCTAAACGCAATCTCCGATCGGCGATGGCGAACGCACAAGTCAGGCATTTGCTCGGAGCCGTTAATGACGCGCCTCGGCCGAAGCCAATTTTCCAAAAAAAATGTGAAACTATAGAGTCACGTGTGGTACCCATTTAGCGGAACACAGCCAAACAAGGCGTGCGCTCGTTAGCCAGTTTGATTGGCCGCGAAGGGCATGCGCCCATTGAGGCCATTGAATGGCTGAGAGAGCTGAACCAGATTGAGCAAGCACAAGCAGCACGCTCTAGTCGTATCGAGTGTGCGTATCACTGTATCTCCTTCAAGACACCACACTACCTTCAACACATAGTCAAAATGGCTTCCTCGTGAGTATCGTACCCACGCTAGCATCGCCTAGAGTGCTCCCGTTACCTACCTAGTTGTTTCAGGGACAGCCTGGGGTTTAGCGGTCCTTTGGAGACTTTCTGTACGACACTTTACTGACCAGAATTGCTTCTCGTTCAACTCCTCCCAATCTTTCTTTCAATACCTTCTTTCCTTTCGTATCTCTTCTTCTACCAAACTCGCTCTTATTCTACCGGCTCGACTCTTTTCAACCCTTTCATCTCATCCACATCCTTTTCAACCAACTCGAAAACTCCAACCTCGACTCACTATGACCAACAGCGACCTTGCCGCTACTTACGCCGCCCTCATCCTCGCTGACGAGGGCATCGAGATCTCCGTACGTATCCAGGACTCTCAACAGCCAACACTGGACATGTCGACAGGCAGGGTATTTGGGCACGAGAAAGGCGTCTGGACATTAATTAGGAGGAAGGTGGAAAAGGCAAGAGGTGGATGAACTGCACAAAGTACCAAGGGGCTTCTTCATAGCAAAGGTCTCGGGCCGCAGCTCCATGTTCGTTGGACGATTCATGATACGCAGCCCTTTGGCCACCTGGACTTTCGGTGATCCACACATCACGGATGGAAAGGCGGAGGGACGTCTCGTGCTCTTATATTCTCTCCTCAGGACGGAGCCACCTATCACGAACGAACAGTCACTGACTTCCATCGCTATTCATACATTCCTTGCTCAACAGTCCGAGAAGATCGTCTCGCTCACCACTGCTGCTGGTGTTCCCGTTGAGCCCATCTGGGCCACCCTCCTTGCCAAGGCTCTCGAGGGCAAGGACGTCAAGGAGCTCCTGACCAACGTCGGTGGCGGTGGCGCTGCCGTCGCCGTTGCCGCCCCCGCTGCTGCTGGCGGTGCCGGTGCTGCCGAGGAGGCCAAGGAGGAGAAGAAGGAGGAGGAGAAGGAGGAGTCCGTGAGTAATTCCAAATTCCAAATTACGGCCTGGCTAAAGCTTCGGCTCGGAAGCGCCTGTCACGCGTTTTTTCCACCACTGACACCAATCTTCCATATTTTTTCACCATATCTCACCCAATCCTCCTACGACTTCGCCACAATGTTTCCTCTTGATCTTCTTCATCGTTTGGTTGCAAATTTTTCTAGGATGACGACATGGGTTTTGGTCTTTTTGACTAAGCGTTTCGCTGCGTTTCTGTCGTTTTTCCTCGTCCAAAAGGCCGGATTCTGTATTTTTGCTGAATTCCATGCCCCTCCTGCCATCATTCATCAACGTTTGTGCCTCCAATGTGTGCCTCTAAAGTTTCTGCTGCTAGATTCCCCGGACCTCCATCAGTGCGCTGCGTCTTGCCCCCGTCAACTTTCACCTTGAATCCCTTGTCGAGCACTGAGCTGAAAGGTCCGAAACCCATGTTGTCAATTGGATGTGCTTTTCGAAGGGACCGAAACCATCAATTGATCGACATGGGTTTTGGTCTTTTTGACTAAGCGTTTTCGCTGCGTTTCTGTCGTTTTCCCGGCATCTCCCAGCCTCTTTTTGTATTCTGTACTTGTCAGGGCACCCGCCTAGCCAGACGATGGCGACGCAGGACCCTTGGACCAAAAGCCACCCTCACACACCCGCAAAATACAATCGTCAGAGTCGCCGTACTCTAGCACAGCTCATTATGCGCATTCTCGCCTGTCTGTCAGGGTTTGATTGACTTGTCGACTGACTGTCCGTTATTCAGTTGAACGATGACGGAGCCTCGATGGAGGGACAACATTTTGGCGGAAATTTTGGGGGTCTCAGTCGTGGTGCACACTATCCGTTTCTTCAAAAGCCATGTCAACACAAGTTGGACCCCAAGCAGCATCTGTTTGATATCCTTGTTCAGCATTGCAGAGGCGAACAGTATCGGGTATGCACGCTTGATACCTGGCCATTAGCATCAGCATAAAAGTACAATTGGTCAAGGATGTGTGATATGGTGGAGCTAGTGCGAAGGGAAAACGTAGATATCAGGATGCTGGAAGAAGAGGAGGAGGAAGGGATCTAATTTGCCTCTCGGCGGTTCAGGAGGAAGCATCTGTCGTGAGAGGAGAGCGAACGAACGAGCAAGTCAGTGATCAGAACGTGATTGGGCCGGTGCAGAGAGTAGGCACTCACCCTTCGTATCCGCTCATGTTGTCCGGAGTAAAGGTGTCACGCCAACGGCCAACGAATTTGCCACCAGCGACCGAGTAGCCGCGATACAGCCAACGGCCACGACCATCGGGACGATACTCCTTGTTGACAATCAGCATGCCGTCCCAGGTACGGATGCGGCCGCGCAGCACAAAGCGACCCCATGCGGAATGGCCCTGGATCAAGAGAGTAGGTATCAAGGGGGTCAGGTCAAGGCGTCACCATCCCTGCGCCCGTCGTGATGGGTGATACTCACCGTGCCAGAAAGTAAAAGCTCATAGCGATCCTGCTCCTCATCGACATCAGGTAGCACCTCGTCGTCTTCATCGAACCGGGGATACTTGTCCCAGTCCGCAGGAAGTTGCAAGTCGTCGTCGACATGAGCACGACCTTTGCCCTTGTCACTTGAAGTATTTGCTATCGGGTCGTCTAGATCCGTGTCATCGGTGCGGGGCGGGTAGCCAGCCTGAAGAATGCTTCCCTTGCCTCCTTCGAGCTCACCACGGGGAAGCTTGACGATGCGCTCCTTGATCTTCCAAATCTGAGGCTGTTCGCCAAACGGACCCTCATACAAACTTCGCATTCGACCTGCCAGCATCTCGCGGTAGCTGTCAAAGTCAAAGAAGGAGAATCGACCTTCCCAGGTCCCCTCAAACATGCCACGACAGTAGAGAGGTGGGAGTCCTCGTGAGCGCTCCGGATCAGTACACGCTAGCAGGCGTGCCACATCTCGGTCATGGTCAATCGAGGAGAGTGAGAGGGGACTGCGAGAGGTGCGTGCTCGTCGCAGCTTGCGTCCATTGATTTGAGCCGCCTCCTCGCGATTACCAAGGTCAAGAAGGGTCATACCAATGACAGCGGGGTCGCGCTCGACCTTCATGAAGAAGGAGAAGCAAGCACCCTGAGCGAGAATAGGCATGGCAATCTTGATCCTTCGCCCACAGTACTCGATCTCGCATGCACGAGAGCGCGGGGTGAGGTCGGCCAAGAATGGATCCGTGACGGTGCGTTGGTTGGACTGAGACGGTTGAGCGTCTCGCTCTTTCTGGAAGCGGCTCAGAGGCAGATTTCGCAAGGTCCAAGGTGCCAGATAAGCGTCAAACTGGAAGGACAAGCGACGAAATTCAGTCGCCTTTCCAGCGAACGGATTGCCAAGGTTCAAAACTCACCTTGTGTGCAGCAAATACGAACGGTCGAAGCACAAAGAGGCGCTCGTCGCTTTCGTCCTTGGATTCGCGACCGAGCTGCTCGGGATCGGTGAGAAGGTAGACAAGGTGAAGGGCTAGGGCACGATCGACCGTCTCGGGTGGGTATCCAGGCGATACAGCGCTCTCGAGCATTCGTTCGGCATGATGGAGAGCGAGATAAGGCTCGATCTGAGCCCATTTTAGCTGATGAAGATTGAGACCGTCGTTTTCCACCATCATGAGATAGGCGAGCCACAAGTTTTCGCTAAGTTCGTCATCGACGAGCCTGCCATTCTGGACGGATGCACGGATGCGCTTAAGGATGGTGCATCGGCGCGAGAGCTCAGCTGCAAGATTGACAGAACTGACCGCTTCGTTGCCGAAACGGCGCTGAATGGCAGCTGTGTCAAACTTGGAGCGGAACACTCGAGCATAGAGGCGTGGATTGGCTTGTCGGTTGAGCAAAGCATTGAAGCGACGACAGACGAGAAGGATGCTGCGAAGATCGCTCGGAGGAGTCACAACATTGTGCGGACGGACACGAAAGTCGTAGAGCATGCCGACTTGGCTGTCGGGCTGCTCTGGAGCTGGAAGAAAAGACGTCATGGCCGCCGCTGCTGCAATGTTTTCGAGGATCTCTGGAGGCATGTTGATCAGAGTGGCAGCAGGGCTGCTGCCCCGACGGGATCCCAGGAACGACATGCTATTCCGTATTGTGGTTGATGTCCTGTCGATATGGGATGTCGGTAGGGAACATATAAGACGGTGATGACAGAGACAGAAGGGAGTGACGCTGACCCATTCGGGGCTGTATTTCCAGAGCCCGATCCAACCTGTCGGCACTCCACCGCTCGGCACTCCGGGCATTTTTTGCCTAACAGCCGAAGGGTCGCCTGCTTCTCTTGCCCAACATTTGAACGCGACCAGAGCCAACCCGCAAGACCTATTTTAAAGCTTGGAATTCAACAATAGTTAGATAGAATCTCCATAAGATACCCTTGAAAATTGAGAGAAAAAAGGCGGCTCCTCACGAAGGAGCTTCATGGTCCAAGCTGTGAGGATGACCGCTGGAAGTGTGTGGCAATGCAATGATGAGAAATGAGATCGGATGGCGGGCTGTCTAGCTGGCTGCTCGCGGCGAAATGCACGCACGGACTAGATCGCGGCGCAGTTGTTTCTGGCTAAACTGTCGGATGACTCCACCTGAGCCCCAGCTGAGTGCGGTAGGGCCTTTTTTTTTTTTTTGGATCCTTCCTGGGCCGCGTTTCATCATCACCTGCTGCTTCACACGACTTTACGACAGCTGTCACACGGAGTCTACCATCCCCTATCACGCAGAATACCTGCAAAATGGGCGGTCACACTCAAGCATCGGCTCGTGCCGGTCCAAGTGTCGCATCCTCGGCCCATGGCAAGACGATCGTAATCAAGCTCGGCACCTCTTCCATCCTCTCTGAATCGACTCAGCATCCCAAGATTGCGATCCTCTCTAGCCTCGTCGAGACTTGTCACACGTTACGATCCCTCGGCCACCGCGTTGTGATCGTCTGCTCGGGTGCCATCGGCATGGGCCGACTGCGCATGCATGTGAACGAGAAGCCAAAGTCGCTCGGCGAGAGGCAGGCGCTGGCTGCCCTCGGTCAGCTCCGCCTGATTGCGCTTTGGGACAGCCTTTTTGGAACTGTGGGAATCGATGTTGCCCAGGTTCTCTTGACCAGGAATGACATTGCTGACGTAAGTACTCTCACTTGACTCTCTGTTCCCACAGTTGCTCACCCTCGTTATCATCACCAGCGACCCCGATACCAAAATGCGCGAACAACGCTACAAACCTTGCTCAACAACTTTAACGCTATCCCCATTGTCAACGAGAACGACACGGTTTCCGTTTCCGAGCTCCGCTTTGGCGACAATGACACCCTTTCGGCCATCACTGCCGGCCTCGTCGACGCCGACTATCTCTTCCTCTGCACTGACGTGGATGGCCTGTACACTGGAAACCCTCGCTCGGATCCCAACGCACGTAGACTTGGCGTAGTGCCCGACGTTGCCAGTGCAGCGAAAGCCGGTGAGCCTTTTCAAAATTTCTCGTGGTCGTGCTTCCCGATTTGCTGACCAACCTTGTCTTTCACAGTAAGCGTTGCTACGATGGGCTCCTCCTTCGGCACTGGCGGCATGCAGACCAAGCTAATTGCGGCCGAGCTGGCGACGGCAGCCGGCGTAGCCACAGTCATCCTCAACGGTTCCGAGCCCTCCAACATGGTTCGCATTGTTGAAAAGGGTCTCCCTGCTCAGTCTCTGGCGGATGGAGGCGACTCGCTAGCCTCATCAGTAGCCTCACTAACAGCCGAAGAGGCCTCTATGATTGGTCACCCTCCGCTTAGTGATCCAGCACACACACTGTTCCTCCCCAAGCCGAACCCACTGTCGTCGCGCAAGTGGAGCATTCTCCATGCCCTTCACCCAGCAGGCACGCTCATTATTGACGAGGGAGCTTTCCGCCGAATCGCACGCGCAGACTCTGGTGGACGCCTTCTTCCCGCCGGCGTTGTCGGCGTCGAGGGAAACTGGGAACGAATGCAGGCTGTCCGCCTTGTCGTGAGACGATCAAAACCCGCGTCGTCACCGTCAGACAATGCACAGGGGTCGGAAGATTGGCAGCATATTGAAGTCGGACGGGGCCTCGCCAACTATACCTCCATCGAGAGTGAGCGAATCAAGGGCATCAAGAGGTACGTGTACACTTTCTTTTTTCTCTCTCCCTCTTTCTGCGAGTGTGACACCGCACTGACTCATGCGACGCATCACAGTTCTCAAATCACCTCAGTTCTTGGGTATGCTGATTCTGACTACCTCACGGACCAGGTTGCTTTGCATACCACCACCCTTCCTTAGGTCGCATTCGCCTAGATCGATAGCTTGATAAAGTGTACGTGCTATTCTTGTTGTACTACCCCTCAGGTCGCTCCTATTCATCGCGTGACTCAGTAGACGACTCTAGCGCAGCTCAAATGCGCCCGAGGATCGCTCCGGCACGTGGTGTAGTGAAAGCTGTTGGTATCTGTTGTTCGGGAGGGTTCAACAAGGCTTGTCCGAGTCAGTAATAAGTAGGCTCAGAAAGGGTTTACTCTGTCACTCACGGCTCGGAGTTTTCATGAAAGTAGAATCCGCTCATCTTGCCTGCGGTACCAATGTCTTCCCAATCCAGGCTTGACTCGTCAGCTGGAGTAGACGCATTGGGTGGCGAGGGCGGCCAGATGCTGGGGGCAGCCGTGCTGAGTGCTGATGAGATGCTGGAAAGATACTGCTGCTGCTGTGACTCGCGCTCTCGGCGTCGGTTGCTCCGAGCCAAATACCAGTGCGGAGCTTGAGAGTCAGGCGGAGAAGCGCCTGTCAATCCAGTCCTGGTGTTGCTGCCGCTGTTGCTTCGTTCAAAGGTGCCGCTTCGATCCTGCGAGGCGCTCGAACGTCGCTCACTCGGAGGTCGTTGCCCGCTTTCGCCCAACTCAACACACACATAATAGAAGCCTGCAAAGCTTGCCCCGTTAATGTCTCGCACCCGATGATCTGGAACGAGGAACCGTTCTTTCCACCTCATAAAGACGTAGGGCTTGTTGAGATGGTTGAAGCGAAGCCCTGGTTTTGTGAGTGCGCTTCGCAGCGGTCGGAATGGCTGGAAGCGGGCCTGTTCAAGGATAAAAGGGATGAGCATTCCGTTTCTTCGAGGACCATCTGTTTCAACGTGCCACTTACCCAGTGTTTCAGATCGTCAGCCTCTGTGGCTCCCCACTTGCCTGTGACAAAGCCATGTCGGTCACCAATGATCTCGGCATCAAAGTAGGTTGTCAGCTCTGGCCAATCTTCGGTCAGGCCGCGAATGTTGAGGTAGCCGCACAAATGTGAGGCCTCTAGGTCGACATTCACGATCCGCACGGTAACGTCATAGCTGTTCCTTCCACTTTTCTGCGTTCCTTGGAACAGAGCGCCGGGGAATAAGCAGCCACGTCCTTTTGGCGGTGAACGAACGCGGCAGATTTCTTGGAGTGGGTCCGGCTTTAGAGGATCGTACCACCGCGTCTCATCGATACGAATTCCGGAAGCTGCCCCGTCGGCAGTATCCCGGCTGTCGTCAGAGGTGTTTGGGTGACTGAACGGACTCGGTAACACCTTGATGGCTCTGCTGGCGTCCCGAAACATGCTACCGGACATGTTCAGGCCTGTCAGCGATGCAGTGGATCCAAACAGGGTATCAGAGATGGCATGGGTGGGTATGGTGCTGATGCGAGGTCGGCTGACTGCGGAAGGCCCGAAGGGATCCTCTTCGATTGGGCAAGCTGGGAGATCTGCAGAGGAAGCCGCCATGGCAGCAAAAGGGAGCGAGGTAGGTGCTGTAGACGAGCTCGATCGACTGAGTCGACGTGTTACTGACGGGCGGCGCGTCTTGCCAGCGCCAGGAATCGCTCCGACCGGAGCAGGAACATGAATGCTGCCAGAGCTACTACTTCGTCTACCACGAGGCTGTGCTGGAGAAAAGCCATGGACCACGGTCGAGGCGTTGGAAGACTGAGGAAAGCTCACGACAGGTGTTGATGTGCTGGCGACTGCTGCATCGGAACCGGACGTGCTGTAGCTCAGGCTGCGCGAAAAGCTGCCGGAACGGCCAAGAATGGGAGATGTCGAATGAAGGTCATCCACTTGCATCCCTCGAGGAGGTGAGCCGAAGCGCATCCGGCCGCGATCATTAGTTGGAGAGCGCGTTGGCGAGGTGGGCGACCGGAGGACAGGGGACGTCCCGGGGCGTCCGAGGGGCGGGAATTCGGACTCGTCTGTGGGGTTCGGCATGGCAGCATCTCCTCCGGTGCCCATGTTGGTCACTGAAATGGAGAGGTTCGGAGTATCATGACTTGGGCGAGAGCTTGGACTAGATGCGGCCCACGGAGCGGTTCGTCGTCGTGGTGAGATTGTTGAGGATGCTGGTGCTGCTGCTGTTGTTGACGTTGTCGACGTTGTTGATGCTGGAGTATGAATGGGAATTGCGATCGAGCGTGATGATGGGGTGTCCGCGGCTGCGTCTCCTAGGTTCCGATCAGATGTGGGCGATTCGGTAGAGTCCTCTTCCCGAACCTCTTGCAATACGCTGCTTTGCCAATGATGGGGTGGCCGAGGAGGGCCTGTCAGACGTTCTCCATCATCAGGGGAAGAGCCGTCCGTCATCTCGACATCGTCATCGGCGGCATTTTGCGGCGGTTCAGGACTCTGTTCTTGTGCTTGGCCCGGTGATGCGACATCGCGGACAGCAGCTGCGGCACACCGAGAACAGATGGGATTACCATCGGCATCGGTGACAACGATACTTTCCAGCGTCTCTCCATTGTCCAGATGTCGTGAAAGGGCGGCGGCAGCGGCAGCATTGATTGCCGAGTGCAACGAATGGCGGCTCTGGCCAGCGATGGGATCCGGGGCGAAAGCGAATGAGGAGGGGCTGGGTGCAGAGGCGGCGCTAGTGGCAGATCTGGCCTCTTGGCCGCGATCTGGGTCTGAAGTTGGGGCATCGAGCTGCTGACCGCATAGGGTGCATGTTTTTGGTTGGTTGGCGAGACTAGAGGGTCCTGAATGACTGGGATCGGGCGCATCAGGGTGCTGCGAGGTATGAACGTGATCGGGAGCACCAAACGGCGCAGAAGAAGGTCCTGGCGTCATTGCCGAGAGGGTAGGGGCGGTTGATAGCGGGCTTCCTTTTCCGATCGGTGACGGATCTATTGACAATGATGAAGTTGCGGGTGATGGTGGTGCAGGATAAAGGGTGTGGAGAGGGTGGAGGTATGCGGGTGGGTGTAGAGATAAGGGGAAGGCGATACGAGAGGCCAGAATGGTGGGAGAGAATCAATGATCCTGTCCCGTGGTGTCCACAGCTTAGACTTGCTCGCAAGAGCCAAGCACGGATGGGATGAATTACAGGTTGGAGGATGATTTACTGATGAACGAGAGGTGGGAGGGGCAGCGGCAGTGGCAGTGGCAGTGGCAGTGGCAGTAGCTGGCGGAGTGCAGTAACCAACTCACTCACATGCCCTGCCCGCTACTCTCTGCTTGCCTGTCAGGCTGTCTGGGCTGTCTGGCTGCCTGGCGGCCTGGCTGCGTAACCGGTCGGGGCCCTGCGCTGATACAATACACATACAGGCAGCGGGCCAGCTCGCGTGTGGAGAGCAGGCGGGGCAGTGGCAAGGCATCAGTCTCGCTGGGTCATGCCCAAATTCAAACTCGAGACTGGGCTCAGGGCCACTGGTTCGAATTTCCCAACCACGCAGTGTCATTGCGCGAGTCACCCGAACCTGCCTAAAGCTGCTTTTCCATTCGATATCCTACTGTAGCCTGCTGGCGTCATACACTACGGTACTGTACTTACAGTACTAGAGCTGCCGCAGCCCCCCGCCGACCAGCTACGCCAGAACCCACCCTAGCCCGCTGATAGACTTTTTTGTCATTCTTTTCCCGTTCGTTCACCCCACTTTCTACCTTCATGATGTGTCGTCCGATACAGTATCACAAACTCATTGATGTGGCTACATTACCTTCGGTATTCATGCAGTGGCACAGTATGTACAGTACAGTATGACAATGCGGCGTCTAGTTCTCGAATGCCAGTCCCTGCCTGCCTGGCCACTCTACTCTACAACCTGGACCTGGATTTCTCCGTATGGCTCATCTTGCTTGACCCGAAGCCTCCTAGTGCTCGTGAGCACGAGCAGGTGGTAGAACGCTTGCGCGGCTACGGTTGGCGACGAACTGGCTACAGGAGCCAGGTCGCTAAAGAAAAAGAAGCGCGGGTCTTCGAGCTCATCGCGTACTGACTTTGCATAGCCGTAAAAGTTTCGAGTTTCAGTCTCGAGGTCCTCCATGAAAATTTGCTCAGCACTAGGTAACTCTTCTGGCTCAGGCGGTGGACGCCGTGCTTCTTCAAGACTGACAGACGGCGTGCGGTACCGCGGAGAGGGCAGGAAGAACCCTTCTTCGGATTCAATGCTGATGCTAGGGGCACGACGAGGGGGTCGAAGTCCTGTTGGCGTTTCGATCGACCATTCTCGTGCCGCCGTCTCGCTGATCGTCTCCATCCCTGCTGCCAGGCTCTCTTCACGACGACGCTCCATGTAAATGTTCCATGGCAGCTCAGCAGCTCGTGGGCTCAGTCCTCTTGCCACCTCACTGATAATTGTACTCACTTCCTCTTCAAAGGCAAGTGGCACTCCTGGCGACGGAGGAACAAACTCAGGCAGCAGCGGGGGAGGTGGAAGAGGTCTTCCGGCGATTGTTGCGGTCTTCATGTTCTTGTATCGGTCATCCACTGCTTTCAGGCTGGCTCCGATCGTCGTAGACCAGAATTCGACCAGTAAGGGGGCACCCGCAAGTGCAGCCGGTGGTCCAAACACCATTTCGTGAACAAGGCGGGCATTTTCGCGCGCCTGTTGCACCAGGCGCAGCTGCTCGCGTTGTTGTTCCATTTCCAGAGGATAGTTGCGCCTGACCTCACGGAGCTCGTCATCAGACAGCTCTGTGCGAAGATCTTCAAAAGTACGAAGTCGCTTGAGTCGCCGTTCCTCTGCTAGCTCCTCTGCCGGCCTGCGCTCGGGAGTCACCGGTGGCGGACCAAGTTCCAAGCCTGGAATCTCAGCCGGAATGGCCTCAGGGACCTCGGGAGGGAGACCCTCGAGAGGTGGAAATGCTTCGAGTCCCTCTATGGTTGGCTCGATGGGTGGGGGTATTTCCTCGGGTGGAAATCCTTCTGCTTCCGGGGCTTCGATCCCCAGATCAAAGCCAATTTCAAAGCCCTCCTCCTCTTCAATCTCGGCTGCAAACTCTGGGAGGATGCCCTCGGCCCGCGCCCTCGGAACGCCTGCTTCCTCCTCCTCATACGGTGGCCTGAGCAGCGTGATTCTCTCTTCGGGTGCCACGAATCTTGCTTCCCCGATTCCAACTGGAGTGGGCGCCCTGATTACGCCCAAAGTGAAGGCGGGATCGAAATCAAGGGAGTAGAAAGCAGTGTTCATATCCATGGTGATAGTTTCGAGCCTTGCGCTTATTTTCGGCATATCTAGACGAGGGATGGATGGTTTTTCTTTGCCTCGTGGCATAGGCACAGCGAGAATATCGCGACGCAGAGCGAGTTGGGTATTCTGAACATCTTGTAAGTAGATGTCGACCTTCGAGTGAAGGAAACAACGAGTCAAAGTCAATATGACTTTACGTCGTGTATCTGCAACACGGCCTGAGACGTACCTGGTGCAGATAGATGCGCACGACACCAAACATGAGCTGGCTTGAGAGACGGAGTGCCATGGGCTCTGACGGCATCACAATCGCTCGGCTGAAGACGATGTCAGGTGAAGGGTCTTTCTTTTATGTGGCAAAGAATTGGTTCCCTACCATGTCTCTATGACATTGACCGCCAGAAGTTCCCTCCTTGACAGTTTGCGAAAGACAGCACGATCTCCTATCGTCGCAGCAAGCCTGTTTGTCCAGTAGAGAAAGTCTTGATCAGTCTCGATGGCTTGTTGGATGCTATTTTCATACCATGACAAACTTACCATACAATACCGAGTCCACCTCGTCGTCTAGAGAGGATGTCCGAACTGTAAAACATGAGAGTCACGCACCAATGAGCGAATCGTTATAGAGGAATGGGTGACATTGCGAACGAACGACATGGCAGGGTATATAGCTGCTAAAGATTGCGAAAGAACATGAAGAATAACGTTGCTCTGGACCAAGCCTATGACATAGAGCGAATGCTTTGTAGAAGGCAAAGGAACAGTGGGCTGATGTTGATAGATCGACTGCAGTTTCAGACTGGACCAGTGGTCGAAATGATACAGTTGCTTTGGAAGAGAAGGCGATGGCAAAGACAAGTGAGACGTTGAATGCGTTGCGTGGGGCTTGAATCCCATGAGAAGACGGAGCTGATTCGGATGTCTAGTTGATGGCGAGCATGGCCCTAGTGTCCGCTTTTGGCAGGAACCCGCCAGTCAGCGGGCACCAACCGGACATAACGTGCGAATATTTTGAGCATCTATCCATCGGCCAATTTAGTAGGGTCGGAGCTGAGCAGCAGGGAATCGTCCGGCCCATGGCGCAGGGGACGAGGCTCCGCTCGTGTCGTAGCTCGAGATGTATGCCAGTGCCTTGGATGGATTGCGAGAGAAAGCTGCATTGTCCGTCGAGCTGGGAAGGGAGTCGTCAAAGGAGGCAGATACTTTCTCTACAAAGTGTTGTTCCATGACTTGAAGTTGTGAAAAACGGTTTTCGCGCTGTTGAGATGGTGTCTTTTCGTGAGACCTTCCGCGCCTGCCCGATGCTGTCCTTGACGAGCCACCCGTGGAGGCTGGATGAGATCCTTTTTGCTTGATTGGTTGGGACTTGCTTTCCTCCTGGGGATCCGACCACCAAAAAGTATCTCGATCCTCGAGCTCCTCATTGGCTCTGAAGTAGTTGCGTGACATGTAGGCGAGCACTACGAAGAAGAGAAATCCGAGTCCTCGAAGGGTTTCAGAGGTTGACATGCTTTTGCTGGCGGTGTGGGTGACTTGAAAGTTGGTGATGACAGTGTGGTGGCAGAAGCGCGGCTCAACGGAGACGTGCCGGTGGACAGAATGGGAACTTTCCGACACCAAGATGAGAGCATGGACTAAAGGTGATGTCGGGGAGTGAGACCAAAGAGACGAGAGACACTTTTATGGAGAGGAGGCAGAGACGAGAGTGCACCCGACCAAGGATGGGATGCGATAGTTAGGCTCGATAGAATAGGAGGAGCGTTGTCGAGGTCACTTGACACGCTTCCAAACGGACGAGGCGTGGTTTTCAGGGTCTCATCAGCAGCTGCAGCTGCAGCGGGCCCCTCTTTTTTTTCACTCCCTTCTTGTTTTGGACGGGCCGGCCCCATTTCTCGGTTCAAATGTCAGCGGGGTCGACTGGATTCGTGGCTCGGCCTCGTACTCAGACATCATGGCTAAGCGACTCAAGAGGGCCACATCACAGCGAGGATGAGGATCGTGCACATCGGATGGACCCGAGCGATTGAGTCAGAGACAGAGAAAGGGAGAATCTACACTGGGGGAAAAGAGGCGGGCGTCTAGGGTCCAGCTCAAGCCAGTACCGTACCGCACTGCAAGTACCCCACAACGCTAAGGCTGGTGCGTTCAACAGCGTCAGGCGAGGAGGGGCTCAAGTGCTCGCTTCCCCCTGGTCAATTCCTTTGTTTGGTTCTCGGTTAACCCCCCGAATGGCAGCGCATCGCTACCAACCAGAGCCTTTTTCTTCCGGAATCTCTTTCGGCCGGAATTCAAATTTTTGCTGGTGAGGCTTTGTGGAGGTTTTTAGTAAGAGTTGCTTTTCAGCAGTCAAGATCTTTAGCCATTCCGACCCTGTTCCATGATCTTGGCCGGACGGTCCGCCTACTCAAGCCGATTCAGCCTTTGTATACAACGAGCTGCGCCGGAGCGTCTCGCCACCTGGACCCTGGGGGCTCCAAGCTCGCTGTTAACAAGGCCTCCGCGGCCCCCAACGACTCAAGCCTCCTTTAACCGGTTGACAACCATGCCTGCTCCAAGTTCAACAAGCAACGCGCCCGGTATGCGTGGGGATACAATCACCATCTTTGGATCCACTGGGACGGGAAAGACCAAACTCAGTGTCGAGATTGCGCAGTCGATCGCTCAAGGCCAACATGGGGGATACTCGTCAGCAGAGATCATCTCGTGCGATAGTATGCAGATCTATCGAGGACTTGATATCATCACCAACAAGGCGACAGAAGAAGAGATGAGCGGGGTCCCCCATCATCTCATTGGTTTTCTCAATCCAGGTCAGGAGTATGACGTTGCCCAGTTCATCCGCGATGTGCAAAAGCTGCACACTGATCTTGCCGCAGCGGGAAAGGCGACTGTTATCGCGGGAGGCACCACGTACTACCTACAGCATCTCTTGTTTCCTGGTCGACTCGTCACTAGCAAAAAGCCTGACACTTCCGATACGAATCGAGATCCAGAGGTTGAGGCCATCGTCCTGTCGCTCCCTGTAGAAGAAAGAAACATCCTCGATCTTGCTTCTCACAAGACAACGTCTAAGGAGCTCCTCGGCAACCAAGAAGGCGACCCGCTACAGCTTTGGAAGCTTCTTCAGAAGTTGGACCCTGATATGGCCGCGCGCTGGCACTGGAAAGACATCCGCAAGATCAGCAACAGCTTGCGCGTTATTGCAGAGACAGGTCGTCGACATTCCGAATGGATCCAAGCCCAAGATTCCCAGAGGGGCGACCCGGATTTTGCTCAATCGAGCGCGGGGACGCATGTAGATGGGCTTCGGAGACTCCTCATATGGGTATGGTGCGAGCCTGAGACGCTTAAGTCGAGGCTGGACGAGCGAGTTGACGACATGGTGGCTCGTGGTCTCTTGGATGAGATCAGGGAAATGCGCACCATGGCCAAGAACATTTTCGAATCTTCTCCCGACGGCCAAACTTACCAAACGGGTATATTTCAAACGATTGGGTACAAGCAGTTTGATGAGTATCTTAGCCGTATGGATGAGCTCTACTCCCACATGACAGACAAGCTTGAATCCATGCCGCACTACGGTGACGAGAAGGCCGGAATTCTGTTCCGCGAAGCCGTGCAAAAGACCCAACAAGCGACTCGTAGGTATGCCAAGGATCAGATCAAATGGGTGCACAACAAGCTGGTCCCGGAGATTCGGACTGCACAGGCGCAGGTACGAAGCGCTCGCCACCAGTTGGGACCGACCGCGAACGACGATATCCAACTCTACCTGCTTGATGCGACAGACAAGGCAGCGTGGGACACCAATGTCCGTGATCCGGCGATCGATATTGTTCGACGCTTCCTGAATCGCGAGTCGCTGCCGGATCCTGCAACAATCTCACCTGCAGCTAGCAAGCACCTTTTTGCTGGTCGAACGCAGAACAGCGCTCTCAACCTGCACGAAGGGTCTTCTGCAGACAACTCAGCTAATGAAGGAAAACGTACCATTCAGGCAAATCAGATGTACGTCTGTCCTGAATGCACCACGTCAAGAGACAAGCCTTTTCTTGTACGCGTGGTGGACAGAGAGAAGCATACCAGGGGCAAACACCATCGAGCCAACGCCAGACCTAGAATGACGGACGCGGAGAAAGCCGCTGAAATCGAGCGTAAAAAGGCTCTGGGAGAAGAGAAGCGTCGAGCGAGAGAGGCCATCAAGGCTGACCTTGCGGATGCTGGCGCATCACAGTCAAAAGAACGGTAGCTCGGGGTCAATGTGATGCTGCGACTATGAGATAGAAAATTGACCTTAATGTTGGCTTAGAAGAGCCATGTGCGAACGTGTGATTGTACAAGTCGTGAGATGTTCGTGTCGTGAAATGCGTGAGGATGTCATGAGAAATGGTCGAGAGTTTCATGCACACAACCTCTGGGCCGAAAGGGAGGTCGTGACGCATCGCTTCTTCAGACTGCTTGGGTGGCGTCGATTTCGATGGCTGGAACGATGCTCGCCATAAACTTGAGAAAGATGATCATGTACTGATCGACTCGAAGTCCTTCTACGTCGCTCGACGCTTCGTCGCCTCCTTCGGCGGTCGAGGCAGCTTCTGTAGCCTCTTTCGGAGTAGAGGTACCGCCGCCAGTTACCTTTCGAACAGCACCGCTCAGACCCCAGCCTTTCTTCTTCTTCTTATCGCCCGATACAGCGTCTGCCCCAGCACCTTCTTTGGCCTTTTTCTGCTCTTCGACAACAGTGACGTTCATCCTCTCAATGACCTTCTTCATCACGCTTGCATGCTTGCAAGGATGAATGCTGGCAGTAGCAACACTTGCGCTACTTGAGCTTGGCGACGATCCATCCGGGCCGGCGTGTCCGTGAGGGAACGGCTCAATCGTGACCGTCTTTTGAGCATAATCCGAGCTGACATCTTCGAAGATCTGGGAGGGCTTGAGCGGAACGCCATGCTCGTCGTAGCCAACGAGCCACATGCGTGGAGTTTGGTAGTACTTGTCGTATGTGATGATGCAGTCGTACTTGCGAACAGACAGCAGCTTGCCATTGTCAGCAGTAGGAGCCTTCGGATTGTCGGAAGGGGGTTTGGATGCTTGAGTTGCTTGGAATGTGGCTTCATCTTCCTCCTCTTCCACGCCTGCGCCGAGGTCGTCGATCTCATCGTCCATGTCGGGGATGTCTCCAATGTCAGGGATCTCATCAGCTTTGTCCTCAAGGTTGCGATCAGTACCGCTCTCAGGATCGACACTGATCCCTGCAACTCGAGCAGCCAGGTCGTCCTCTTGGCCTTCGGTCAGCTGATCCGATGGGGCACTTGGTTCCTGCTCGATATCCGGAATATCGCTGATCTCAGCCTTCGAATCAGAAGAAGACGTGGCCGCTGTGAAGAGAGAAGGGAGACAAGGTAAGATTCAATTCTGTCAGAGCGAAATTTCGCGCATTCAAACAAGAGCCGGCTTTGGGTCCACTTTGACGTACCCTGATCGAAATGGGTGGCAACCCACTTGTCATCATCACCCTCTTTGCCGCTAGCCTCATCGCCTTCCGCGGCAAAGCTCATGAGCTTTTCATCATCCTCTTTTATCCCTATGCCGGCGCCCTTCTCGATCTGGCTGACTCTTCGCAGGGACGGGACGCCTCGGCTGATCAAGAACTGTTTCTCCTTGGGAAGATAGTCGCGGGCTTTGGAAGAGTCTCCTGCGCACCACTGCCATGTTGGGAACTTGTACGAAAGGAAGTCTCCAGCCGCAACGAATTCGTCTGATCAAGTATGCACAATGATGAGTGAGTGTCAGCTTGCTTGCACGTTCGAGATGCCCTTTTGTCGAGACAACACACTGCACCTACCTGGAGTAATCCTTCCGTGCTCCTTGAACTTGGACTCTCGGAGTACCGGAGAAAGGTAGTCACGAACCGCCCAGAAGTGTGTCTAACGCGCGAAAGAAGTACGGAAGGACGAGCGGAAAATGAGTCAGGGTAGTCCCAACAGTTTACTAGTGGTCTGACTTTGGCGTCAGAACAGACATTGAGTGTAATCTCACCTGAATCGTATTCATGTTTGACACGAAGACTTCCGCACAAGGCGTTAGGGATCAAAGCAGTCTTAGCTCGGTTTGCCAGATCAGTGGTTGGAATGCTGTCACAGAGGGAAGGATGCTGTTGCTGCAATGGTGATGCGGTGGTGATGGTCGGGAATATGGGTGTGTCAATCTCGAGCAGTTTCACTTCGGCTGCCTGCATGGCCCGTGAGCAAGGGCTTGCGCAGCTGATGAGGCTGTCAGGCCCTGCCGCGTGAAATACAGTAATGCGCTGTTGTGCATGTACTCTGGGCAAAAAAACACGCGCCTGCCTTCCGACACGGATTCACAACGGCCTCGGGGCCGAGCCCGGATTCATAGTTATATCGCACGAGAGATGAGGACGGACTGCGATGCCTGGCGGAGTCGAACTATCTATCCCGGCTTGTTCTAGACCACCTTTCTCAACGGTATACCACAACATGGCGGCTTTGAACGCAGCAGGTCTCCTGCGATCTAGAGCTCTGGTCTGTGTTAGTGCTTGTTTGATAGCAAGGTTCTGCCACATCTTATTCCCGGGATGGCCTCTCTTTATTCTTGCCCGTATCGCCATCCTACGCTTCTGCGGACCATGCGGAGTCTGTGCGGATGCGGGGCACGGACGACAAGTTGCTATACCAGGCCTATTCTGCCGAAATCAAAGCGCGATATGTGTCCATACTGAATAGTTGTCTTTGTTCTTGCAATACCATATCAATGCAGTCCATTTACCCAAGACTCATGTAGCCAAGCTCTACCAGTGACAGTCAACGAATGGTCACTGTTGCGCCAAGTGCCAAGCTTTTTTCCTGCTGTTTTACAGTACTACTGTGTTGATCTGCTCGAGATCCCAAGATTCCCCAATGCAACGGATAACCCAGCTGAAAAAAAAAGGAGACCCCAGCTTTGGTTTCTGTTTGCGGGCTCCGCCGCTGCAGGGTCGCGACAAAAAGAAAACCCGGTTTGGTGGGTTTGGCTGAGCGCCGATCTTGAGGGTCGCCGACCTCCACTCGTGTCGGGATCGAGGGATACATGTTGTGCCGAAATCGAAGCCCGGATTCGCCGATGGTCGTGGCCGACATTTCCTTCTTTGCACAGTCACACTTGCAGATGGTGTATCTCTATTCACAATTCAGCCACACTGTCAGGCGGTCGGTGGCCACCGGACCCCGAGACTCAGGAGCAGTGCCGGCGCCCTTCCAGGAAGCAACTGTCTGGCTCGCCGATGTTGGAAGCGAGCACCAGGCTTGCGCCCTCCGTCCCGGTGTGGATCATGCGGCTCACGTCTGCGTGCATCGGTGAGAGACCACGATCTTAAGCCCCAAGGGTCCTGATTCCACAAGCCGTCTCAGTCATCCGGCATGCTTAACTGTGCCCTCAGCTCCTGACACATCTCCGCTAAGTGGTGAGATTCAACCTTTGTGCCCAATTCAATCGCAATTGGTACACAATCTCGTCCTTCCGCCACCATTACCGTTATCACCACCATTGTTCTACCACTTCCTACAGCTCTGTGACAGCAAGGGTTCTACTCTGGCCGTAGTAGTAGAGCTCTTTTCGCTGATTCAAAGCACATCGTTTTCTCCTTCTCAGAAGTCACAACTTTTCAAAAGGGCACACCACCACCGTATACGACAGATACGCAGCTCAGCTTCCTTCTTTATTCCTTTTTCGACATGTTGCGCACGAGTCGACAGAGCTCGCTCAGTTCGCCTGGTCGCACGGCAATCACTCGAGTTCATGCCGAATCGCCACCTTCCCTTTCACGGCCTCGACCCGTCGCGAGCTACTCGTCTCAAAACGTCATGTCCAGTCCGCAGTCAGATTCTCCTCCACAAGAATGGCCTTCATCGACCTCGTCCTCTCGTCGTTCGTCCTCCGACTCGCTGGCTTCCGAGACATCTGCCACATCCATTTCCTCTACATCAACGAGAACCGTCTCGCAACCGCTCCTTCAGGTCGTCTACACTTCTGCTGCATCCTCGCGCGAGGTGTCAAAAGATGAGATTTGCAACATTCTCCAAAAGTCACGAGAAAATAATGCCAAGAGTGACATCACAGGCCTACTCTTGTATCGCGACGGCTCTTTTGTCCAGTTCATCGAGGGGCCGCAAGAACAAGTCGAGGCCTTGTTCAACCGGATAGAGAAAGATCCTCGCCACCATGGCGTCGTTCGAGTCATGCGCCGTTTCGTCGAGAAGCGCGACTTTACCAAGTGGGAAATGGCTTTCAGAGACCTTGATCTCGAAAGGAGGGCGGGCCACCGCCATCGTACGTCGAGCTCGCAAGATGCTGACACCATTGATCGCTGGAATGCTCGCGAAGATGGTTGTATTGTTGAGAATGCACACATGGGATTCAGCCAGATTCTCAACGTCGGTCTTAAAATCGGCGACCATGATGACGGCGAACTTCGTCCAGATGCCTATGGCATTGGTAGAGCCAAGATCAGGTGAGTTTGGTTTCCCTGCCTCTTCCTTTCCATTGAACAGCTTTTGACAATACGTCTTGGTTCCCATTTCTTCGCAGCTTCCCTGACGACATGTCTTTGCACATGCGAAAGCTGATTAGCACCTTCTATCGATTGCTTGACCGACCTTTGTAATCAAGTCTGCTTCAAACTTTCGCTTCACGATTTCAATACGGGTTTCGAGGGAATCTACACAAGTCACGGAGAGTCACCAAACACGATACGGAAATCCATCCTGCTCTCCAATCAATTGCACAATCAGTATACCACTACGGACCTGGGCCCGAGCCACTAGCACTTTCACGCAAGATCATCTTGTAAACTAAATATACATGAACTTAGGTCAAATTTGTTGAAGCTATCACTTGCTTGTTGCTGAGATTCTCGAGTATGAATGAGGAACGAGCGGAAGGGCGTCGTGCGGTTGTGCACAGAATTATCGGGAATCGGGATTTTGCTTGACCACATTTTTTTTCTCTCTCTTATGGTGAGTGTGGCAAGGCTTCAGGAAGAAATCTTGAACCGGGAATCCACGTGATGCGTGTGAGGTCCAAATTTTTGCCTTGCTGAGCACTTGCAGCCGGTTATGACGATTCTAGAAGCCCAACTCCACTTTCACTCAAACACCATTCATACATTATCACCATGGCCAAGGACAAGAAGAAAGGCTCCGATTCCCAGAATCGAGCTGCACCTACGACCGACCCGCGTTTCGCTCGATTGCACACAGACCCACGCTTCCTCAAGCCCAAGAAGGATGATGCCAAGGTCGTCGTAGATGAGCGTTTCAAGCATCTGCTCGACCCGGGGACCGGCGAAGGCAAGAAGAAGAGCAAGACGGATAAGTATGGACGAAAAGTGAAGAAGGGGGAGACTGATGTCGATCAGATGCGCCGCTTCTACCGCCTCGATGAAGACGAAGGTGGCGATCAAGATCAAGACGAGGATGCGGCTGAGCAGGAGAAACCTATCGACTATGCTCGTGGCGAGGGAGAGCTGGAGAGTTCGAGCGAGGAAGAGTCTAGCGAGGACGAGGACGACAGCAGCTCAGAGGATTCTGATGACTCTGATGACGATGAGGACGTCATGATCGGCTCGTCCAAGGCAATCCAACGGGAGCGCAAGCGTGCCCAAGCTGCTGCCGCGTTTGACGAGGACGACGAAGATGACATTTACGGCGATGAGATTGGTGAAATTGACTTGAACGAAGACGAGGATACCAACATCTATGCCGAACTCGATGCTCAGGCTCAGCGCGCGATTGATGCCGGCGAAGGTGTTGAGGATGACGACTCGGACGCCGAACCGATACCATCGTCCTCCAAGAAGGCTAAAGGCAAGGGGAAGGCCAAGAGCTCCAAGTCTAAGAAGGATAAGATTCCCCGCGGAGACGACACGCACCGCCTTGCTGTTGTCAACATGGACTGGGACCACATTCGTGCCAAGGACCTCTACAAGGTCTTTTCCAGTCTCGTGTCTTCATCCGGCCCTATCGGCTCCTCAAAAAGGGCTGGTGCTCATGGGGTTCCAATCAGTCAAGTTCGTGGCTCTCTCCTGAGTGTTCGTGTCTACCCGAGTGACTTTGGAAAGGAGCGAATGGCCAAAGAAGATGCCGAGGGACCCCCCCGGGAGATCTTCAAGGGCAAGTCGAAGGCAGGATTTGGACAAGACGACGATGACGAGGAGGAACTTGACGAGAACGCTATCGTCAAAGTTGACGAAGGCGGCGAGTTTGACGAGGAGGCGCTAAGAAAGTATCAGCTTGACCGATTGAGGTAAGTCAGAAGCATTTTCATCACCATCAAACTTGTCCAGTTGCCTAATCGATCCACCAATGTCCTCCCTGTTCAGGTATTACTATGCTGTAGCCACTTTTGACAGCAAGCAGACGGCAAGGCACGTGTACAACGAGATCGATGGCACGGAGATGGAGCGGACTGCCAATGTATTCGACCTTCGTTTCGTTCCGGAGGGCATGGAATTCCCTGATGGAGAAGATGGGAGGGACGCCGAGTTCCGCGATGAAGCAACTGAGGAAGTGGTCAACTACAAAGGAGTCGATTTTCGCACAGATGCGCTGCGGCACTCAAAAGTCAAGCTCACATGGGACCAAGATGACCCGGAGCGAAGCAAGCTGACCCGCATGGTTTCGCGAGGCGGGCTGAACAAGGAGCAGCTGCGAGACGAAGACTTCAAGGCTTATCTAGCCTCGGCAACCGAGTCAGAGGGCGAGGACGAGGCCGAGGAGGTGGCAGCCAAAGGCCGCGATCGACTTCGTGCGCTCCTTGAGCTGAACGAGGGAAAGAAGAACGGCGGCGTCTTTGACGATGGAGACGAGAAGGAGGAGGACGAGAATGGTGACATGGAGATTACGTTCATGCCAGGCCTGTCTGAGGCGGCGGCACGCAAGGCTCGTGGCGATAAGAAGGGAGACGACGAGGATCAGACCACTCTTGACAAGTACAAGCGCAAGATGAAGGAGAGGAAGGAACGTCGCAAGGCTCAGAAGGCATCTCAGGATACGGATGAGGACGCAGGCGAAGGCTCGGCTTCTGACGAGGAAGCTGAGGAAGGCGCTGGCGGCTTTGACGATCCCTTCTTTGCGAGCGACAATGACATGGACATGGAAGCGGCTCTGGAAGCCGAGTTCGGAGAGACTGCACGATCGAAGAGCAAGAAGGGTGGCGACAAGAAGGGAACGAAGAAGAACAAGATTTCCGAGGTGGATCCAGCCACGGCTGCACGAGAACGAGCTGAGCTTCAGCTCCTGATCGGCGACGAGTCAGGTGATGAGCGAACACACGAGGGCCGTCAGCACTTTGACATGAAGGACATTTTGCGCGCTGAAAGCGGCAAGGATGCCAAGCGGGCCAAACTGCTCCGTCGCTTGAGCAAGAAGAAGCAGCAACAGGAAAGCGAGTTCCTCGAGCGCAAGGGAAAGCCACTCGTGCAGGACGAGTTTGAGATCAACACGAGAGACGATCGATTCTCGGCACTCATGGACGACCACCGCTTCGCGATCGATCCTAGCCACCCTGGTTTTGTTCAGACCAAGGCTATGAAGAAGCTCATGGACGAGAGAAGGCGCAAGCTGGATGCTAGTTCTGATGAGCCGACGTTTGCTGGCGCTGACGCATCCAAGGAGCAGAAGAAGGGAGAGAGTGATGACATTGCATCTCTGGTTAGTAAGCTTAAGCGTCGCGCGGGCAACGCGGACGCGAAGAGCTCTCCTCAGAAGAAGAAGAGGAAGGATTTGCACTGAGATGACACGCTGCGTGTGTGTCATGACCAATCAAGACATTCTGTAACCTTAGTCTGGGGTGGATGTGTACGTGTGTGTGATTGCGTGCGTCTTTTCAAGTGACGCAGAAACAGTCACGCTGATTGCGGCTAATGTTACAGAGATGGGCACCTTTTGTCTTTTGCCGTCGCAGCCGGTCTTAGGCGCCAGGGCCCTCGGAACCTGGAATGAGCTGGATGGTAGGATGAACAATAAGCAAGTTGATGAGGATTGAGATTCAAGTGGCTGGTCAAGGAATTGTGTCTCACCATGCAAATGTTGTTGCCGTTGAGCAGAGTCTGGTTGAGCTTCGTCGCCTTCCTGCCTGTTGGGGTGTTTTCGCTAAAGGATTGCATTGAACTGGTTAGCCTAGCAATTTTCGTGAGAGCACCGTTTTGCTTGTAAGAACTCACTACTCGGTAACATCTTCTAGAACCATGTCTACATGCAGAGAAAGATAGTGCGTCCATTAGAGAAAGGCAGGAACGACAAGGTTTAGTAAAGTAGTTCTTACTCACTGACATAGTCGTCGAAGCCGAGCAGAGTACCGCTAAACTCGCGGTCTGTCTTCATGATGACCCAGATACTGGAGCCGATGCATCGGTCGATGAGCTCGAGGGGAAGAATAGTCGACGCAGCAGCAGCAGCCGCGCCTGCGGCTGTGGGTTCTCCAGGGGGCGCCATGTTGTTGTTGCGGATGTGAGAGGCAGAGAAGATGTGACGGTATGCGAGAGAGTTGGTTTTGCTAGAACCCCCCCCGCTCTCAACGGTCGCAAATCACGTGACAGCCTCCACTCGGCCAAAAACCCTTGACCGCGCTGATGTGCTACACATTCCTTTCCACACCAACACCCCCGCAATCATGCCGGACCCCAAGCTGCAGGCATACTTGGCATCAAAATATCTATCAGGGCCAAAGGCGGAAGCCATGCTCGCCCGCAGTGGCGAGCCGGTCAAGAAGAAGAAGAAGAAACGCAAGGCGGACGCTGACGCGGGTGCTAGCGGGCTCGTACTCAAGGATGACGAGGATGCATGGAAGGCGAGTCCGGAAGACGAAGATGACGAAGACGGCTTTGGGCCACAGATAGTTCAGTCCAAGAGCCAAGAAGGCGGCTTCAAGAAGGCAAAGCTCAGCAGCATCCGTGAAGGAGAAGGGAGCAGAACGCCCCAGCCCGAAGAAGGCAAGCCCAAGGATCCAACACCCCCTCCAGCGATAAAGGCAGGCCTCCGTAGCAAGGAAGAGCTGAAAGCAGCGAGGATAGCGAAAGAGAAGGAAGAGAAAGCCAGAGCCGCGGCAGAGGCGGCACAGCAACCGAAAATGGAGCAAGAGACGGTCTATCGTGACAGCAGTGGTCGAAGAATCGACATCAAGGCCGAAGAAGAAGAGCGCAAGCGACTGGAGAAGGAGGAAGAGAGAAAGAGGCGCGAGCGTGACGAATGGGGCAAAGGAATCGTTCAGCGCAAAGAGAGGGAAGAACAGGCCAGGCTGCTTGACAAGATGCGCGAGAGCAAGCTCGAGAGGTGAGTTCAGGACGAGCTGTCCTCAGTGGATATCACATCCGGATGACGTTCTCGCTGACCATGCTTCCCATTGACCTACGCCAGGAGAGCGGATGACGAAGATGCAAATCGGCGGCTCAAGGCAGTCGAGCACTGGAATGACCCTGCACTGGCATTCATGACAAAGAAACGGAGCAAGGGCCCACAAAAACCAAAGTACAAAGGACCACCTCCACCTCCGAATCGGTTTGGCATTCCTCCAGGGTATCGTTGGGATGGCGTTGATCGCAGTAATGGGTTTGAAAAGATGCTGTTCCAAAGAAAGAACACTCTCAGTCGTAGGTTGGCTGAGGAAAGAGGTGAGTGTTTCATCCATGAGATATGACCCTGGGCATGGCGCTAACGGATGACATTTCTTGAATCGATCGCGTACAGCATGGGGTCAGGAGGATATGTGAGGATCGGCTCGGTTTTTATCCAGTGCAATTCAGACCGTATCGATCGGGATTCTCATGATAGACTCTTTGGTGCTGATGCGTTTTCACGGATTGTGATAGATGTAGCGAAGTCACGTACAGGGCTATTTGTGCGAAGACATTGCTTGCTTGGACGAGGTAAGAGGAGCGAAAGAGTGAAAGATATGCCAGATTCCGCCAATACATAGTCCACCGAGACGAAGGGGAGCAGATGCGAATGGGGCCAGGGAGGGGAATGTCTAGAGTAGTGGGAAGAATGCGAGTAGTGGTACATGAATGACTAAAAATACACATATGAGAGATGGGCGCACAAGCTAGGTGGTGTCCGAATCGCCGCTCTTTTCGTCCTCCTCCTCGAGTTTTGATGCGAGCAATACGGAATGACTTGAACCTAAACGACGTCCTGTGCCTGGTCTGCTGCTCGCACGGCTATTGGGAGCAGACCCGCTACCGTCAGGAAGGAGTTTGCCAAGATGCTTCAGTCCGAAAGGACTTGACTCGCCGCTCTGGTTGGTTTCACCAGCTGAGAATGGTGGGAAGAGAGTGGCGTCAGACGAACGTCGATCCTCGCTTTGTCCGAGGGCGTCATGACGACGCGCAGCGGCATGCGATTCGAGCGAAAGCTTTCTGGATAGCGCCGGTGAGCCTCCAAGTGATACGCCTTCCGTTCTGGAATGTTGAAAAGGCTCTTGCATCGCGGCGGATAAAGGGTTGTTGTTGGACTTCTCATGATGAGAGGGGAGATCTGATCCCAATGAAGTCCCGGCTGTAAAAGCGTCCTCTGACGACGGAAGCCTCGATTCAGTGCCTGTATCGCAGGCCGAGTTCGCTGCGGCTGCTTGGAATACTCGACCGTTTCCTTGCTCTGCCGAAGTATGCGCAGCAGAGGCCTGGCTGGCCAAGCCGACGGAGTTGTAGGATTCAGAAATGGCGAACCTCTTGTCTATGTGAGAAGCTCGGCTGCGGTCTCTCGTTTCAGCATCGTCAAACGTTGCGCCGTGAATGACCGAGTTGCCAGGTACAAGGCTCGAGGTAAACCTATCCTCTCTCCACCGATGAGAGCTTGAAAGGCAGGCGATGACAGCGCCGAATGACTGAACATACACGTTAGACACAAGGATGAGTCCAAACTTGTTGATGTCGGTGAGGAAGATCTTGCATAGAAGAAGAGCAAGGCTGAAGAGAGTTGGAACCACGTAGCCAAACGCGATGCCGTACAGGACCTGCTGAGTCCAGCTCCAAAAGGAAAGCGACCTTTTGCTCATGAGCTCTTCTGACCTTCGTCCAAGGTGGTGGAACTTCCACAATAGGATGCATGACGAATAGAGCGTATCAGCAAGCTGTAGCGAGAAAAGGGCAGTGTCGGCTCGGTCCGTCTCGACGGCCGCCAAAGCACCTCTTTCACCGCCATTCTTGTAATTGCGGGACATGAAGACGACAATCAGGATGGTGATCAAGAGCCTGACAATCTTGAAAGCAGTGGGGAGGAAGCTGATGGCGATCCTCTTGCTGCGTCGTGCGAGGGTCGGCGGATAGAAAGACATGATACGCATCTGGATGGCGACGTGGGTGATGAGGGGAACCAGATACAACATGGTCATGGAAGCCACCCAGAGTCGAAACAGGTTCGCCGGCGAGGACTCTCCGAAGAGCCGATATGCCCAGTAGACCTGTTCGATTTGACGTGCACATGGGTGGAAAAAAGGTGAGCGTTGGAATGTTTAGATCGGGAGATTGATCGGCCGTCACTCACCATGTTGAGGTTGGAGCCTAAAAGAGCGCCAAACATGGAAAAGCCCAACACCCAGACGATGGGAAGCTTCCTCTTTTGTGGACTGAGACCATTCTTCAAGAGTACGGCGCATAGAAGGACGAAGAGAAGGGTTACGAGCATCGAGTAGAGGATGATATACAAGACGCCGTTGCGGACTAATGAAACGGGAACGTAGTTTTCCAAGTCGACAGACAGGTCAACAGGATCGATCCTTGATAGCGTTCGCACACCATCCAGTTGCTCATAGCTGTATGGTGGGGCCATGATGCCAATGTGCGCCGTCGAGGCCAGTTTGGTCCATTGAGGTGAAGGCGGCAGTAAGGCGGCTTATGAGCGTGACTGCAGCAAGTCTTGCACAAGTGTGAACCTGATGGGATGCTGGAAATACTAGGTGAAGGTGCCGGGAACAGAAGCACAACGATAGTCGTCTAGAGTTGCCGGCCTTGAATTGGTCTACCTCCGTGGACGAGGGTGATCTACGACTATAGCCAAGTCTTTCGCAGACAGGATGACAACATGCACTGTATCGGAAGGCTTGCTAGCGATAAGACGGGTGCAAGCGTAGGTGGTCGGGCTACTAGGTGATATGAGATCCGGGCGAGCGGAGATGAAGGTGGAAAGATGAAAGGCTGATGAAGGCGGGCAAGAATAGGAGTAGACGGATACGTGAGAGGAACGAAATGAGGTGATAAGTACACAGAGGGAAGATGAACAGAAAGAAATGGATGGCTGAACGGGATGGCCTGCACTTGCTTTTCCGCCTGTGAAGCAAGCGCAGGTAAGGGGATGGGATGTGTCAAACACGAGCAGAGACGGGAGCGGCCAAGAGGAGATATGTGGCGGAAGAAGGCTCACGAGGCTGGCGAGAGGCGGGGTGCGAAACCTGAGCTGCACGCCAGAAGAACCCCGACCCCGGCGGCGTAGGCTGCTGGACAGGTGCTGTGAGTGCTGAGAACTTGGCGCGTCTCGTCTTGTCTTGACGCCAGTCGGCAGAGAAATCAATTGAAGGGGATGAAAGGGTGAGGAAAGGGAAGCGGGAGGGGGAAAGGGAGGAAGGGATGGAAAGAGTGAAACACAATGGGAGGCGTGTGACCTGATTCCGTGACAGACAAAAAAGGCAGAGCCAAGGAAGCTAGTCAGTACTGTAAGCTAGTCACTCACAACGTTGCCGCTCTGCAAGGCATGTTCGGAACGGAGTAGCGTAGAATGAGATGGGCTGATTCGCACTTCAGGGTCATCCGATGCGCGTGCTGCGTAGGCTTTTGCTTTGCTGGACTTATTCGAACTTCGCTTGGACTAGGGCTTGCTCGCTTTCCTGCGTCGGTGGCCAAACCTATTCGCTTGCTGCTCAAAGTGGCGCGCCGAACTTGCAGAGTTGGTCTGCTTCCATGTCGGCAAGGCAAAGCAGGCTAGTGAGTAGCCTAAGCCTGCTCTAGCTGGCCGGCTCGCTCCCTTGGTTGAGGAAACAGGTCCAGAGTCAAGTCAATTTGGCGTTCGGACCCTCACATGCACACCCTCTGCGCTCTTCGCACGGGGTAGACGTGCTCTGACGGGGTTTGGGCGTGTCCAAGTTACATTACACTACAGTACAGTACCGCCTCTCTCACAGCCCCGACTCGCTTGGACGCGTCTGGCACCGTGACAATGCTCGCGGGGAGGGCCGAGCCCGACTTGCGGAGCAAAACGCGCTACTCATTCGACCAATTCCGCAGTCCAGAATTGTGCTTGGCAAGCAGCTTGCGACGTGATGCCTCATCTTGGCAGCACACTACGGTACAGTCCACAGTACAGTACAGTGCAGTACAGTTCTGTAATGCGCTGTATGTACAGCACTGTTCAGTAGCTCATGCAAAATGGTTGCAGCGTCTCGACTCTCATAGAATAGGCTGTATCTGGCCCCTGTCATCAGCTGCAAGTGCGAGAGCAACTACAGGACAGTACTGTACTGTGGTGTTTTAGCTGCATTGGGTCGAAAGGCAGCCAGCCAGTCCCGCGACTCGCAACAAATAGCAACCACCCAACAGGGACGGGCAACCTCAGCGCACGTCGACGTCGAATAATGTGCGCCTGATCTTGTCTCGCCTCACCCGATCGGCCACGCCAGCATAAGTGGAAACCTGCTTATACGCGACCAAGTCAAGCGACTGTCAGGCGCGAAAAACTCTTTCCTCATCCTCAAGACAGCAGCAAGCAGAGGCAGACCATCCACCAATCACTGCGTTGGGCATGATCCACAGGGTTGCCCGAATGGCTCTCGGAGACTTTGGAGACAACTTGAAGCGGACCTCCATTGCTCCCTGCGCCGACCGGTCAGACCGTGAGAGCTGTCCCCACGCTCACGGACGCTCCCTGCAGGCTGTGCATCCGGCGGCGGCTCTACAATTTCGCAGAAATGTTCATCCGGATCTCTTTTTGTTTTGTCCTGTACCCAACACGCCGCACTCTCTCTCGCGCGATACCAAAGGCCCCATGGGTTGAGGGTCAGTGCGGACCTCCACCTCCACGCACTTCCCTCGTGTTGATCTTTCGATCCGTACTTGTTCTCAACATCCACTGCCATGCCAGAGCAAGAGATAGAGCAGCCAAGCCTACGAGCTGGAAGGACTCCCCAACATCGTCCCGGTCTTGGCCGACGTCTAGGCCTCAATCCCAGGGTGACAAAGACCAACCTCGGCGCCTTCCTCGTTCACTGCTCGTGCTCAATCCTCTTTCTGGTATACCTCAACTCGTCGCAGCCTTTTGTCATTCATCAACTTTCACATGATCATCATGATGCACCCCAAAGGGCTGGATCGCTGAGTGGCACCCTTATCTTCTGGGACGAGCTCCTTTCCGCTGCCTTGGCCCTCTTTTGGGGAGCGACCGCTGATATCTTTGGATTCCACACCGTAGCAGCGACGGGATACATCTTCATTGCTCTTGGCCTGGTTGCTTTCACTGTCCCCTCCTCTCCATGGCCGGGCCTCTTGGTTGCACGACTGATCTTTGCAGTCGGAGGCAGTGCAGTCACCGCAATGCTTTCAGGGGTGCTCGCCGACTTTTCTTCTCCTGCTCAAGATCAGGATCCGGGCACTATGACCCAACATGGCATTGTTTCGGACGATCAGTTGCCCGAGTCTAGGGCTGAGTCCGAAATCACTGTGCGCCCGCAGGCAGAGCAAGATGAAGTCCCACACCTGCAGCCAGCAAGTGGTCCTGTGACCGAATCGGCACCTTCGGCATTTCCAACAAGCAAGCCTAAAGCCAAACATGGCCAGCTTGCTGCACTTGCCGGTGTCTTCACTGGGCTTGGTGCTCTGTTGGCTGTGTTCGGACTCCTTCGTATTCCTGAGCGCCTAGCTAAGTACCTTGACAGTCGTGCCACGGGGCGAGGACCTGGGCGATCCGGAGACATCAACGTTCGACGAGCAACAGTTGCGACTTTTTGGATTGTTGCGGCCATCTCGTTGCTCGCAGCCGTTGTCATGGCCTTTGGTCTTCGGCCGAGCCCAGCAGGCATGCGCTCTTCTTCCTCTCGATTCAATGACACTTACGGTGCTACAAGAGACTCTTCCACCACAGTGCACAGTGATCCACGAGAGGCGCGTAGGGCTAGACTGCGCCGGCGTCTGGCTAGGCGAGAGGGAGAGGCTTGGATCCCTCGATTGAAACAGGCAGCTCGTGATTACCGCCACGGAACAGTTGGAGGTCTGAAGCTCGCAACACTCGTGCATCGACGAGTCGGCGTAGAAACTCGCGAGCACCAGCGCAAGAAGGAGCTGGCTCGGGAGCTGCGCATGGCCTACCTCGGAGGAGCGCTGGCCCGCGCATTCACCATTGCAACGACCGCATTTCTCCCGCTTCTCATCGCACATCACTACTACACGTCGGGACTTTGTCGAAACCTTCCGTCTCCAGATCCCAATTCGCCACTTCCACCCGACTCGCTCAAGCAGCTCTGTCGACGAGCTTTCACCGCGACGTCTATTGTTGGTGGTACCACTCAACTAGCTGCTCTACTCTTTGCGCCATTGATCGGATTTATGTGTGATAGAATCACTCCCACGCTCACGTTGGCCCTCACATCGTCTATAGGCGCAGCTGGCCTGGTTGTTCTCGGCGTAGGCACTGGTGGAAATGTGGCGGATCCACGAACAGGCGAGGAAGTTCCAAACCCTCTCACAACCGTTAGCATTCTCGCTGCAATAGCGGTCGGGTTTGGTCAGATCGGCGCTATCGTTGCGAGCCTCGCGAGTTGTGCACGTGGACGCTCACTGCTTGCCCCGGAGCCGGTTGATGGAAATACTACCGAAGAAGATACCCTACTCCCACCGCAAAGGACCCGGACGAGGCCAACCAAGGCGGCACAGACGGGCGCTGGTGCCATCGCAGGTGCTTACACTTGCATCGGGTCCTTGTCCATCCTCGTCGTATCCAAACTAGGTGGATTCCTCTTCGACCTATACCCGCCTTCACCATTCCTCCTCGTGGCTGGGCTGTCTGCATTCGTATCACTGGCTGGATTCACAAGTTCTCTACTCTACTGGTGTACACGCAGAACATGAGTCGCATCGAGTCAATCAAAAGATTTTGCGGCCAACCTTGCCCCACCAGGTCTTGGGCAATTCGACTGGTACCTCGGCATCGATAATCTCCTGTAGGTCAGAGACAAAGTCCATCTCCTCCGGGGCGATGATCTTTGAGCGGAGGTAAAAGCCGCTGCCAAAGTACATGACGACGAATAGCATCGTTGGCAAGTACGAAGTGATGAACCTGTTTGGCAAAGGCAAGATGAGAGAAGATCTTACTGTTAACATGAACGGCGAAAGCGAGAACTCACACTGGCGTGTCCCAGTGGCCGTGTATAAAGACGTCGAACCCGTGCGTCAAAAGAATAATGGTGATCGCGACCAGAACGTAGTATGCCAGAAATGGCTGAAGAGGCGCTACGGTGATCCGAGTGGTGAGCCAATCGTACAGCCTTACGGATCAACGGCTCGCCATACTTACAACTGAACGGGAGCGATTCTCGCGGAATACGTTGCGCAAGCATTCCTTTCCGGAAGCGAATGTAGGTGATGGCGATGCTCCACCACGTCACCAGTCCACAGACGGATGCCATGCTTGACAGATAGTCAAATACCTTGTTCGACCCCTCTCCGACCGATAGGCTAGTATAGGTCCGGACGGACATCCAGCCTGTCAGAGTTGAGCTACCAATGTCGAAAATCGTCAGGTACTCACTATGACAGACCGCTCAGCAAGATTGAGACGCACAGAGAGGGAAATGGAAGACCTCGGGAAGTCGTCCGGGCAAAAATGGCCGGAGCTTGACCCGAGATAGCGAGCTGAGGGTGGAACAGATCAGCAACACTTCGAGGCAGAGGCAAGCCACAAGCTGATACTTACTCCATGAAGAGCTCGAGAAGAGGTATAAATATCTGAAGAGGCTGCTGAAGCTGCTGAGGACAGGATGGCAGCATTGATGACCGAAGGCAATCCCTTGATTCCAGCTCGCTTGATTGCGATCACGAATGGCGACTTGGCGCCCGTCGAGACGTTGAGAGCCAAGGTCGGGTGGTTTGAGGGAACCAGAACGGAGATGGCAAGGGTGCCGAGTACGTAAAAGAGTGCGATACGCAGGAACACCGTCTTGACGGCACGAGGGATGTTGATTCGGGGGTTTCGAGCTTCACCTGCCGTCATAGCGACAATTTCGCAGCCGATGAAAGAAAAAGCAGACGAGCAGAATACCTTGTAGAATCCAAGGAAACGGCCGAGGGCTCCTGCGATTCCCAAATACTGTACGAAGGGACCAGGGTCCTTCCAGTACCGAAATCCGATTCGATCGCCGTTGGGGCCACCACCGAGGTCGAGGATGAAACTCATAATGATAAGGCCGATGATAGTGACCACCTTGATGCTAGCAAAAACGGACTCGGTCTCGCCGTAAGCGCGGGTACCCAGCAGGTTGATCCCGATCACGACCGCAAGGAAGATGGAAATCCAGACGGCTGGGTTGATCTTGTCATTCCAAAACGAGACGAGCACAGCGCAGGCAGAAATTTCGGCCCCAGCTGTGACGATCCAGTTGAACCAGTAGGTCCATCCCATCGCGAAAGACATTTGGGGACCCACAAAGCGTCCGGAAAGGGTGATGTGACCGCCCGGCACAGGAAGGTAAGAGGCGAACTCTCCGAGACTGAGCATGAGAGCAATGCAGATAAATCCCATGAAGACATAAGCTAGGAACAGTCCAGCTGGTCCTCCTCGCTGCAGGGCGTTCGCAGTACCAAGGAAGAGACCGGTGCCAATGACACCGCCGATGGAAATCAGCGCGATATGGTACGGCTTGAGATCGCGTGTAAGGCTTTCGTCACCTTCAGAAGAACGGCCTTGCATGGCAGTCTCGCCACTGTCCAACTTGATTTGCTTCATTTCGCCCTCCTTGGTCGAATCCATTCCGTACACGATAGACATACAGTAGTTTGGATGGAGAGGTTTGTTTGATAGAGTCCAGAAGACTCACAGTAGCTTCGCAAGCTTATGCCGTTCTTATACCAATTACAGCTACTACAGTATCTGACGCAGTCCAAGCCATCAAGCTGTGGCCGGGCATCGTTCTTCGTTGCGGACGCCATAGCAGGGCCGCTGTAATGAAGGGCTTGTGGCTTGTGTGTAACATCCGCGTGGTCGATAGAAAGGACATTGTCTAGAGTCGGATGGAAAGAGTCCTCCTTCGTCCGAGCCTGCCGAGGAGAGACATTCATAACACACCTGCCGCAGAGAAAGCAAATAGCCAAGCAGAGCGACTGTGATCGTTCAACATGACTGTTCCGGCTCGGAACTTCCGAAGAACTTGCAAACGTTTCACTCTATTCAAGCCTCAAAACGTATTGTCGGGATCCAAGTGCCCTGAGTAAGTTTTGCAAAGCCTCTGAGCAGTTTGTAAGTTTTACAGAGAGGGCCCAACGGGATTGTCTCTTTAACGGCGGTGGGGAAGAACAGTAGCATTTTTTATCAGGATTGTCACAGGGAAAAAAAAGAAAAATTGGAAAGAATGAATGATACACCGCAAATGCCTTGGATGGACTTCCCGGATCAATGCCTTGCGCTCTTGACAAGGACGAGTATGATGGAGGTACGGAGCTTACAAGCACAAGCAACCAAAAGGCGCGCTGCCTACTCTTCCGGGTTTGACTTGCCGAGCGGCATGATATCCGGAGACGGAATCAGCCACGAAGAGCATCAGGTGCACTGTATCAATCAAGCCGGGGATGCTGTGAATAGAAGGCTTGTCCGAGTCCACCTTGGCAGAGTAGACAGAAAGAAAGAGGCTCCGAGGTTACTATCGCTGAGACTTGGCAGACCGGTATCGGCTTATCGCGTATCGGCCCATCCGACCTATCCGTGCCAGTGGCTATGGAACTTTCCCTCTTCTTTTTTTTTAAGTGGCTCTAACTTGTGGGGATACGCGCAGTTCGCGGCACCACGCGTCGGCTTGGGCTTTGGCGCACCTCAGAGGCTAGTGTATCGGAACCCTCGACTCTGATACGGGGCTACAGTAGCCCTAATATGGTCTGAGGCCTCTGCGTCAGTCGACTACCGGGTCAATTCCGTCTTCAGGTAGCTACAGTACACTGAAGTACGCAGTTCTGAAGGTAGTAGCCTAAAGTCAAAGTATAGTGCAGCAAGCTTGAGAATCGTAACCAACATGCAGTGAACTGTGCTGGAGATAGGGTGGGGCTCCGGGAGAAGTGCCATATCGCTGGAGGAGAGAGGGACCGCGGAACGGACTGAGGTCGCTCAAGCTCATTGCAAGGCAACAAAGGATGCCTTATTCGGGCACTGAGAATCTGATACCGTAGCTGCCGAGTCGCTCCATATTGTCTTGCCGAGTGCCCTTAACACAACAAGCTTCAAGCTTCAAGCTGAAGCAACTGAGAGCATCTTGACACTCCCTTAGGAATGAATGCAATGCATTCAGCCTCCGTTCACGAGAATCATACAGTTGGAGGCAGCGTCTCTCTCCTCCCCGCAAAACAGTGCTTTGACAGGGACACCCCTGCATACTTGACACTCGCCGTGCGTCATTGCTCCCGATCAAAGGCAACGCAAGGTCCTGTGACTCTTTATCGTGTACAGCACAAGGAAGCACGGTGTGACTTGAAGATAAGCCTCCGCTGCAGCCGTTCTGCCACCCTCGCTGCTGTCGTGAGACCATAGCCAACGCAACCTTTTCACAGGCGCTGTATGCCTCTCCTGAACCACACCAGGGTCGAACCTACAATATATTATCGCTGGTCTACCCAATATGCACCAGTCGTCAACATCGTCCCCATCAATAACCAACCTCTTCTCAAAGACTTCACTTGATTCAATACACCGTACCTGACCTTTAAATATCAGCAATGTCGGTTTCCTTCGATCCATCCATTCACCTGGATTTTCATGAGCCTAATGAAAGGCTCTCAATGCAGGTAAGGCTCACTCATTCCAAAACATGCATTGTTCCCTCTGAAGCTGAACAGTTTTGACTTGTGTTTCGGTGGCCATTTTCAGGACCTTGGGCTGGGTGACCTCGGCGCACCGGTAAGTACAGTATGCTCGATGACACGTGCATAAAGTGAGCGAGGCTGAATTGTTCTTGTGCCTCTCAGTCGTCTATCGGTGTGACTGAGCCTTTCCAACTGTGTTCTGCTGAAGGCGTTATCGCGATGCGAAGCGACGTTTTCCAACCAAGCGTTATTCAGGATCACCTAGTCTTTTCGAAGATGTCCGGCCCACACTGTCAATTGCGTGGCATGGCTTCGACTCATGCTAAATTTGTTCACGACTTTTGGAAGTCGCCAGAGGTGCTTGCTGCGGTAAGCAAAGCTGCTGGTTGCGATCTTGTACCAGTGTTCGACTACGAGCTTGGTCACGTCAATGTAAGCTTCTCAGGCCCTAAATGACCAACCAGTGCAGTACACTGACACAAAGTTTCACTCTTCTTCAGATTCAAGTTCCAGCCGGCAAGGACCGTCTAGAATACGTGAACACGCTCAGGGGTGATCCTGTTGAACAGGCGGAAGAAGAAGATATGCCTTTGACGCCACCGGCTGATAGCGACGACGAAGGCAGTGAAAGCATGCTAGATAGCAAGCAGCTACACGCCTCTTTGACTCTCGAAGCCCCTGAAAACGCTCCTCTGGTGGTCGACTGGCACCGAGACGCTTACCCTTGGGTTTGTGTGTTGATGCTCTCTGACGTGAGTTTGGCCATCTATCTCCATAATATGTACACGCAAATCTCCAAGCAGCTGACACGATGTTCGCGCTCTGGATGGCACCTTTCAGGTATCGTTGATGAAGGGAGGAGAGACAGCAATCCTTTGTGGCGACGGAAGGATTCACAAGGCCATCGGACCCCAGATTGGCTCAGCGGTCCTGATGCAGGTAGGTTCGAACAGAGATGAAGATTGCCTTGATAATCAACGTCGATGCTGATCAAGCGAACCGAAATTGTGGTACACAGGGCGGATGGATCAAACATGCCGCTTTGCCTTGCACCGGAAGCACAGAAAGGATCACCATGGTTACGTCCTTCCGACCAAAGAGCCCAAGGTTCAAGGATATATCTGTGAGTCGTTCGGAGTCTTGGCGAACCAATTGAAAGTGTTACTGATGAAAGACTGTCGAAACATTCAGAACTTGGACAACATCCGTATTTGCAGCAATTGGTATGATCTGTACGACCAGTGGGTCCAGTCTCGCCTTTCGCTGGCGAAGGAACGAATCCAGGAATACAGCGATCGACTCAAAGAGCGACGCGAGGCACTCAATAAGAGCAATGATCCCTCAGGAGGTCCCAGAAGGCTTCTCTCGCAGCCAACAGTCGATTTGAGCGAATTTGAAGAATTCCAACTGGACCTAGTATGTACTGTATCTTTCCCGAGCATTCGTTATATCCCGATATGCTACTGACTCTTTCACTCTTTGACGATTTTGCCTTTTTCATGATAGGCTGATCTGCTGACACGGGCTCGGGAGGCCATGCGTCCGTACTCAGACGAGTCGAGGGTGTTTTGACTGTACCCCTGCGTCTCCTCGCGGGATGATGGCACCGCATCCGGTATGACCTCCGCCTTTATGCAAGGATACCGTGTTACCTTGATTCGGTCAGATCTGCCTCGCTGCTCTTTTCTCTTCGTCGCCACGTAATTACGCCGTTCTATTCTTCTCGTCTGCCCGGGCACCGTCACAGTGGCAGCATTGGCCGTGTCCAAAGGGAAATGCTGAGCTTCTGTAAACTCATTGTTATGATCCGTCGCGCAAGGAGTAGAGCTGTGCACACGTACTGAGTTGAGCAGTGGCACTTTAATTGCGAAAAAAAAGGGATGCAATTATAGCAACGGGACAGTCTCTAGGTTGTTCTCGTTAACGGTGGCATTCTCAACCCACTTGCAGTTGGCCAATCTAATTAGACTTGGAGGCGCAAGTCTAATGTGTTGATCTTCATTGGAGCAATCGCAGTTAGGCGACCTGGTTGTTGTGACACGGTGTGAGCTTGCCAGGCCATAGTGTCAGCCCGATATGTTGCGTGTGCTGCCCGCACGACATGCGCGATTTGATTCATTGTGCCAGATCGAGACCGTGACTAGACCCAGCCGAGTGGATGGCCGCCCAGTCTTCACCCATGTGGAGGCTAGCCGAGCCGTTCAGAGCTGTGCCTTTCTTGGCCTTTTTGCTTGGATGCAGGTGTGCTTAGGCGAGAGAAGCATGTGATTGCCTGGAAACGCGCGTGTGTCGCGGCTTGAACTCAGCGAGGGCCTGGACCCGGACGCTCGAGGCGGAAAAGAGTCGGTCAGTCAGAACAAGGGTGCATCAACGCATAGAAGCAGAACAGAACAGAGCCCCAAGTTCCGTGCGGCACCTATTGCTGCTGCTGGCGAACCTCTCTCTCTCTTCTTTTCCTGCTCGTCACCGACTGAACCGAGCTGGTGTCGCAAACCTTGCGAGTCTTTGACGGCGAGCAGGTGCTGTCTCTTCCTTTAGCTTGCCTCTCCAGGATACTGTTTGGTACCAGAACAATCAGGCAAGCCATATTTTCCTTCATCAAACTTGGGAGCAGCGCTGTCCAGCATGTTGAAGGATATGTCTGATCGTTGATGCCCATCGCGGCTGCGGCCACGGTTGCGGTGGCGGGACCCTGGCGGGACAGGTCGGGACTTGGCTCTGGTATTTCAATTTGGACGGCCCAGAACACGGAGTGGACAGTGTCGAAATGCATGGGGCTCGACGGCTACTTCAAATGAACACGGCATCACTCCGAAGCAGAAGGAGTTCGGCCCCGAATTACATCCCAAGATTGATATTCAGTCGCCTTGGAGCTCAGCCGGACTCCGGTCGCATGATCTGTCACACACCCTCGACTGAGCAGATAGAAAGCTCCTCGCGCGGGATCCGGATGAGTCTTGTTGTATCCGGGTGTCTGGTGTCGGGAGTGAGAGATCGGGACGGGGTCAGTGGTGATAACGGCTCTCTGCCACTGTGAACGGGTTTTGCTAGCAGCCTTGCTGCAAATGAAACGCCCAACTTTCGTAACTGGCTGCAGATACTGTACAGTACTATAATCCAGCACCGTCCAAAAAAGGACCACACTCAGAGATTGATGACAACAATAGGAGTATGCAGCAATGGTGTACGTTTCGGATGGCGTACCATTGTGAATTGGCTGCGGATGAGGGGAAGTGATGTGATGTGTTCTGAGAGCTTCCTTAAAAAAAGACCGCGGCTCACTTGACCTCTCACCCTTGGGCGGTGGCACTGTCCGGAAGCCGAAGAAAAGAGCCAAGCTGCCGGGGAGTCCCGAACGGGGCAAGTCAACAGCGGTGTGGATCCTCGCCTCTCAGCGAACAATTTTGGAGCAAGTGGAGGGGTTTTGGGGCCATGCTTCTGCTCTTTGACTTCTTTGCGCACCGCAGCCTGAAATGAGCCGGACTGAGTCTCTGCGGCATCACGAGCGGCGCATTGGCGTTCCGCATCTTCCTTCCTTTGTCCGAGCCCAGTCACCAGTCATCCTTCCCTCGCCCTGCTGAGCCTTTTACAAGCAGCGGCTCTTTCGCATGCGAAAAAGAGAAACAAAGTTTCATGATCAGTCACACCTTTTGAGTATACGGCGACGAGGCAGCTAGCTGACAGGAAGGGAGAATGTTTGTGGCTTGCGTGAATTGTTGGTGACAGTACCGATGGTCGAGTACTGTCGGTGGGGTGGGAACGAGGGCTCTGCGTCTTGCGGCTCGTTCGCTCGCTCGCGGGTGTGAGTGCAGAGAGTGCACTGATTCTCCTGCTGCTGAGCTGCTGCGCCCGCTGAGCCGAGATGCACCCTGTCATTTTTTAACTAGCTTTGGGGGAATATGGGAAGGGGAATGGGTTCCTAGACGCGGCTCTCCAGCTAACCCAGTCACTCAGTCAGTCAGCCCCGCTAGCCCACCCACCAGCCAGGCCAAGTCCGAGCGGGTGTTCCTGTTTGCCTGATCCCATCGAAACGCACGCAGGCCAGGTTAGGGTTCCTTCGCACGCATCTGGGGGACTTCCCTTGACAACCGCCGCCTCTCTGGTTGCAGCCTACGCAAGACAATCCTCAGTCGGCTCGCTTGTCGCTCCTCTACCTTAATTTTACTCAGCAAGCCAGAGCCGTGTCTCGTCTTTTGTCTTTCCATCTCTCTCTCTCTCTCTCTCCCTCCACCATTACATACTGTACCTCAGCTCTCATCTGCTTTATTCGGCACCACCTACACCAGCTCGATTTGATCTGGCTCACCTACACCGGATTGATCGCCACACTAATCCATCCCGACACGCTCTGCGACAGTCTTACTCAGCGCTCAGTATTGTACCGTCATTGCCTCTCGCCGTTGGGAATCAGCAGACCATCAGGCGTTACATATTCAATTCTCAGTATCTTAATTGGAGCGTAACCAACTCGAAACCGCCTTGCATTCCTACGCATCCGTTAATCCTACCACCCTGCAACTGCCTTAGCCCAAGCAATCGTAGCGTCCTTGTGCCTGTAAAGGTCCTTGCACTCGCTCTCGAGCTTTGTTGCTACTTTATTCTGGCTCGCTTCACTTCTGCTAACTCTGCCCTGTCGTATTACCGCCATGTCGCATGCCTATCCAAACCAGTGGGACCCAAATATGGACTTGCGGCACCATCCTTCATCGGCCCAGTATGACCCGCAGGCACAAGCGGGCGTTGGTCCTTCCCAGCATTTGCAAGGCAACCCTGGCTCGGCATACTATCACCCCAATCAAGGCCTCATGACTGATCAGGCTCCTCCTCTGCGCTCTGAGTCCGGTTTTGCGCCCCGACAGGGTTGGGTTCAACCTCAGTACCCTCACCCACACAGCCAGCCTAGGCTCCCGACCTACCACCAACGTCCGCAGCATCATCCTTACGCAAATGTTGAGCACCAGATCCCGAGACACATTCGTCCGCCTAATTCGGGATCGCCCCCCTCACTCGGACATCCTCCGCCAACCGCTCATGACGAAGCACATGCTCGCTCCGTCTCTCGAGCTGCCTGTCTCTCTTGCCGTTCAGCCAAGCGAAAATGCGATGGGGTCAAACCGATTTGCGGTCCTTGCGCTCTGCGTGGCGTTAAAGAGGACATGTCCCAGAAGGACGGAGGCTGTCTCTATGTTGCAAGCAAGCGTGGCGGTCCACGTTTCAAGGGCGTCAAGGGCGCCGAAGCGACTCGGCGTAAACTTGAGGAGCGCGAGAGGTTGGGCAAGGGCAAGCTGCAAAGGCTGGCGGGTGATTCTCACCCAGAATACGAATCCTACCAAGGTCAATCTCCGGAACATGCAAACGACTCTTTCTCCTTCGCCCCGAATGAGGCAGTTCACTCGTCTTCTGGCTCTCAACAAGCCCCATATCTGCCAGGTGCCGTAAAGAAGAGTTTCAGCGATTCTGGAGGAATCTCCCCTCACACTTCTGCCTCGCCTCGCTCGCTTGTTCTCGGTAGCCAACAATCTCACGTGGACGTGGATACACATGGTGCTTCAGACTTTGGGGAACGATCTGAAGCCTCCAGGTTCACGTTTGGAGACGAGCGTGAGGCTCTGTCACACCCGAACTACTTCCACCAGGCCTCTATGGGAGCCGCTGGAGGCCTCTTTAGCGATGTTTCCCCGACCAGCATCGAAACGTGGCAACGCATACACAACATCAACACCAACCCGGGCTTTTCTCTCGCGAATTTGTATCAGAAGCTCGAGAATCTGCCCAAGGCTGGTGTCATCAGCATCTCTAGTGTCGACGAGGTCGGTAATATTGAAGTTGACATGTCTCACGCCCTCGAAGAAATCGCTAGCGCCACCAAGACCAGCGTTGCCGTCAACTCGGAGCAGCAAGCAAGAGCTCTGCTTTCCGACTACTACGAGCTGGTCTACCCAGGCTGTCCCGTCATGCTTCCTTCAGGGCACTTGTCATCGATCGCGTTCCACTTGTCAGACGATGACTCTTCTGCCCTCCTCGCTGCCACTTCGGCCTGCGTCGCACTTCAGCTGCCACAAAGGGAGGTGCACCGAATCGTGCGAGGCAGCATGCATTTCCATAGCCAAGATGGAGCTGAGACGACTGCCGGCCTGAATCAACTCGAGAACGCATCTCGTCAAGAAATTGCCCGCTTTCACGCCAAATCAGCTGAGCGCTTGCTGCTCAAGAAAGTGGCCCTTCTTAGCAAAGGCGCAGCTCTTGCTAAGACCCCTCATCACGACTCGACGGCGCCTCCGCTACCTGATCTGCAGCTTGTGCGAATCAAGCTCGTGGCAACCCACACGCTGCTCTCACACTACTATTCCGGTACATCTGATCCAAAGCGAGGATTCCACCACTCATCTCAGGCTTGGAATCATGCTCAGGGCTTGCAGCTGGATGACACGACAGCAACCAGCTCTGGCCCGTCGTGGTTCAGTACGGCTCAGAAGTGCGAATGGGCACGTCGTGTCTTTTGGGCGAGTTACACGGCTGCCACCGTCATGTCCTGCACCGGAGGTTTTGTAAGTGTGATGGTTCGCCTTTCTCCCTCTCTCACACACACAATGAATCTGGTTTGCAGTTCTCTAACAAAAAGCTTGATTTCTCTCCTCTCATCTGTTCTATTCTCAGCCGCCTCTTACAGTCAAGCGCAATTCGGTCAAGGACCTCGACCTGCTTCCATCTCCGAATGAGGACAAGAGCGGATGGAAAGTGCTCATCAAGGGTGCTCAATTTGTGAGTTCAGTGCAGCTTTCTTCTGCCTTGACATTGGTGGGTCACGACGCATATACTGACTTGTTGTGGCACAGGTCTCGCGGGCGTATGCAGGGCTCTACGATCTGGACAGTTTCAAGAACGATTCGGCCAACCAGGTGTCGGAGGTGCAGGCTCACTCTCGCCAGCATCAGCAGCAATGGGAGTCGATCTTTGGGCGCATGCAGCAGGTGGATCACGACGTGATGAACTACACGCGTCATGATCCATGCTGGAAGGATGAGAGCTGCTTTGCGCCTGGTGTCGGACTGCACCGTCGCACGTCACTGTTTGAGGAAGAGAACGAGGTCCGTCTTGGACGTAGCCTCCGCGTAGCGGGCAAACTGATGACGAGCGGCGCGCTCATCATCCTACACCGTGCCCAGGCGTTTGCCAATGCGCGCATCTTTGTCGCACCGACGTGTGGCATTCCTGGCGCGTGCGATGAGATTGTTGACGAAACGACTCAACCCAAGGCGCGTCGTCCGGCTGCAGATCGGCTCTGGTATCGCGCCCTGGACGAAGGAGCCAGTCCCGGTCCGGCGCACGGGCTATCTGGATCTGCCTCCGACACGCAACTGGAAGAAGCGGCAGGACAGGAACCAGCGCGGCCCAACACGAGCGAGAGTGGCAGCGCTAGTCTGAGTGGTGGCAGTCACAGCTCGAACAGCAGCACAACTGGAACGACGGGGACCAAGGTTGGCGATGTGTCGCTGAGCAGCTGTGGTATTCCACGCCTGTTCAGCGGCGGACCATTTGAGCCATCCATCTCGCTGGACCGATGTCGATTTGCAGCGATGGTCATGTACGCGCAGCTGGGGCACATTGGGTCGTCCACGTTCCAGCACGGACGGAGGGAGAGTGCGGCGGTGCTGCCGGTGGAGACGAGCGTGTCGGCCATGTCGGGGCAGGAGTGGTCAGCGCCTTGTCTGCCGCCGTTCTCTGCCTGCTCGCTCGTTCTGGCGGCGTACGTGCTGCTGATGGAGACGCTGCACGCGCAGATTGCGACGGGCGAGTACGTGCCTAGGCCCGAGGACGCAGAGGAGGAGTACGACCTGCCGGCCTTCTTCTCCACCAACCCAGACCGCAAGATGGACGCGCGCAAGATTACGGGCCGACAAGCGCACCTGCTCGCCGTCCGACTGCGGGAATGTATCGCCGAGATCAAGTTTACGCTGGACAAGTTCTCGCGTGCTTGGGAAACGGCCAAGGGCTACTCGCAGGAAGTAAGCCTGCTGCTCGAGGTGAACGACTCGCTGTTCCGCTCGGCGCCGGCCGTCTAAGTCACTGTATTTGATAAAAAAGCTGTACTGAAATGTAGTTGTACTGTTGTTTTTGTGGTTTACACGATAATGCATTTGGATTTACAAAGAGAAGGGGACTGGCTGCGATACATGTACAGTGCAAGGAGATGGGTGGGTCGTAACCGTTCGTAAAGGGCAGGGCAAGGGGAGCTTAGGCGTCTTGTTGGTCGGAATCGGAATCGGGGTCGACAAAGTGCCACTGTGTGCAGTCGGAGCAATCGTCTTCAGACCTGCGCAGGGGCACGGGGCGGAGGTGGTCGTCCTGCTCGTCCGGCTGCTTGTGTCTCCAGGGCCACTTCCAGGCGAGCAGCGAGACGGGTGCGTAGGGCGGTTCGTCGCCGGGGTCGGGGGTTTCGCCCTTCCTGCCGCGCACCTTGAGGTCCCAGTCCTCGTCGAGGACGTTATCTATGACTTCGAGGATGCGGTGCGTGTTCATGCTCGACCCCCAGCCGAGCTTGCCTACCGTGTCGTAGACGATACTCTTGCCCGCGTGGCAGCGCGACTCCATGGCGTAGCCGAGGTTGGAACAGAGCGAGCCGACACCGTTACACTGGCCCATAGGGATCGGGTCGGCCGTGTGGTACACGTGCGTAATGGGCAGCGCGGACACGGGAGACGAGTCGGCATCGTGGGACGGCGGGAGCGGCAGGTGCAGCCGCATCGCGGCCATACGCTCGCCCGGCGCCTCAAAGGTCACAGTGGGCGCGCCAAACGTCATGCCGAGCAGCGAAGAGAGCGCACCACCCAACGAGTGGCCGGTAATCCAAATCTGGGCGTCGGGATACATGTAGGAGATGTTGTTAAACAGGTCCGTGGTGGCTGGATAGTAGAGCGACTTTTCGACAAGCGCGCGCTCGAGACACGTCTGGCCGCAGGACGAGTGGCCCTCGTAGCAGTCGCACACGGGCGACCAGGACCAGGAGACGCGTGCGCAGCAGCACGAGAAGAGGAGGTTATCGTTCGCCTTGTCCCTGCGGGCCGTGTCGCCGCTGCCAGGCAGGAAGGCAGCGGAGGTGCCCTTGAGGGCAACGACGATGGTGCTGTTATCGGGAGTGGTGAAGATGTGACCGCGGATGCCGTCCGTCTGCCAGCCGAACGAGTTGGAGAGGTTGTAGCCGCCGAAACTGTCCCAGCTGGCAGTGTCGTTCTGGTAGGCGAGGGCAGACATCTTGGCGAACGCAAGGATGGTCTGGCGGTCAGAGGTGTCTGGGGCGTCCACTTGAACGTCGTCCCAGTCTAGGGTGGCACAGGTGGCACTGGCGAGAGAGCGACCGCGCGCGTCGAGGTACTGCTGCACGTTGCGCGGGCGAGAGATGCGTTGGGGGCGAGTCTTGATGGGCGGGATATAGGCGAGGTCGCGTGGGTCAGCGGTGGCGTCGAGCGCATGCACCTTGTAATCGTAGGTTGCTAGGGCGCGGAGGCCCGGGTAGTGGAGCATGCCCTGGTGGTAGGCACTGCGGAGTCCAAATGTGTGATACTTGACACGGTCATCCTGCTGGGTCCAGAGGAGGGACAGAGCGGTGCTGAATATGCGCTGTGGGAATGAGGTCCATGGTGCTGCCGGAGATGCGGGTTGCTGGTGCTGGGGAATGGTGGCGGCGAATGCAAGTGGCGTGAGTGCGAGTGCGAGGAGAAGAAGGAATGCTGTGGTCATGATGGCGGTGGCCGACCAGTGACGAGTGACCAGCGTGTCGTGTCGTGTCGGCCTGGTGGACGGTGGGCGATGCTATGTACTGTACTGTATGCTATCCTGTGCTGAGTCGGCAGAGTGATGGTGGTGGTCAAGTTGAGGATGTGTAGTGACGCGCCCTCTGCCTCTGCAATTTGGGGCCCACTTGGCAGGGCAGGGCAGGGCAGGGCAGGGCAGTAGAGTGAGAGAGTGATGATAAGCACCGCGATAACTTACCGGGGTACCGATACAGTACTCCACTTTCAACACAAGTTTACTTACTGCAGTCGAGCCCCCCAAAAAGGGGAAAAAAGGCAGGCAACTGACTGACGCTTCTCTCCACGCGTTTCGGCTGCTGAGCCAAAGGCCACGCAGGCATCACGCAAGCACACGCACACGCACACGCACGCACGCACACGGCAAAAGAGAGAGAGAGAAAGAGAGGGACCCTTTTCATGGATTCACCCAAACTTCCCCCTCCACATTCGAGTTGCTGCCTCACTGCTGCTTCACTGCTGCTTCACTGCTGCTTCACTGCTGCTTCACTGTAGCAACACCTTGACGCGGCCCAGGTCGCCACCTTCCACCGCCTGACGCTCGATGCCAGACCATCCCGCCGTGCCCCCCTCCGAGTCCATTCCCCATCCACTCGAGTAGTACTGTCCCGCAAACCCAGACGAGCCTGTTCCTGTTCCAGCAGCTCCGCCCCCAGACCGACTCGGTCCCGACATCTTGATCCGGCTCCAGCCGCTCTCGAGCTCGCCGCCACCTCCGCCTCCAATTCCGCTCGTGCTCGTGCCCAGCTGCACCAGCATCCGTTCCAGATCCGGCCAGCCCACGCCGTACATGACGCATAGCTCGTCGTCGCACCGCGTGCCGTCTGCCATCTCAGCCAGATCCACGGGTATCGTCATGATCGAGCGCTGACTCTGCGATATCCCGCTCGCTCCCGCCGTCCCCATCCGATCAGACGCAAACCCACTCTGTCCCGCCAGGTTCCAACCGCTCTGTGTTCGTTTCCTCGGAGACCGCCCCGGCCCTTCTCCCCGTTTCTCACCGTCCCCTGCCTCGAATGCCACCGTGGCTACTTCCATCACCGTCGCCGTCGGGTGCCGGTACGCCTGTCGCTGCCGTGCACGTGGTAACAGCCGTTTCGTAGGAGACGTGCTCAGTGCTCCACTCGTGTCCGCACGCGAAATGCCGCTGTCCAACGCCCCGGCACCAGCCCCGGGTCCCAAAGACCTTGGCCGCTGCCCCTGTACCGTGCGCGATGAACCGCCACCCCCACCCGCACTGCCCCACTCGACGCTACCCTCACGCGCACCTCGAAGCAGGCTCCCACGGCTGATGCTGTCTCGCGGCCGGCCATCTCGCGACTCTCGGCTTCCGCTCTCGTCGAGGTAGGTCCGAGACGGAGAATCACTGGAGCGAAACATGGGCGAGTTGCGAGCCGTCGAGATCATCGACGCGTCCAGCCGAGACTGAGACTCGGACTCGTCCACCGCCGGCCCATTCGGATCGAGGTAGACAGGGTACCGGTGAACTCGCCGCAAGAACCCTTGGATCACTCCAAATGATACGAATCGTCGTACATCGATTCCTTTGGCGTCAATCTCGTTCTCCTCAATCCAGTCGTGTAGGTTCTTGCCCGGCCTCAGAAGCGAGTAGAGTCGCAAAAGCTCCGGATAAGAGGCGAGTGGATAGCCGGGCCTAGTCACGTATGTGGCGCACTCGCGCCCCATGGCATCGTCGTCAGCCATCCTTGCGATCGCTGGCCGGAGAGTGTACATGTTAAAGTACTGGAAAATGTCAATCATGATGATGCACCCATAGTAGAGCAAGTGCTCCATGCACGAGCGTGTCAATCCAAGGTCAGCGTCTGCCAGCTGCGCGATGCGCTTGACGTGATTGACGCCGTCGATAAACGGAAAGATGCGCGCCATGGTCAGGTCCCAATTGTCGTCCACGCGGCTGCCCAGGTCCAGCAGCGCCACAGGAACATCCCAATCGTTGACTGGTGCAGGATTGGCGTACGTCGGGAAGAGCTTGAGGTTGATCGCGTCACGCACTGTTCGTCCGAGACCATGAGGCGGTTCACGCTTCTGCGCAATGCCCGCTTTGGTAGAGCCACCCGTGTCATCGGGGCTCTTGAGCTGATGCAAAGAGCTGGATAGCGCTGCTTCAATCGATGCGAGCGATACCGTGCTTTCCGCCATTGGATCACCATCCCCGGTCGCCGTCCTGCTCAGATTGCTATCCGACGTTGACGGCATCCAAGCAAGGTCTTTGGACAGCTCGCTTTGCCTCTCAGCGCTTGCCTTTCGACTTTGGCTTGGCATCCTTCCCTGGCTGGCCGCTTTGCTCAGTAGCAATGACGATGGCCAAGCAAACGTGTCAACTGCAGAGGGTGATGCCTTGGAGGGGGAGGTGGCCTCCATCACCGAGGAGAGCGTGGCGGATCTTTCGATCGTAGGTCTTGATGCTAGTTTGGATGAAGGCGATCCGGGTGAGCCCGCGAAAGAATAAGAAGGGCCATGGGATGCGGTGGAGCTGCGTCGGAGCGTCGCAGATCGCAACGGACTGGTCGGGGACGAGTTCTGACCGGGGGAGTGCGCATGGCGAAGGTGTTGTTGATGCTGAGCAAGAAGGCGCTTGTGATGCTCGTCGCGCAATGAAGCGGCACTAGCGCCCAGCGAGATAAGATCCGAAGGTCCGAGGAAGGGCGATGCGAGACGATCTTGTCCCTTGGGGCTGATGTTCTGAATGTAGGAAGTGTAAGGCGCCTCGGGAAGAGCAACAAAGCTCTCGCAGTACGAGTTGAGGTCCTCAAAAAGCTGTTCGATAATAGCATGTACTCTTGGTAGACTTTTGGGGTTGGAGAGGAAGGACTGGTCCTCTTCCATGCTTCGAAGCGTTCGTCCGCACTTGCGCACGATGGGCTCGTAAGTGCGAACATCTGCATGGCCGTCAAAGACAAAGCACATGTTGAAGATAAAGTTGTTGCGACGGTACCTTGATGCATTCTCAATGAGAACAGGAAAGCCGAGGATCTTGTAGGAGCGAGAAGTGCGTGCAGCAGCGCGGGCTTTGTTGTCGAAAGCCGGGTTGGAAGATGTGCGCGAGGAGAGCGAGTGGGAAGACTGCGAGCGCTTGTCCAGCCCGGGTCTCTGTTCTGGCGCATTGGTAGACAAGCTTCGGGCTATGCAGGTGACGAGACGGCCGCATAGAGGCGCCTTTGGGATGAGGTACTCGGAGAGGGCCGAAAAGTGGAAGAGAGGCTCCGAACCTGGTATGTTGGATGGTGGGTTTGGAGTGGCGCCTTTGCTGCTGGCTGCAGGGTTGGAAGAAGCAGAAGAGGCGCCATCTGCTGCCGTAGCTGGACCCGCAGATGATGGCGGGGTGTCCTGCGTGATGGAGCCTTCGGGAACCTGGTAGACGACCTTGGGACCTTCGGTAGGGTGAAAGATGGCGTAAAAGACAGATACGAGGCGGGGAAGGAACTGCTCGTCGAGGTTGGGGATGGACATGGTGGGCTATGACGGGCGAGTAAGGTTGCGTGTCATGTCGAGATGAGTGGTGGTGTAGGGAGCAAGAGTGGCAGGAGATGATAAGGAAGAAGGAGAAGGTGCGAGAGAAGGAAGGGTGAATGGCTGAGTTGGAACTCGAATGTGGAGCACGAGCACGAGCACGAGCACGAGCACGAGCACGAGCACGAGCACTCACTCATTTTGCGCACCCGCACGGGTCCGCGTGCATACACCTGCCGTTGTGCGGATCCGAGAAGAGTTGAATGCCTGCTGGCAGAGGTGCGGTGCGGTGCGGTGCGGTGCGCTTGGGCCATTCATCCGCTCGTGTCCGCCAAGCCAGAATAAATTCAAGAGCACAATGTTCTTCGGCCAATTTCAGATTGAATCTGCTCCGCTGTCAGCGTTCACCTCCGCCTTTGCTCCCATCCGGATCGCACACTCTCCTTCTTTCCACCACCCCTCATATCCGAGCTCCCTCTCATCATGGGGAGACAGGCTCCTCTTGTTTCCCTCCCCCTGGTCTTGCTTCTGCTCCTACCCAGTCTCGCCGCCGTCTTCCTCACCGCCAACTCGGCAGACGCCCATGCTGTCCGGCCAACACGGCGCGACTATGCCAGGCTGTCCACCCCTCAAGTCGAGCAGCTCGCCAAGCTCGGCGAGTCAGACAAGATCCTAGACCACCGAGACCCGACTAGCCTGCTATCGCGCATTCTCATTCCACGTCCTCCAGATACCGAGAACAGCACGCTTGTCCGAGAAGCCATCCTCGATGTCTTTCGCACCAAGCTCGGGCCTTCTTCCCACTCGACCACCACCGACTGGACCGGGTCCGGCAAGCTCGGATGGCACATTGACACACCTTCCTTTGTCGCTAAAACACCAGAAGGCCCCCGCACTATGACCAACATCATCCTCACCAAGAACCCAGCCGCGCCGCGCAAGCTCATCATCGCCGCACACTACGACTCCAAGTACTTTGCAAAGTCGACCGGCATGAGCGGTTTCATTGGCGCCACGGACAGCGCAGCGCCTTGCGCCATGATGGTAGACCTCGCTGTTGCGCTGGACGACGCGCTAGATGCCCGCGAACGAAAGCTGCACGAGCAGCATGTCTCCAAGCACACTCGCAGCGACCAGACCACGCTCCAGCTCGTCTTCTTTGACGGCGAAGAGGCCTACCGAACCTGGACGCATACTGACTCCATCTACGGCTCACGTCAGCTCGCGCAGCAGTGGCTCACGACCTTCTGGAATGCCTCTCACTTTGACGACGACGAGCGGGCGCCGCTGCACCACCGCCTCACCGCGCGGCGGTACCGCAGTTCGCTTTCGCCCGTGCGCCATATGGACACGATTGAGCATCTAGTCCTCCTCGACCTGCTGGGTGCGCCCAACCCGACCGTGCCGTCGTACTTTTCCACCACCGAGTGGCTGCACCGTGCCCTGATGGATGCCGAGGAGCGACTGAATGCAGCCCGCCTGCTGGGCGAGCGACACCGCTCCTTCTTCAGTACGCGCCAGCCCTTTGGCGGCATCGAGGACGACCATCTCCCCTTCCTGCATGCTGGTGTGCCTATCCTCCATGTCATACCCTCACCGTTCCCCAAGGTGTGGCACAAGATGTCGGACGACGCTAGCGCCCTCCACTACCCCACCACACGCGCTTGGGCACTCATCCTCCGCACCGTCGTGGCAGAGTACCTCCAGTTACCAGTTGGTAAGTCTACCACGTATGCTCATGCACATGTTAGATCCGAGTTGGTGAGTCTCGGCTCCCATTTCTCTTTTCTCTCTTCTCTCTCTCTCTCTCGTCGAGTACTCTTCACTGACTTTCAGCCGTGTCTACCAGTAAATGCGTAATGGCCACCCGATTCCCAACTTTCACTGTACTACCACACCACACTTGCAATCACGACCTCTGCTTTATCTTTGTTTAAAAAAAAAGGTGGGGGTTAGAGAAGAGAATACTTATGTAATACACGGGAGGGGTTTCCACAATTCCATATCACCGACAACAAGAGACAAGACAAGGCACGACCAGACTCCCCGCTCATCGAGCACTTCCTCGACCCATGCCAAGACCAAGGAGAAGCTCCGCAGCCTGTCTGTCGTGATCCAATTCCCGCTTTTTTCGCGGGCTCGTCGGTTTTGGCGCGACGTTCTCGTCGTCGCTGCCAAAGAAGCCACTATCATCATGGCCAGGCCCTCGTTCGCTCGAGAGCGCATAGTTGTGCTTCCGCGCAGACTGCTGCAGCACGTCCGTGCGGCGTCGCTTCGGCGGACTAGGCGTCACGACTCGTGCATTGCTGTTGCAGAGGCGTTTCTCACCCAGTGGCTCACGACGCCCCACGAGCGACAGTGATGGGGTGCTTGTCACGCGTTGCGGCAGTGCAGACGTAACCGCTCGGTCCCTGCCGGCTGCCCAGTCTAGGCTAGGCGTTCGGCGCAGCCCCACGGTAGCTGTGGCGGCGGCCGTTGCGGCAGACGGCGTCGCGGAGGGTGTTCCGAGGCCGACTAGACTCGGTCTCTGCTTGTGGATGGCCTTGCGTGCATCTGCGTCCGCTGACGATGCTCCGCCATCAGCCTGCGCTCGGGCCTTGGCTGCGCGGCGATGGGCAACGAGGCGCAGCGTGCGCTCCTCGTCCTCCTCACTCTCGCGTCGTTCGTCAGCGTCACCTCGAGCGTCAGCCTCACTGCTCCCCGCGCTGCTGCTCTGCATGCGTTGCCAGATCTTGCTCTCTTCCTCACGCCGGGCCTCCTCCTCGTCTTGCCCGTTGCCAATGATTCCCTGGCGCTGAAGCGCTGCTGTGATATGCGCAGGGAGCCGCGAGTTGAGCGAGACTGCCTTGGGGGGCGACGGCGATGGCGACTGGCTCTGGCTCTGGCTCTGACTCGCTTGTGACAGGTTGCCGATACTCGCCCGTCCACCAGCGGTGGTCAGCAGCGAGAGGCTTGAAGCACGCGAGAGCACCCTGCGCGGAGGCAGAATCGTACTCATGTCTTCGTCCTCAAGGTCGGCCCGTGCCGTGTCCCGGTCGATCACTCCGGTCGCAGTCACTGATCGCTGGAATGTCGATGACCGCTTCTGAATAACCTCTTCCAGCGACAATCGGGGCGCTGAGACCTGCCGAGTGATCTTTGTCTTGCCAGAGAGGCCTGTCGATGTCGGCGCCGGGCTGGCCATAGGCGCTGTGCTGAGACCCGGTCCTGACGGCTTGAGCAGATCCCTCAGATCGCGCGATGATGATCGCGAAAGAGACCTTACTGGCGTTGATGAGGTACCATCCGCTTGTTTTTGGCGGCCGAGGTTCTTCAGCTGTCCATCAATGCCGCCGGCGGTGACCCAAGGTGGAATGTTCTCCTTGTTCGAGTTGGTTAAGTCAAGTGGAATGCTTGCATTCTTGACTGCGACGTTCAGGTCGTTTCGGTTGCGGTTGGATGCGCCAAGCGGTGTGACCGCAGGGCTGGCCGTATGTTTGTGGCCATTTTCCGTCTTGCTACTACTAAGTGGAGTCGTTTGCTCCGGTGGCTGGGAGCTTACCAGTCCGCTGCTTACAATGCCGGAGCCACCATACCGCCCGGACCTCTTCTTTTCGGCTTGCCTTCGGTTCTGGAACCAGACAGATACCGCCCTGGTTGGATGCGGAAATGCATGTTAGTAAACGAACGCCATGCACGTAGGACCGAGTTTGATCTGGCGCAGTACTTACCTGACCGTCATGCCAAGCTTTTCTGCTAGCTGATGGCGTGTATCCTGGTCTGGGAAGGCATTCTCTGCATATGCAGCGGCGAGGACGTTGGCCTCATCTGGCCGAGTTCGACGCCGCCTTCGGATATCTCCCTTGCTGCTGTTTGCCTTGGAACTGACGCTTTCATTGGCGTCGTCAAATTGGTCCCCCTCCTGTGACCCACCGTGAGAGTGGGCGTAGTGGTCATCGGCCCATGACTCGGCCTTAATCTCAGTCTTAGGCAGGGTTGGAGGCAGGTCGGGATACGACTGAATGGACTGCTGAGATCGGTCATCGTGGTTGTCCAGCACGGCAATGTTGCGATGGCTTGGGCGGGACGGAGTGGACTGCATTGGCAAGGAAAGGGAACGGTGGCCCTGGAGCTGGCGCACATCCACGGTATCCAATGAGTGCCCGTTTCGGCTATGGCTGAACTCGAAGCGTTCGCGAAGGGGATGAAAATGGGTATCAAAGCGGGCCGGTGAGCTAAACTCGAGTGCGGTCAGCCCAGAGTGAGGCGAAGCTCGGGTTTCAGATTCCATGAACCTGGACGAGAAGCGGTCGCGCGGGCTTGCCATGGCCGGAGTCTGATGCACTTCGAGCTGTGGTAGTTCCTGTGAGTCTGGGAATGGACGTGGTGAGCTCGAACGTTGGTGAGCAGCGAGAGCCTCCTTGTTGAGGTAAGACGAGAAGCTGTCTGAAGAGGATGAGGCCGAAGTCGGGCTGCTCTTGCCTTGTTGAGAGCGATGGGGGAGCTTCTGGGCCTTTTCAACTACAGAACCACCCGTGGAGGCCACGCGGTGACGGTTGCTCCGCTCTTGCTCTGTTGACTCCATGATGTACGAGCTGAAGAGGAAGAAGAAGGAGGCTGGCCATGGTCGGCCGGAGTCAAGGTGAGCAACGTGAAACTCGACATGGATGGTGACCGCGACCGCAACCGCAACAGCAACAGCAACAGCAATGGCGGCTGTTGAGAGAGGAACAGACGGGATGAGAGAGACGTACTGGTTGCTTCAGATATGGGCAGAGTGCAGGATATGGTGATCCGCCACTAGCTCTCGTCGCGAAACAGGCGCGGTCAGAGGCGCGTTTCGACGTGACTGTGGCACCCAGCGCGTCGAAGAGCGTTCCAGTCGGGAGGTGAGACGTCGAGGTACGCTCACAAAGGGATACGAGAGCTCCCTAGATACGCGATGGTAGGCAGGCAGGCGAGAAGGACGCGTGCTCTGGGTGGGTGGGAGGAAGAAAGGAAGGTGGTAGTGAGCACGGCTGCAGGCCAGAATCTGGAGAACGCGAACCAAAAGAGGGACCTACAAGGCTCACGAGCTGCCGATGGTGCCGATATGCCCTCTTGCCAGGATAGCGCGAGGGGCGAAAGGGGTATGAGGGATGGTAAGCAGGTGCGAGAGAGGTAAGAGGTGTAACGAGGTGTGGTGTAATGTGTGGACTTGTCTGGCCTGGCCTGGCTTTGGCTTGGTCTGGCCTGTCCTGGCGTGGCCTGGCTTTGACTGCGTTGGCCGCCTCCGCGTGCAGTGTTGCGAAGCGTTTTGGGTTCGGACGCACTGACTGACCGCGCTTGTCACATAGACCGACACGCTTCGCCTCTGCCTGTCTCTCTCTTTTTTGCAGTGCCTTTGCTTTTTTCGCACCGCGGCCGTGTCTGGCGTCGCATCCAAGTGCTGTTCCGTAGCGTGTTCCGTAGCGTGAAGCGTGTCTCGTTCAAATGAGCCACGACGTCACGCATCGATTTTGTATTCGGCACGACGGCCTCATCTGCTCCTCTCCATGTCTGCATTACAACAGACGCAGTTGCTATAGTGTACAGTACATACTCAGAGTGCTCTCTCCCTAGTCGAGTTCAGCATTTGTGCATTCGCTCGCCCGTTCCGGTGCCAGCATCATTCTCTCTCAAGCACGAGCCATTTTGACCCTGTTCCCGTCCCTTTGTTCGCTCCAACTTGGCAGCACCGCCAGCCCCGCAATGGTGTCCATCACAGTCCCCACATTGCTGCTTGAAGCAGATTTCATGCTTGGCTGATCAACTACAATTGAGGCCGAGCCAGTACATGTACGGTATCAATCAGACTGTCTCCAAGGCAAGGCCGAGTCCGGTTGCCCCCTTGCGTACATCTGCAGTGTTGAGTTGAACCGCGCTCGCGTCTGCTCTGCAGCAATCGTGTCTGATCCAGACCGTACAGTACAGTACCGTTTCTATTCCATCGCGGGCGGACTACAAATCAAAGTGGCACTGGGCTAGGGAATGGCGCAGCCCATGCCTGCGCCCTCACGCCCCGTGAACTACCCACAGCAAATGCAATCACTACGGTACAGTACTGTACAGTCGCGCTCCCTGTCGCTACATAAGCCATCGCGATGTTTGTGATTTCCGCAGGAGAGCTGCAGCGCGCCTCGAAAGTGATTTCAGCAATCAATTGGGGCTGACTCGAAGACGCAGCAGCGTCCCAGTCTGGGACAGAGGGGGCAGGAGAGAGTGGGAGAGCTGCAGCCGCCACCCACAGAAAGTCTCTTCCGAGCGACACACACACACACCGAGATACGTTCCGCATCAAGAGGCGCTACATCTGCTAGCTTCAAAGGTGCAGTACTTGGACTTTATCCACGCAAAGACGGGGGGGGGGGGGGGGGGGGGGGGGGGGGGGGAGTGAACGAGGGGCTGTCATTGTGCGTGCCTGACAGACTGGCCAAGTCCGTTCCAGGCCATTCGTCTCCTTCTTCCCTTGCTTCCCGTCGCGTTCAGTCACGCACGGCTCGCTGGACAGGAAGAGGGGTGTTCCAATTTTTAGTTTTGGGTTCCTGTTTGACACGCCTCCTCCCATCGCGTTGATGGACGCGACCCGAACAGCCAGTCACATGACTTGAGACGGTTCGTTTTCTTCCTCCCTTGACTGTGCGTCGTGTGTTAGGCATCCGAGTATCGGGAGAGCCCGATGCTGGCTCACCATCACCACTCGAGTAGCGTCACATCCCCTCTTCTAATCTCACAATCACACTAAAGGATAAATCATTAGAGCTACTCTCATGCCATTCTCGGCCCGCTTGACCCCCTTTTTGTATTTTGTCAGGTCAAACCTGTCTGATCGCAGTGGCCGTGGGCGCCCGTTAGTAACCTTGGCGTAAAAAGCACAGTACGTGATCGGGACGTGCATGCAAGTGATGCAGAAATGCTCAGTCGAGAGAGTCGACCTGACTGAGCCATTCTCACCCTCCCACGACGATGCAGCCTCTGCCTCTCTCGGCTGCTCAGCTTGGAGTGTCGAAAAGTGAGGCTATACACTGCTTCTCCTCATCCTCCATCGTTGCTCGTCTTTCCCAGTGCTCCATCTGACCTGGCCAAGGCTGATCCCAACAGAACCCCAATCCTTCTAGCCCTACCACGTCGACACGAGACATGCTCGACATGGCGGCAGCACAGGCCTCAAACGGACTCGCTGAGCATCTACAAGCTCTCCTAGGGCGGCCATCAGGATCCTCCCGTACTCTTGACTTTGACCAGAGCCTCATCGACTCTCTTCATGCCAGTGTCCAGTCGCTAGGAGCCAGTGCTACCCACCCCTCCCCCACCGAGCTCGAACAGGAGCAAATCGAGAATAGCATCTGGATCGAGCTTGCACATCATGCCAGAGCACAAGACGTCGATGGTATCTCTGATGATTATAGCGAAGACGACGACTACCAAGGCGAGCATGGGGGCCCTTCGTCTCCCGCGGTAGCACAGCTCGTAGCCCATCTTGATTCCGTTTCAATCAACGACTCGGCCATCGCAGCCAGCCTAAAGCAGACAATTCTCGACGCTCTAAAGTCCTCTAAAGGCGCTGATGAGGTGTCAATAGAACTTGCGGAAGTTCTCGGATTCGAGCATCTCGACCTCGTCAGCCAGATTCTTGCGGATCGCCCAAATGTGGCTCTCGCGCTTTCAGGTTCCGCCTTGGCCGCTCCCACAGAACCGTCACCCGCTCGTATCTCCATCGCTCCATCTGCATCGCTACAACCGTCTCACCCAACCCAGGGCGTTCGAGTTTCCGCTAAGCCATACGTGCCAGGGTCCCAAGTTGTGGTTCAGACCAGCGAGGACAAGGCGATCGCCAAACGTATTCGCAACGAACACCGCAAGGCCAACAAGGCACGGGCAGCCGCAACTACGACACATGCCGATGGTGGTATACACGAGTACACGATGGAGGAGCTCGAGCAGCTTCGAGAGCTGAGCCTTATCGAGGCTGCCAACCGTCCGCTGTACTCCGGAACCGCGACAAGCATGAGCGAGCCGCAGTATCCGCACGTTTTCTCATCTGGTGCTCATGGTAATGTGCTTTCCGCCTTTGGCCAGAAATTCGCCCTTCCTGTTGGCACTACTCGGGTCGAGGAAAAGTTCTACGAGGAAATCACCATTCCTCCCCCCAGAACCGTGCCCATGCGTATCAACGAGCGCTTCATCCCGATCCAAGAGATGGATACCCTATGCCGTGGTGCCTTCCCCGGATACAAAAGCCTCAACCGACTTCAGAGTGTGGTATACCCTCTCGCCTACAAATCGAACGAGAATCTGCTCGTCTGTGCCCCCACCGGTGCCGGTAAGACGGATGTGGCGATGCTCACCGTTCTTCGCGCCATCAGCCAGTATGCTCGCAACATCGAGCCCGTCGCTGGCAAGGGTGCTGAAGGCTTCGGCATCAATCTCAACGACTTCAAGATCGTCTATGTCGCTCCGATGAAGGCGCTGGCAGCCGAAGTGGTACGCAAGTTTAGCAAACGACTCCAGTACCTCGGCATCAAGGTGCGCGAGCTTACCGGCGACATGCAGATGACTCGCCAGGAGATCGCAGAGACGCAGATGATCGTCACAACACCCGAGAAGTGGGACGTTGTCACCCGCAAACCAACCGGCGAGGGTGAGCTTGCCACCAAGGTGCGGCTTTTGATTATTGATGAGGTGCACTTGCTCCACGAAGAGCGCGGTGCCGTCATTGAGACCATCGTTGCACGCACGTTGCGCCTGGTCGAGTCGAGCCAGTCCTTGATCCGTATTGTTGGTCTTTCAGCTACGCTACCCAACTACATTGACGTGGCCGACTTCCTCCGGGTTAATCGATACCAGGGACTTTTCTACTTTGACTCTTCATTCCGTCCAGTGCCCCTGGAGCAGCACTTTATCGGTGTCCGCGGAAAGGCTGGCTCTCAGCAAGCTCGTGCTAATCTCGATAAAGCGACGTTCGAGAAGGTGTCTGAGCTGGTTCAGGCGGGTCACCAAGTAATGGTGTTCGTTCACGCTCGAAAGGAGACCGTCAAGACGGCACAGACGCTGACCGACATGTTCAAGGACGAGGGGCTGTCTGATTTCTTGACCTCCGCCAAGGACGAACATCCTCGCCTCTCATTCTTTAAAAAGGAGCTCCAGGCGAGCCGCAACAAGGAGCTCAAAGAACTGTTCGAGTCTGGTTTTGGTATCCACCATGCCGGTATGCTCCGAAGCGATCGCAACATTAGCGAGCGGATGTTTGAAGCCGGCGTCACTCGGGTACTGTGCTGTACCGCCACTCTGGCATGGGGTGTCAATCTGCCTGCTTACGCGGTCGTTATCAAGGGTACTGAAGTCTATGATTCATCTGTAGGCAAGTTTGTCGACCTCTCCATTCTCGATGTTCTCCAGATCTTTGGTCGTGCAGGACGTCCGCAGTATGAGGACCTGGGTGTTGGCTACATCTGCACATCGCAAGACCGCCTATCCCACTATGTGGATGCCATTACCTCCCAGCACCCGATCGAGTCCAAGTTCATTGGTGGCCTGATCGACTCTCTCAACGCTGAAGTTTCGCTCGGTACGGTGACAAGCATTCGGGACGGTATCTCCTGGCTTGGCTACACGTATCTCTTCACCCGTATGAAGCGCACTCCGTTGACGTACGGTATGGTCAGCGCTGAAGTCGAGGACGACCCACATCTCGGTGCCAAGCGGACGCAGCTGATCACTTTTGCTGCCAAGAAGCTTGTTGAGGCCAAGATGCTCCGACACGACGAGGCAACAGGACACCTCGAGGTCACAGAGCTCGGTCGCATAGCCGCTAAGTACTACATCGGCTACCGTACCATTGAGATCTTCAACGAAAAGCTGCGACCGAGAATGAGCGAGGCCGATGTACTCGGGATCCTCAGTCTTGCCACCGACTTTGAACAGATCATCCCCCGTGACTCAGAGGAGAAGGAGCTGAAGAGAATGCTCGAAAACGCCCCCTGTGAGGTCCCCGGTGGTATTGAGACCTCCCCTGGTAAAGTCAACATCCTCCTTCAAGCTTACATCTCCCGGACTTTCGTCGAAGACTTTGCACTGGTATCGGACTCGGCCTATGTCGCACAGAACGCTGGCCGAACCATCCGGGCCCTGCTCGAGATCGCCTTGAGCCACCGCTGGGCAACAACGACGGCGGCGCTCATGTCGATGAGCAAGGCCATCGAGCGACGGATGTGGCCATTTGACCATCCCTTGTCGCAAAGCAATCTAACTCCTGACTCGGTCTATAACCTTACGCGATGGGCTGACGAAGTTGAGGTTGCGGAACTTGCCCGCATGTCAGCAGCCGATCTTGGCAAGCTCGTTCACCTCAACGAACGAATGGGCAACGCCATCCGTCATGCAGCTAGATGTTTCCCATCTCTGTCGCTTGAGACCGAGTTACGACCTCTGACTCACAACCTGCTCCGTATCGACGTCCGCGTTCGACGCGCGTTCGAGTGGAACGAGCGGCTCCATGGTCGCACAGAGGCATTCTACGTCTGGATCGAAGACGAGGAAGAGGCTGAGATCCTGAAGTGGACCACCCACCTAGCCCGGGCGACTGAGGCGAGAGACACGACTCTCTCCTTCATCATCTCGGTACCTGATACCTTGCCGGGTGGCATCAATGTGCGGTGGATTTCTGACCGGTGGATCGGTTCGGAGGACTCGTCTTGGGTCTCTTTTGAGAACTTGAGGATGCCGCCACAGCCACCGCAACGTGATCACTTGCTTGATTTGCCGCTTCTGCCGATTTCGACCGGGATCCCGGACGAGCTTCTTTCTGCACTCTACCAGCCGCACATGACTGCTTTCAACGCTTTGCAAACCCAGAGTTTCCACACTGTGTTCCATACCAAGGCGGATGCCCTTCTCTGTGCGCCATCTGCTTCAGGCAAGACTACTGTGGCACAATTCTCAGTATGGTGAGTACCATTCCGCCTTGCAAAAAGCCGTGAGTTCATCTGCTCTGACTACATTCTACTCTAATATGACTTGTCCAAAAGGCGAGCAATTCGAGAGTCTCCAGACCGCGCAGTCATCATTGTCTATCCTCGAAAGGAGCTGGCAGAGGCAGAGTCGGGGCCTCGAGGGCCATTCGCATCGATTGCCAAGCAGAAAGACGTCACTGTTTGCAAAAGTCTGACCACAAACTCTCTGCAACGGGCTCTGGCTCGAGTTGAGGGCCCAACCGTGTTGATCACTTCGGCGCTCCCATGGATGCGCCTCCAGTCGATCGAGGGTCCCGCTCTGATCAGTCGAATCTCACTTGTGGTTGCTGAAGATTTGCATCTTCTTGATGCCACCTACGAACTGGCTCTATCGCAGTTCCTGTTTGGGCGTGCCATATCCGGCCTTGCAGTTCGACTGGTTGGTACTAGCTCAAGTTTGGATGACGCCAGTGGTTTGTCCGACTGGCTCGGCATCAAGAAGGAGGCGCGATATCACTTTGACCCACGCGATCGCCCCTCCCCCTTGGGTTTGTCTTTCCAGACATTCGACTTGCCGCATTCGACAGGTCTGCTTAAAACGATGATCAAGCCGGCCTATGACAAGATGAAGGAGAGCGCAATCAACGGACCGGCTATCGTGTTTGTTCCTTCGAGGGCCCAGTGCTTCTCAGTTGCGGCAGATCTTGTCACTCGTACCGCGTCCGAGCTGGATACGGAAGCATTCCTTGGCTTGCCCGCGCAGGACCTCGAGGCGGTGGCGCACAGCGTGAGGGATCCCGCCCTTTACGAGCCGCTGATGCACGGGATAGGCATTTACTTTGACGGCATGGCACCACAAGATCTGGCGCTCACCGTCCATCTGTTCGAACAGGGGGCTATCAAGGTCTTGGTGGCGCCACGCGAGGGCTGTTGGAGCCTGCCCGTTCGCGCTCACCTTGTGGTGGTGATGAGCACCCAGTACGTTCGTCTTGTTCAGCCACACGGCATGACGCCGACAAGGGGTGACCAGGCGAAGGGTGGCCCCGCTGCCGACCGTCAAGTGGTAGACTACTCTCTAGCAGAGCTGATCCGGATGCAGGCGTGTGCAATTCGACCAGGCACAGTGGATGCTCCCAGCCCGCCAGGTGATTGCCTGGTTCTATGCCAGACAGACCGGGCAGCACTGCTTGGCCGGATGATGCAAGCAGGTCAGCCGCTTCACTCGGCGCTGCTTGAGGACGAGACGCGGCCACTGCTGCCAATGGTTCTGCAGCATGTTGTCTCGGGCTCGATTACGTCGCGCGGCGATCTGCTCGGGCTTCTGTCATGGACGCTGCTCGCGGTTGAGGCGTCGCGAAACCCATCATACTACGATGCAGCTGGTACTGATGCAGAGAGCGTTTCAGCGCGGCTGTCTGCCCATGCAGACGCACTGCTTGACGAGCTCGAAGGGCTCAAAGCAGTGCGAATCCATCGCCAGGGCAAGAGTGACTCGGAGAGAGACTCAGTGGAACCGACCAATTTCGGACGTGCGCTGCAGCTCCAGCCGGGTCCGACGGTGGTCCACGTCGCCAGGTGGCACGGACGTTTGTCGCAGGACGCACCTAAGGCGGCAGCATTCTGCAAGAGCTTTGGTCCGCCTGTCAAGGCTGGTATGGCGCAAACACCACTTGCTGACCCAGCTGAGTCTGAGGTGCTCGAGGCGACGCGGTCTATCACACCAGGAGAGTGGCTTGCGGCTTTCAAGGTGCCCCGAGGTGCGAAGGTGCTGCGCAGCGAAAGAGACCAGGCGAAGGAGGATAGCGCAGCTAGCAAGCATGGCGCAGAGCAAGCGACGGAGGCGGACAGTGGGGCAGAGGAATTTACAAGCGACACGAAACGCCAGCTGTTGCTTGCCACCTTCTTTGCCAAGCGGCCCCTGTGCACAACGGGCGAGGCGGCGGTCATCAAATATCCCAAGGGTAAAGCTGGGAAGAAGGTCGAACACGCAAGCGAGAAGGGACGAGCAGCGTTCCCCGAGTCTCGCCAGGCCATGGCGAAAGAAAAGTTGGAAAGCGAGCAGGCATCGGCAGTGCTTGAGCTTCTCGAGTCGACCAGCGGCGTCAGTCTTTCTCGACGTAGGGTAGCGTGAAGACTAGCACGTCATATTGTCTGTAATCGTTCTGCAGTTCAGTACCGTGTCCTGATCAAGGGTGGGCAAGCATTCCACAGTACCGGTACGTTGCCATTTCGTGCTATGTGCTGGAAGGATGTGCTGTGGGTGCCTTGCTTTATTTGCCGGCCTTGTGTGTGTGTGTTTTTTTTTTGTTTTTTTTCGTGGCGGGGGGTAAGTACAGTAATCAGGAAGACCAGGCCCGGCCGACTTGCCGAGCCAGACGGTCCTCCGCCCAATGCGTTTCCCGGCCGACTTGCCGAGCCAGACAGTCCGCCGCACAATGCGTTTTTGTGACTACTACCGTACAGTATGTGTTCTTTTCGGTTGAGAAAGTGTTGTGAATTGTGTATCTGAGTTCACGTGACCTCACTCGGATGCAGGAGCTTCGCGTGTTGTACTTACTTACTTCGCTTCGTACAGCAGGTCTAGAACGAAGCAAGGAGATGAACCCTATTCCACTGAGAATTGAAATCTCCAACAGATAGGCCAAACTTGACGCTCGCTTCCTCCACACGTGGGCTGGGTTGAAATAGACCCAACTCAGATGTGGACAGATGCCGACTCAATCGAGGACGTTGTGGATGCTTTGCCGCTGTGAAGCTTGCATCCAAATCTCACAGATGTAGTTGAAGGGTCCACCAGCTGGAATCGATTGCAGTGGCGATAAGCTACGGTACAGTACGGTATAACGCAGGGCATTGGGGTGTTCGAGCAAACACGCGTGCTTGCTGGCACTGCACTGCACTGTTCGAGCAAACAGGCACGCTTGCAGGCACTGCACTGTTTGCGCAAACAGCATCTCTTCAACTGATGTCGCTGTGCAAAAAACACCAATTCAACTGAGGTGTCCCTGATTGAGCTGTGTTCTGTTTCCGTTAGACCCGACGCTATTTCGACTCTCGGTTAACTCTGCATAACCAGCCCACATATATGACCTGTGCAAACTTGCATACCTGTCCATGATTGAACAGGAATACGAGTACATTGCCCTTAACCTATCCACCCACCTGGTCCGGCCGAAGCGCTTCCGGAAGATCTCCGCACGGCTTGGCTGGTAAGCATTACTTTGGGCTTTCCCAGCAACCTAGCTACGCCTCCGCCCGTCAAAGGAGGGTTTGCTTGGCTCCTGTTCGCTTTCGTGCCAATCACACAAGGGTGCAGTGTGATCCGTCTTGCAGGGGTCTCATCGGCTACAGGCCCTGCTTTTTCTTTGCTATTCTTTGCAGCCTGGGCCCTGTTGCTTTGTCTTTTATCGTCACAGCGGCTGCGTTTAGCTCGGCTCCTTCCGATCAGACTGACTCAAACCTTCTACTTTTCTACCTCCCTCCGTTCTCTTATAAGGTTGGCTTGAATCTTTTTCCCTCGTCGCCATCAGCCTCCTCTCCCTCTCTGTTCTTGGCTCAAGCTCAATCTTTAGAAACCACTAGACGAACGTGAAAGCGAGTAAGCCACCATGGTAGCAGCACCAACCGCCGCACCCAAGCAAGTGCTATGCATCGGATTCGGTGCACTCGGCACGGTATACAGCTATATTCTCGAACGCGGCGGTGCCCAAGTCACGGCAGTGGCCAGATCCAACTATGATTCCCTGACCAAGTCTGGAATCGATATCGTAAGCGAAAAGCTGGGAACCCACCATTCGTGGAGGCCCCATCGCGTTATCAACAATGCTACCGATGCCGCGGATCGCTTTTATGACTGTAGGTGATGCCTGTTCTGACTCTGTGTGACCCAACTGACATATCGTCGTATGTTGATCGGGCCATGAAGACATTCTTTGCACGTTCAAGTGCACCCCAGACCTCAAGGCCGTGTCCGAAGTTCTAAGGCCTCATCTCCGCAAGCCAAGCTCGCCCGAGGAACATGCCAAGCTTCCCACCATTGTCACCGTTCAGAACGGCGTCGGCATTGAAAATGAGATCCGCACCTCTCTCGTTGATTCTCCCGAGCCTCTCGCCAAGGGTCTTATCAGCGCAGTTGCGTGGATTGGCGCCAACCTCAAGGAGAACGGCACGCGCGTCGAGATGGGTGGACTGGTGCGTATCTGTTTCCGCTCCCGGTCCGGCTTTAGTGGAAAGCTCTGACCCTTTTTACCCTTTTGGATATGACAGGAGAAACTCGAGATGGGCATCTTCCCCAGCCTCGATGCCCCTACAACGCCTAACGGAATCCGTATCCCAACTGATGTGAGTGGTTGTGCACACATTTGCAGCAGCGGCAGCATCTGACTGTCACCTGAGCTCTGAACAGGACGAGAAGAAGCAGCTAGACGACCTATTTGCCATTTACAAGGCAGGCGGCGGCGGTGGCAGCGTGCTTGAGGACATTGAGGCAGTCCGATGGCAGAAGGGTGAGTTGTCGGTCTGGTCGAATCGTGCCCGTTTTCCGTGCCCTGGCTGATGACGCCGAACGTTTACATGGATCAAGTGTTCTGGAACGCTGGCTGGGGCGGACTGTCTACGCTGGCACGTCAGCCCGTCGCCGAGCTGCTGACCGAGTCGACGCTGCAGTACAGTATTGGCGTGGTGCGTCGAATCATGCTCGAGATTGTGAGCGTCGCGCGAGCATGCGGGTTTGGCGAGGACCGACTTCCGGGTTCGTCCGTAGACAGTGCGGTCAACGTTACGCTCTTGCAGTCGTCGGTGGAGCAGTTTTCGGGACCGCGGCAGGCACTGTCTAACGGGTTCAAGCCCTCGATCCTGCTGGATCTGGAGAACGGGCGCCCGATGGAGCTGCAGCCGATTGTTGGAAGCATCGTGGCGCGTGCGCGAGAGCACAATGTCGATACGCCTCGTCTTGACATGCTCCTTGCGGCACTCTGGCCTTCTCAAGTGCAGGCTATCCGCCGCGCTCGTGGTGTAGACGCCTCCGAGACGGTCGGGACACGATTCTCGGACCTGAACGCCACGACACGCGCAGGTCTTCCCGCAGGGGCACCCATCCCCGTCGACGGCAAGCGCTTTGTCTAGTCTAGTAAAGTGAGGAGAGGCCCTGGCAGGTCCATCCAGTCTGAAGGCAATATGAACACATGCGCCCGCCCTACAGACTTGGCAATAATGGAATGTTCATGCAAGCTAAAAGACATCTATCAAGGACTAGGTCAGGTCAGGTCAGGTCAGGTTGCCCGGAGGAGAGCAGCGTCTCAGCTGAGCATGTTGTAGAGAATGAAGAGGAAAACCTGTCGGGAGAGAATGGGCTGGAGAGTGAGTAGAGCGCTGGGGAGAGGGAGAGGGAGAGGGGCGGGATGAAACGTACGATACCACAGAAGCCGGAGAGAGCGAGGACCTTTGCATTCTTCCACCACATTTGTCTTCGGATGCCTACTGCTCGGCGACGGAAAGCCTGACTCTGGTGAGCGGCGTTGTCTGTGCGGTCTACGAGGAGCTGGATGCGTTCGCCGCGGGAGAGGATCTGCTCCACGTTCTGGGTCATGATGTCCTTGACGCCTGCGAGTTCGGCCTGCGCCTGACGGACGGGGTCCGAGTCTGGGCGCTCGTTAAAGTCGCGTACGAGTGCGACCAGCGTCTCGTTGTCTCCCTCGGTATACTGCACAGTGCACAGTGCATCAGAGTCGAGTCAGTTGCAGTCTCCAGTCGCAGAAGCGGGGCCAGAGGGGAACGGTACCTTTTTCTCGAGTTCCGACAGAAAGGCAAACGGCATGCGCCGCCCCGCATCAGCCGAGGCTACGGCGAGATACACGGTGCCGCTGCGAGAGACGACGTGAAAGAGCCAGTCCTCGAATGCATACGAGAGCTTGCCGGCGTCGGGCACTTTGTGGAGAATCGTCTCGGCCGCGGGCTGGCATCGGCAGTCAGTATTGTACGGGCACGCGCACGGGCACGGGCATAGGCACGTTGAGCAGATGAGAGGGAGGAAGGACGTACGAGGAAACGCGCATGGTCGTCGTGGTGTGTCTCGTCCAGCACGGTGGTGCCGCGCGCTACGAGGGCGAGGGCGATCATCGCGGATGGTGGTTGCTCGCGACTGGACTGGACTGCAACCCCTGATCTGGTGGATCTGTGGTTCATGTCAATCCGACCGCACCGATTCGAATCGCGAATCGGGCTGCGCGTCGCATACAGTTTTTGGCCTTTTGCCTGCACTTGCATAACTTATCGGGCGAAAGACAGGTTGTCGCTGCCTCGCGTGTGGCAGTTCCTGTTCGCGTCCCCGTTCCCATTGCAGTTGCGGGGGGAAACCAGAACGGGCTTTTTCTGACAGACACAAATGCGGGGCTCGGGGCTCGGAACTCGGCTCGTTCGCGTGCCGGACGCAGAGATCATATACTGTACACTCGAGTGCGGGGCCGTGTATAGTAATGTGGGGGGATGATGCCAACATTAAAGCCCGTCGTTCTATCTATTTCTTTCTCCTTGTTCTCTCCATCCCGTACAGAAAAGAACGAGATGCCCCTCTTCGCCGCCGACTCCTCGCCCTACCCGCTCGTATGGAAGCCCAACCCAGACGACGTGGCCAGCAGCAGCTTTGACCGCTTCCGCCGCAAGCTCAATGCCCAGTACAACCTCGCACTCGCCACCTACGACGACGTGCACGCCTTTTCGGTGAATGAGCTCGAAAAGTTCTGGGCTGCTGTCTGGCACTTTGTTGGTGTCCGCGCCAGCCAGCGCTTTGACCGTGTCCTGTCCGACCCGAAGGCGAGGCCGATCGACCTGCCCACATGGTTCGAGGGTGCGCGCTACAGTCTTGCCGAGAACGTGCTCTTCCCCCTACACCCGTCTAACGCCACCGCCTGCTCCCCGGGCGCGCCGTACCACTGGCCACCGAACAATGCGACCGCTGTCATCCAGGTGCCTGAGGGCGGCGGACTGGCCGAGTCCGCGTCCCACCTCAAGCCCGTGCCTGTCACCTGGGGCGAGCTCAGACGCCGTGTCGCACTCCTGGCCGAAACGCTCCGTCGTGCCGGGGTGCGTGCGAACGACCGCATCGCTCACGTAAGCGCCAACACAGTCACGCCCATCGTCGCCGGTCTCGCCGCCAACTCGATCGGCGCCATCTTTTCTCTCATCGCCACAGACTCGGGCCCGGATGCCATCTACGCCCGCGTCGCACAGATCCGTCCATCCCTCCTGTTTACCGACGACGTGGTCGTCTACAATGGCAAGCAGATCAACGTGCTCGACCGCGTAGCCGACGTCGCCGACCGTCTCCGTCGCGAGAGCAACGTGGACGCCGACAAGTTTCACGTCGTCGTCATACGTAACCCGCGGGCGGCGGCCAACCCACCGGCGTGGAAGAGCAGCCTGGTGCCCGCCATGGACATGGGCGCCTTTGTGCGCTCCGTGGGCCTCGCTGAGACCGACAGCCCTGCGCACCGGTTCGAGCAGCTGCCTGCGCAGCACCCGCTCCAGATCTTCTTTAGCAGCGGCACGACGGGCGAGCCCAAGTGCATCATCCACAGCCAGGCGATGCTGCTCAACATGAAGAAGGAGTCATTGCTGCACTACGACACGCGGCCAAACGACTCGTTCCTGCAGATCACCACGTGCGGCTGGATCATGTGGACGTACCACTACGTCTCGCTGGCGTGCGGTGGCACTACGGTCGCGTATGACGGGTCGCCGCTGTACCCGAATGCGCTGCACATTGTGCGCCTCGTCGCAGAGCTGCGGCTCACTGGGTTTGGCGCGAGCCCGCGCTTCCTGAGCGAGCTGGAGAAGCACGTGAGTGCGACGGGCTACGTGCCGCGGCGCAAGCTGGACCTCTCGCGGCTGCGGTACGCCACGTCGACGGGCTCTCCGCTGTCCGCGGCCAACGTGCGCTTCTTCTACGCCGCGTTCCCGGGGGCCGCGCATCTCTCGTCCATCTCGGGCGGGACGGATCTGGCGGGTGTGATCTGCGGCCCTGCGCCCGTGCTCCCGCTCTACGGGCACCTGATGCAGGTCGCCAACCTGGGCATGGACCTGCAGGTCTGGGACGCACACAGTGGCGCGCGTATCGGGGCGACCGAAGCGCGTGCGGGCGAGCTGGTCCTCGCGCGCCCCTTCCCCACCCAGCCGCTGGGCTTCTTCGGACCCGACGACAAGCGCGCCGCCCTACGCGCCAAGTACATCGACTCGTACTACGCGCGCTTCCCCGACGCCGGCGTGTGGGCCCAGGGCGACTTTATCGTCCGTGACGCCCAGGCACGCGGCTGGGAAATCCTAGGCCGCTCAGACGGCGTGCTCAACCCGTCCGGTGTGCGCTTTGGCTCGGCCGAGATCTACGCCGTCCTCGAGCGCTTCCCCTTTGTCGCCGACAGCATCGTCGTCGGCCAGCACCGCCGCAACCGCGACCAGCACGAACAGGTCCTCCTCTTTGTCAAGATGCGCCACCCCGCCGCCTCCCTCACCGACGCACAGGTCGCCGAGATCAAATCAGCAATCCGATCCGCCTACTCAGCCCGCCACGTCCCCGCCCACATCTTCCAAGTCAAAGACATCCCCGTCACGCTCAACGGCAAAAAGACGGAACTCGCAGTCAAGGCGATCGTGTGTGGAAACACTGACTTTACGCCCAGCAGCGCGACGGCCAACCCAGAGTGCCTGGACGAGTACAGGCAGTACGCTGAGATTGAGAGTGTACTGCGCAAACGCGGCGCCAGGCTCTGAGGCACGGCAGGGCAGGGCCGACTGCCCGTGCGGAGTGCTGAAAAAATGCATGTACAGTCACTGGGGTACTGTAACTACAGTAGAGAGCTGAGCTGAGCTGAGCTGGGCTGAGCACTGATTAGTTTGATTTACATTTTGATTTCGCGAATCAATGCGGTTACCAGTACACTATCATGAACACGCCTGAAGAGTCGAACTACCTCGTGAGGCTGGTTCGCGAGCTGCTTGTTGCCGACAGCCTGCACGCGCCTTGTCGAGCGCCCAGGACGGGCGAGGAGCAGGTCGAGGTGCTGGTTCCCGTCCACGGCGAGGCGGGGCGGTATCGGTTCGAGTGGCGCTCGTCGCGCGTCGCAGCCTGGGTGCGTCGGGCACCATCCTAAACCGCGCCACGCAGTCAGTCGATCCACACGGCATGGCTCGCGCCCTCGCCGTTGGGCAGCTGCGTCTCTGCCATGTGGCGGATGCTGCGAGTTTGCGGGTGCCACTCGAGCACGTCGATCCAGCCGTCCTCGTCGTCGGTGAGGACGAGCGTCTGCACCTCGCCTGCGGGGTAGGGTGCCCACTCGATCGCGTTGGCCTTGCCGCCGCTGTTGCGTGTCGTGTAGCGCACGGGCACGGGCATGGCCTCTCCCTGTTCGAGGGGGAGCGGGATGCCGTCTGCGTCTAGCTCCCAGGCAGCCACGATGCCCCGTGTCGCCGGGGTCTTGCCGCGCGTCGAGGCGAAGAGCGCATCGCCGCGTGGCGAGAGGCGGACCGTGTCGCCGCGGTAGGCGTGCCGCTCTGCGCCGGGGGGGAGGATATCGAGGCGCGCGAGGTGGGTGGATCCGCGCCACACGTCGACGAAGGACGTGTGCTCGGTGACCGAGTAGTAGATGTCCTCCGAGACCGGGTGGGGCACGACGTGGCGCGGGCCGTCGCCGGGCACGAGGGCTGGCTGTTGGTGCGCGAGGCTCAGACGGCCGGTGGCGCTGTCGCGGTGGTAGGCGAGTACGGCGTCGAGGCCGAGATCGGCGACGTAGGCGGTCGCTCCGTCCGCGGTGACGTCGATGCTGTGCGAGCCGTAGCGCAGGGCGGCGCGGGACTTGTCTGCGGCGGGGAGAGCGTGCTCGCCGCCGGGGAGGAAGATGTACTCCTGCGCCCGGGGGAGGATGGCGCCGGTCTCTGGGTGGAGCGGGTGCATCTCGCCCGTGGGCCCGCCGGCCGAGTAGAGGAAGCGTGCGGGTCCTGGCTGGCCGCCATAGGCCGGGGCGGTGAGGGAGAGGTAGGGCGGCGGCTGCACGTGCACGTACGACGAGGTCGCCGTGATGGGCACCGTGTTGATGTGCTCAAGCGTCGGCAGGCGCCAGGCGGAGAGCGTGCGCGTCCCCCAGCTGGTGGCGTACAGCGTCGACCGCCCGCTCGCGGTGCGGCCGAGCGCAAGGAACTGGTGCGGCCCCTCGCCGGCCACGCGCGACTCGATGCTCAGCGACCCAGACGCGCCGTCGTAGGATAGCAGGTACAGCGCGTCCGAGTTGAAGGTGCCCGTCACGATGTGCCGCACGCGCCCGCAGGTCGACGAGAGCGCCGCGCCGCTCGGGAGCGCACACACGTCTGACGCAGTCTAGAAGGGACAGCAAAGAGAAGAGATTCAGCTGGCATTCCGCGACGGTATGGTACAAGCCCCCTCCCCCCCTTGAACTAGGCGTCGTCATCATCGTCGTCGTCGTCGTCCCACATGTCACCAGCATCCCCTTCATCATCATCATCGTCGTCGTCGTCGTCGTCGTCGTCGTCGTCACCATCACCGACCACCCTCCACTCGCCCTCCTCCTCATGCTCCTCTTGCTCGTCGGGATCGACCCACTCGACACTCACAATGCCGCTGGCGACCGTGTACCCTACGAGGCCAAGTAGCGCGGTGCAGATCCAAATGGCCCTTCCCCAGCGGAGGCGGCGGTCTTCGCTGCTGCTGCGGGTTTTGCTCACCGATGGCTTGTGCTGTGTGCTGCTCTGTGTTTGCGCTGGTGCTGCTGCTGTTGTTGAAGAAGAAGAAGAAGAAGAAGAAGAAGAAGAAAAGGGCCACCAGGACGTGGACAAGGGTGCTGGCGCTGCTGAGGGAGGAGGAGCGTCGACCCATGCAGGCCATGCGGAGCGGTCGCCGTCTGGCCAGATCTGCTGTCTGATGTTGTCTGCGTGTTTGACGAGGGTGGGGTAGTCGGTGCGGAGGAGGGATGGGAGGGTGTGGGTGGGGAGGGGGGGGGATGGGTGGAGGAGGGGGGCGAGGAAGGCGTAGAGGTGGAGGTCGAGGTCTGTGATGGCAGGGCTTGCGAGGAGGTGTCGAGTGTCGCCGAGGGCGGCGGCGAGTGCGTCTAGGATCTCTGTGGCGCGCGCCGTGTGGCGGGAGGCGGTGAACGAGTCGCGGGCGACGGCCTTGGCTGCGGCGTCGAGGCCCTGCTTGGGCGCGGGGAGGTTGGCGCGCCTGCTGAGCTCCGCCGCCTGGGCGTGGGCGTGGGCGTGGGCGTGGGCGTGGGAGTCGGAGCCGAGGCGTTTGAGCACGAGCGTGCGCAGGCGGGCGGGGATGGCGTGGCGGCGCGAGAAGAGGGGCGCGCGTTCACCCGCACAGCTGGCATACGAGGGGGCCGTGACCGCGCCGTAGTTGGCCGCGGGCACGAACAGCGCGTGCAGTGTGAGCGGGAGCAGCGCGTCGTCCAGCAGCGCATGCAGCGCCACCCCCCTCCCCCTCGCCGCTCCCGCTGCGGCCGCGGCCGGTGGCGCCAGCGACCCCTCGGAGCCGCAGAAGGCCAGGATCGCCTCGATCCCCGCAACCACCCGCTCCCCCGCCACGAGCAGCGGCACAACCCCCGTCTCCGGCGGCGCAGACACCAGCTCCAGCCGGTACTCGCTGTCCGCCCGCTGCAGACTGAACGAGTGCGCCACCACCGACGCCGCGTACAGACTCACCGGGTCCAGCGTCGGCAGCGAGCCATTCGAACCCCATACAAAGAGCCGCAGCACCGTTGCCGATCCCGGTCCCGAGGCGGATGCTCCATCCGTCGCGCTCCCAGTTCCAGTTGCCGTCGCAGTAGCCATGGTGTTCGTGTTCGTGTCCGTGGTTGTGTGCAGTCAAACCACGCTCCGATCCCAAGTGAACAGTATTTATGGACGGCGTTCGTGGTGGAGGGGAACGTGGAAAAAAGAGAGAAAAAAAAGCGGGCGCAACAGCTACAGTAGCGCGGGCGGGGATAAACGTTTTACCATGCCACTGCCTTGCCCACCTCCGAAATGCAACCTCTCTTTTCGGGGCAACACACACAACATTCACCTAGCCGACTTTTCCGGCATACAGTACAGTACGGTACACAGTCTTGCAATTCAACCTCAACGTATAAATATATATATATATATATATATGCTTGCCGTTGACGTGGTCGTTGCCCTAGGTGCCTAGGCCTCGGGCTCGTCATCTAGAGTGGCTGTATCTACGATTGTCCCGCTGCCTAGACACCACTCGCCGTCCCAGAGGCCGAGTTTCTGCCCCTTGGCGACGGCGAGTTGCGGTTGGTGAAAGTGTGCGACCCATCTGCCGTGTGGGTCGCGGGTGAGTGTGCAGGGCGTTTCCTGCTGTCGGTGTCTGACCTGGGCGAGCAGAGTTGCGTTGCGGGGCGGATGGTAGTGGTCCCATATCCAGTGCAAGTGGTGCACGTACGCCTTGGTGCAGAAGAGCATGGGGTGTCCGGCGGGCACGACGACCATGGAGTTGTTGTGGGCATGTTTGCGGGCCACGAATAGACGTTCTGGGCGCCCGCCGATGCGTGCCTTCTCGCCGACCGTGAGGGTGTGCAGGCCCGCGTGGCGACCGAGCACTTTGCCGTGCGGGTCGACCAGGTCGCCGGGCTGTGGGGCAATGTAGCCGTCGAGGAAGGAGGAGAAGCGGCCGGCGCGCTGCCCGACAAAGCAGAGGCCCATGCTCTCCCGCCGGTCGGGGGAGACAAGGGCGTGTGCACGCGCGAGCGCCTTGACCTCGCTCTTGAGATGGTGGGCGAGTGGAAAGTGCGCATGCGCCAGCCGCGACTCTCGCAGCGAGGAGAGGTAGTAGGTCTGGTCCTTGCTCCTGTCGCGCGCCCGCAGCAGCCGCGGCCTCTGCGTGCTCCAATCGACCTGTGCGTAGTGCCCCGTCGCAAGCCAGGTCTTGGCAGCCTCAGCCCGAGGAGAGGGAGGCACGAGGCGGTCGAGGAGCGCACCAAACTTGATCTCGCGGTTGCACTCGACGTCCGGGTTGGGCGTCACCCCGTCCGCCCAGTCCACGAGGGCGGGCTCAAACACGTTGACCCAGTACTCGCGCGACAGGTCCACCATCTGCACCGGTATGCCGCCGAGGCGCGCACACACGCGCTGCACGTCCTCCCAGTCTTGCTGCCACTCGCATCCAGCCGCACCGCCACTGCCCGGCTCGTGCGTACCCGTCTCGTCGAGCGTGTACCAGTTGCGCATAAACACGGCGCGCATGTCCACGTCCTGCTGCGCCATGAGCAGCGCAGTCACGCTCGAGTCGACCCCGCCAGACATGGCTACGATCACCTTGTCCCCCTTGCCCGGCCCCTTGCCCGAATCCGAGCCCGAACCCGAACGCGGTCCAGAGTGCAAGTGGCGCCGCAGACATGGCTGTGCGAGCGAGAAAAGTGCACCCCGTGTGTGCCGCAGCGCAGTACGCTCCACTTGCCGCCACCAGAGCGAAAGCGCTGGTACTCGTGTCGACGTCATGCTCGAGAGTGGAGGAAGCAAACAAAAGGCAAGTCGCGTTGCGTAACAATTACTAACTAACAAGTACAATATACCCTTTCCCGACATCCGAGTACTGTGCAGTACTGCATTCAGGCCGAGCATTGCCAGCCAAAGCCAACCCAACTCGGCTCCATTTTCACCTACTCGTGCGTATAGAGAGCGCCCCATGGACAGCATTACAATACAGTACTGTACAGTATACCACATCATCACCGCCCGAAACTAAAGCTTCCTTGGAACCCATCCTCGCTCTCTTCTGGCTCTGGCTCTGGCTCTAATCGCGCACCAGCCTGGCTGCGCTGCGGAGTTCTCGGCTTTGCATAGATCTGCGCGTGCGACTGCGACTGGGACTGGGACTGGGACATGATGCTCAGGCTCATATTGGCCAGCTCTTCGGGACTCCCCTTGCGCGACTGGGCAAAAAAGAGCTTCGCTTCGCGCTGACACACATTCTCCAGGCTGTAGTTGTTCCCCGCAGGTACGAGAAACGTGCCACCGGGCGCGATGGTGAACGTGCGTCGATGTATCTTGATGCGCAGCGCGCCCTGGAGCACAACAAAGACGTAGTTGTTGTCCTTGGACGACTTGGTTGGCTTGCTGCCGCCAGGGGGGATCTGCAGCATACCGGCGGCCATGGTCGAGTCGATGCTGAATACCTTTTCGAACGAAAACGACTGGTTGAACGCGCGTCGCGGCCGCACGGACGAGGCGGTACATGCGATACCTGCACATGCACACATGCACCGTCAGATTCGTGTCAGTGCGAGTCGGTCAGGTCAGGTCAGCTCAGCCCTGGTCAGATCCGGTACTCACGCTTCTCCTCTTCCTCGCCCGTCTCGGGGTTGAGCACGATCCCCAGTGCCGCCGTCTCCCTGTCCCACCCGTCTTCTGGATGCACCGTGTCCGCCGTGGGATCGAGGCTGACCTGCTCGTCATACTCTTCTTCATCTTCTTCTTCTTGATCCTCCTCGTCATCCTCTGTCTTTCGCTGCCGCGCCCGCTTGCCGCGCCGTCGCGTTGTGCCTGCGAACGTGCCCTCCCCTGGCGCGCGTGGGATACGGATCACCTCCTTGACCACAGGCACGGGCACCGAGCGGATCGCGTAGGCTGGGTGGTCTTCAAACTCGTCCTCGCCCGCTCCGCCGCTCTGCAAGTGCAGATCGGCTGCAGTCAGGCCCTGCGGCAGACTCGGACGCCCGTAGCGCACCCGCTCGCCTCGCCACCACTCCAAGGGTGCATAGCGGTGCCGTGTGCCTCTCCGGATGCCGTCGACGTCCACGCTGCCTGTCCGCATGTCGCGCGAGGGCACCTTCTCCACCACCTCGCGCCCGGATCCGCTTTGTGCGACTGCCTTGCCGCGTTTTGCTCTTGTCGTCGTCTTGTTCTTCTGCGACTTTTTCGTGGTCTCGAGGTACCCACCGTCGTCGTCGTCGTCGTCGTCCTCTTGGTCGGAAGGGACGGCGTCGCTCTCGTCGACGTGCTGCTTCTTCTTTGGTGGCCGCCCACGCCCACGCGGACGCGGACGCGTACGCTGGCCTGTCTCTGCGCTTTTCGGCTTGGCCGGCGGCTTGGCTTTCTTCTTTGGTGAGCTTGAGCTTCGGGATAGGGAGAGGGAGAAGGATGGAGCAAGTGAGAGGGACGGCTGGTCCTCGTCCGGGGGTGGGCTGTAGTCGTCGTACATCTGGGGCGGCGGGGAGGAGTTGTCTGCAGCGAGGGGCATGCTGTCTTGCGGGAGTTGAAACTCTACGCTCTCACGGGCACGCGCCTTGCCCTTGCGCGAGGTGTAGGCGTCCTCCAGGCCCGAGTCTGAGTCCGAGTCGCGGTACGCCGATGGTTTGGTGTAGCGCGAGTTGGCCTGGCGTGCGGCAAGTCCAGCTGAGGGTGCGCGTGGGGCAGCTGCAGCTGCTCCTCCTCCGAGGGTGGTGTCGTCGTCGCTCTCCATGGCAACCGTGTCGTCGCCCGCCATGGCACTCAGGTCAAAGCTGCGACTCGGGTAGTCGTCATCGATGAACGAGTCGGCGACACGCGGCTTGATGGGTGTCCGTTTCTTGGGGCTGGTGCTGGTGCTGGTGCTGGATCCTACTCTCTCCGTCAGCCAAGCCAAGCAAAGATAAAAGCAGCTCGTCTGTCACTCACTGATCACGCTGCTGCTCGCTCGCGGGGCAAAGCTGATTCTGATTTGCTCCTCGTCCTCGTCCTCGTCCTCGTGCTCGTCCTCGTGCTCGTCTGCGTCATCTTGCTCTTCTTGGTCCTCCTCGTCGGACGAGGGCGACGGATGCTGGTCGCGAGCATCCATAGCTCGTTTGCTGGCCGTGTAAAAGTCGTCGAGGTTCTCGAACCCATCATCGTCCCGGGCTACCGCGGAGAGACGGAGACCGGTGCGCGAGCCCACTCCAGCCTGGTGGAATCGCCGCGCTGCTTGCGGTGCCATGATGTGGTACTGTAGTATGTGGTGCGCGACCAAATACAGATACAGCAGTACTGCACCAGAAATGAGAGAGAATGAGAAATGCAACCCAGTGCAGCGTCGCGTCACTCCACACTCGACAGACGCGTTTCTCCCTTCTCGCTCAGCCCAGTTCGCTACCAGTCACAGTACAGTACGGTACTGCGCTCTGCCCAACACGTGACGCGACTCACTCACTCACTGACCCGCTGACCCGCTGACCCGCTGACCCGCTGAAACCAAACGAGTGACAGCTCAAGTTACTGTATGCTTGCATTTTCCCCCATCGTACGCCCAGCCCAGTTTCAGTACACTTGCTCGTCTCAAATGACATATAAAGTAGCCTCCCGTGCGCAGCTCCGGCTCCAGCTTCGGCTCATCGTCGCGCAAGCGGCTGCCGTCTCACCACGGGCCGTTTCGTTGGACTCTCGCTCTTGCGCCACCTGACGCCGCCCCCTCCACTGCCACCCTCCTCACCACCGCGGTACTGCAGACCCCGTCCGAATGCATGCTCACTTTCCTGTGCCCACTCCGCCTCTGCCTCCTCTGCCTTCCCTGCCTTCCCTGCCTCTGTGCCCGCTGGGATGACCGGTTCGGGCTCCGTCTCCGCCTCCTCCTCTGCTGCGGCATCCATTCGTCCGGCGAGATCGAGCAGCTTCTTGCGCTCCCTCCTCGCCGCCGGGTCATCATAGACGATGCGCAGGCTTGCGTCAAACTGCAACTGCGACGATCCGTTGCCCAGCTTTTCCAGTCCAAGCGAGTAGCCGTTTGCCGCAGCGTCAGCCGCGCGCTGTGCCTCCTCCTCCGCCTGTCTTGCCAGCACCTCCTCAGCCGTCGTCGCTGTAGAGCTCGACAGTGTCGGTGCGCGACTGTCCAATCCCCGTCTCTTGCGGCTTCGTGGAGGCAGACGCCCACGTCGCTTGCTGCTTTGCTCCATCGCCCGGCTACGCAGCAGTGCCATGACCTGGTCTGCAGTTGCACTCCTGTCCAAGCTCTCATTTTCCCCTTCCGCGCCCGCGCTCTGCAGGGGACTGGCAGAGCGACCCCGCGCAATTTCATCCGATTCCCCCTCCTCCTTGTCATCCTGCGACCAGCCCACCTGTGCATTCCCAGCCGAAAGAGAGCGCTGCCATGACGGTGCCGCTGCGACAGCTGCTTGACTGCTCTCCGATCCGTTTGCCGACTGCGATACTGTCGTTTCCAGCGCCCTGGTCGGGTCCATCGTCGAGGGAAATAGCCGCTCGTCGACCCGCATTCCATCCTCGCGACACTTGTCCAGCCACGCAGGATGGACAAGACGTGCTCGCGGCGCTCCTTCTCTCACCTCGCGCGGCACAGTCGCTCCACGGTGCAGCACATGCGTCGTTGTCTCATCTAGGGTCGAGAGCTGGAACGTGGCGCCGAGCTCGAACGCCTTCTTCTCGTAAGCCTTGCTGTCCGACGACGTCGTTCGCCAGCACGCAATCAGGCATCCAGCCAATGGACCTCGCTCGCCGGCCAAAGCTCGACCCGACTTGGCCAAAGCCAGGCCGTTGTTGCTATTGCCCCCATCGTCATTGCGCTGCCGCAGCGAACGGTCGCTGTTGCTGCTGCGATTGGTGATGTCAATAGGCCATGCTGCTGACGAACAGCTCGTACTCCGGCTCGTGCTCACGTCGCGAGACTCAGACACAACAAGCGCAGAAGACACTGGTGGCTCGATCACGCCTTCCGAGCGAGCCAGGCGAAGAAATTCAAGACCAACAAGCGGAATGCCCTGTGCGGCTGCCTTTGCTGCACGAGAACTCTTGCGACTCTCCTCTGTAGCACAGAGAACGTGTGAAACGTGGCCAGGCCGGAGTCGCTCCACGACCGTTCCTCCGATCTCCTCCACCAGCTTGTGCGCATGGTACGACTCGGGACCTCCCGGGGCCAAGCCGAGGACATAGACGCAAAGATCCTTGGCCGTGTCACCGAGAGGCATACCAGCAGTTGCTGGTGCCGAGGCAAAGTAGTCGTCGGGCTCGACGAGGCGCTCGTAGTGGAGGCAGTACTCGATCCAGTAGTGGGTCACAGGCCGACCGCGAATGGTCGCATCCATCGCCCGTGCCTTGTCCTTCCTGTTCGTTGACGTATTCGCAGCAACCACGCAGTACTGAGCGGGCCGGCTGGCGTCTTCAGCATCGAGAACAGTAGCGCCGGCGGAGGAAAGCGCCGTCTTTAGCACTGACGCTTTGGTCTCGTCCACCACATCAACCCGGACAGCAACTCCCGCAAGACACCCAGTTGGGCCATCGCTGCTTCTCTTCCGTAAAGACGGTTTTGCTCTAGACCCTGGAGCTGGTGTTGACTGAGCCTGCGAAAAGCTGTTGGCTCGTGAAATAGAGAGCAGTCCACTCTTTGCCTTGCGAGCGGACTCACTGGATCCGGGTCCCTCCGGGTGTGGCGAGACAGACTCGCGAACAATGTTTATTGGCCCCGAAGACGCAATGCGAGGCTTGAGCCGAGCCAGAGCAGAGCCACCAGGGGCATTTGCGGCCCCAGGCCGAGGACCAAGCTGGATAATCTGCTCTTCTTCCTCGTCATCTTGGCCTGCCAGGCTCACGTGTGCCTTGTCCTTGGTAATAGAATGAGAAGGTCCGGCCTGGCTGTCGTTTTCTAGAGATAGTCGTGGTCGTTTGCTTGAAGAGGAGAAAGGGTGCGCTACTCGTGTAGGTGCGAGTGACTGGTGCTCCTGTTGCAGCTGCTTCTGCTGCTGATTCTGCTGAGGGTGTTTGCTTGCACGTGTGAAGGGCGAAGATATCTTGTTCTGTGCCTGTGCGATGAGTTTGTCGCGCAGCTCCTGAGATGGCCGCTGGGGAAGAAAGACCGAGTAGTGGGCCTCGTTCAGGCAGCCACCAGCAGCCTGGCAGTCGGTGAGCCATTCTGGCCAGACAGCGATCATGGCAGCGGCAGCCTCCTCTTTGGAGCCCACAAGACCCTTGCGCGCACGCTCACGATACTGGACCAGGTGATACATACTGCTGGAAGCATTCGGGTCGTTCGTACCTGTGACAAGGTGGGTGATTGAGCCGTCAAAGCGGAGGTCGTCCGAAACTCGCGCGCCGATACTTGTTGCGAGGGATCGCATTGCCCGGCGCTCGGGGCTGGAGAGACCAGCAAGAGAGAGCACAATTCCCTGAATGGGCTTGAGCCTATGGCGCTCCTGAAGCTTTTCTGGGTCTACATCGTCACCCTGGAGCCAGAGTGAGCGGCATTCAGCGATCCAGTCTGGGTGGAGGATGTGCATGCCGAGTTCTAGTGCACAGCGGTACTTTTCGGATCCAGGCTGTTCAGCGATGAGGTGAGTGACATCCTCAGTGAGGTTGCCCTCTACCTGAGCGCCCATCTGGCTGGCGTACTTGGTGAGAGTGGACTTGGCGTCGCCGAGGCCGGTCATGGAGATGATCGCGCCGCGGAGGGGCTGGGCAGAGCCGCCGATAAAGTCGGCGTCGACATGGGCGCCTCGGTCGACTCCCGTCTCGTGAAGCTGGCGAAAGTGGGCGTCGTCCTCCTCATCATTGTGGACGGCCCGTTGGCGCTTGGTGACTTTGGAGTTGGAGCCGGTGGTGCTGGTGGAGGCCTGTGGAGCAGCGGGTCGGAGCTTGACGTTGGGGATTTTGGTCGATCGGTGAGATCGGCTGGAGCGGTTCATAGCATGGGCGGCAGCAGATCAGAGTCACTGGTCTTTGTGTAGATGATCAGGGGGTCAGTGAGGGTGAGCAGGAAGAAAGGGCATTCGGCGGGGAGAAGCAACACTTACGGTTCAAAGCAACACACTCTCTCCCTCTGTGAGGCTCGCTTTGGCAACTGTGTCGGTTGTCACCTTGGCTCAGCAAATGGACGACAAATTACAGAAGTACTTTATTGGCATAACTAGCGCGCGACGCGTCCCAACCCAAAGATTCGGTCCCGGCCGGAAAATGCTAGGGGTAGACCCTATGCGGTATCGGTACCTTGACACAATGGCAGTGGAAAAGGCTGGGCCGGACTGGGCTGGGCTAGGCTGGGCCGGACAATGAAGGATGCTGTGATAGATAGAAAAAATATCTGTGCATGCACTACAAAAGAGAGAATGGATAAAGGAATGACAGGAAGCATCGACGGGGCTTTGATCAGGAGCAGGCCCGCGTGATGTGTTCTGGTCTGGCGTGCCAGGCTGAGCGGGGCTGCGCAATGGGTTGGGGCTGTTGGTCTCCGTCTCAGTGGGGGGAGGGGAGAGGGGGAGGGGCTGGCTGGCTGCTGGCTGCTGGCTGCTGGCTCGCTCGCTCGCTCTCTCGGCTCGTCTTGCTCTGCCTCTTTGCCCACGCCCCCGATTTGAGCGCGCAGCAGAGCTGGCTTGGAACTGGGCTGCGCTGAAACGAACCCCCCCCCTCTCTCTCCACATCACGCCCGCGTTTTCGGTTACTGTCTGTATCACCTGCTGCCTGCATTACCCTGAGGAGCGAGTGCGGTACTGTGCGGTTGTAGTGGCAGCCTGCAGCGCACAGCCAGCCCAGAGGCTACACGCAACCAGAATCGCGGCAACGGCTGTGACGTCGACGTCGACATCGGTCTGGCCGATACTTGACCTCCATTCCCACCACCATTGCAGTCACCCTCGAATTTACCTTCAGTCACACGCCGGCTGACTGACAGCCAACCTTATACGACGCTCTCCTTTCTTACGCCATTTTCCTTTCCTCCCTCTCTCCCTCTCTCCCTCTCTCCCTCTCTCCCTCTCTCCCTCTCCCGCTCCATTCCCTCTCTTTTCCGCCGACTCGACTCGCCTGACTTGCACGCAACAACAGCATTGGAGAAGCATCTCTCGTCGTTTCGACTCGGCTTGCTCATCATACCTCCTTCTCTCAACGGAAAGTTCCCCCTCTGCATACACCAGCCATGCTCCCGCATACCGGCCATCTATCCTCCACTAGCCCATACGCCTCTGCATCCGGCTCTGGCTTTGGTGCTGCCTCCAACTCGCCAATGGCTGGTGCAGACGATGCTGAGCTCGTCTCGCCTGCCAATCTCCGCAAACTAGTGCTCAACTATCTAGTCCACCACTGCTACACCTCCACTGCCAACGCATTTGCCCGCGACGGCATCGCTGACACCCTCACCGGTGCCGCTCCATCTTCATCCTCCCTCTCAGCGACTCGTTCCAAGCCGAGCAATGGCGTCACTAATGGCTCCTCCTCCAACGGTGCCACCGGTTCATCTCGGACCGCTGCTGCCTCCGTCCGGCAGGCTCACCCACTTTCAGCGCCTCCGCTTTCGCGCGAGGACTCTTCCATGGAGATCGAGGTCGAGAGCCTACTCACATCCACAAACAACGGCGCACCCCCTTTGGCGTCGACAGCCCGGGCTGATGACGAGGACGAGGAAAAAGAAAAGGCCGCGGCGGAAGATCAAGTAGGTGGGCAAGTTGCCGTCACTGTGACTGGTACCAATGGCCATTCAAATGGGACGTCAGCAGCGAGCAACGGCAAGACCCACGCCGATTCCGCATCAAGCTTTGAGGCGACCGGCGATCTGACCGCAGACGAGCTCGAGGCTGTTCAGATTAGGAAAGGTGAGTTGGTTCTTGGCTTTATTCGTTCTTCGTGTCGTACTGATACTGTGTCCGCAGAGATCCGTGACCACATCATCCAAGGCCGTATCCGCCTGGCCATTGACATGTGCAATGCCCACTTTCCAGCCGTACTCAATGCTGATACTGCTGCTAGCTCTTCGGCCCGCCCCCATAAGGCCAAGGTTCACCTCACTCCGGGTGGCGAGCCATCTGGCTCTGGCACATGCTCACCGCTCGGTGCCTGCTCGCCATCGCTAGCCGCCTCATCGAACCGGGTGCTTCCTGCGAATCCCACCTCCCTGGATCCAGCCCACCTGCTGCTCAACTTGCAGATTCAAGTTTTTATCGAGTCGATTCGCTCCGCGTCTCAGGCAGGTGCAGGTGCGGGGCAGATGACGGGATCTGGTCATCTGCCTCCGCTGGCCACCAACACGCCTGGCATTGCTGCGGCAGCGTCCATCTCGCGCGCTGCATCACCCGCACCCTCATCTGCCTCTTCCAACGGTTCTGGTACCTCGACTACGGGTGGCGGCACCAACTCGACGTTGAATCCGGCGCTCCACTCTGCGCTCGCATACGCACAGGGCCTCTACACGAGCGCGCAGAAGCTCCCCAGCTACTGGCGGGCCATGTATCTCAAGGAGCTCGAGCAGGTTACGGCGCTGCTTGCGTATACAGATGTCGAGCACAGCCCTGTCCGCAAGTTTTTGCACCGGTCGCGCAAGGTAGCTCTCGCCGAACAGGTCAACAGTGCCATTCTTTGTAAGTTGTCTTTTGGCATGAGCATGTGTGGGCGTTACGGGACACTGATGCGCTGCTGCTGCTGCTGCTGTACCGCAGACCGCACGGGAAAGCCGTCGCAGCCTCTTATCGAGTCGGCAGTCCGTCAAACGGCATTTGTGTGCTCGACGCTGCACAACGAGAAGGTGCCCATCCCGCCAAGCCACCCAATCCTGAGCGTGTCTGGAGCCCCTGCTGGCTCTCTAGAGGAAGCCACGAGCAAGAAGAATGGCAATGGCAAGGTGCGTGCACTAAAGTTGCTCTCTCTTTGTCTCACATGACAAGCACTCACACGCACTTTTGATGTCTACCTCAGGTCTTGCCACCATGGAACTTTGGCAACTTTCTGGCCGAGCGATAGAGCCCCCAAGCACCAACACGATAAGCATCCGCCTTGCGCCCCGTTCTGTATGTTTCTACCGTCTTGCAATCCCGGTCCGCGTTGAATCCACACAGCATTTGCACAGTCAGTGAGTTTGAGGGAGCGGAGCAAGAAGATGACAAGGTGCAATGATTACAGAGGTGGGATCTAGTCACGCATGGCGGGTTGATCGTCGTCGTCGTCCTCGCTGTCGTCGTCGAGGCCAATGACGCCGTCGCCACGGGCGGGTTCGGTGCCGTCAATGTTGACGCCGTCGATGGCACTGAGGCGGTCGGCGAAGGTCCTGCGTACGCCGAGGTTGCTGAGGGCGTTCCAGATTTGGAGTTTGCCCGAGCTTCCGGCGGCGGCGATGGTGAAGGGGTCGTTTGGGCTGAAGGTGGCGGAGAAGACTTTGCCTACGCCGAGGTCGCGGGAGGTGACGAGGTTGACGGTGGAGGGGGAGAGGGTCCAGATCTTGAGGGTCTTGTCGGCCGAGCCGGTGATGAGGGCGCCGGGGATGTGGGGGGAGATGTCGAGCGAGGTGGTGGCGCTGTCGTGTGCGGCGATGGTGCGTGTAGGCGCGGATGGGTTGCGAGCGTCAAAGGCGTGCACGAGGCCTGTTTCGAGCGAGACGTAGTACTCGCTCGCATGCCAGCCGTTCCAGCGGACCGCTTCGACGTCTGCATCCACGCGGGCCACGGTGGCCTCTGTGGGCGCGCGGGTGTCGAACACGCGCACCGTGCGGTCGTAGCTGCCCGTGAGCAGCAGCGCCGGGTTGCCCGCAGCCGGCGCGGATCCGGATCCAGAACCGGATCCGGGGGCGCCGGCCTGCCAGGCGACAGACTGGACCTTGTCGTGGTGCGCGTCAAAGGAGCGGAACGCGGTGCTGCAGTCGCCCGCGAGGTCCCAGAGCTTGACCGTGTGGTCGGCCGAGGCCGAGGCGAGCAGGTTGCGCGCCACCGGGTTCCACGAGAGCGAAAGGACCGCATCGACGTGGTACGCGGCATTGCGCACGCGCGGGCGCAGCTGCTTGCGCTTCTTTTTGCCCGTACCCACCGGCATGCCCAGCTGCGCCGTCGCCTCGCGCTGCCCCAGCACCGCGTCCGGATACATGCCCTCCACGACGTCCATGCTCCAGATCTCAATCTCTGGGTCCATGGTGCCCACGGCAACAAAGTTGCCCAGCGTCCCCGCTGCCCCCGCCCCCGCCCCGGCTTGGGCCTGGGCATCTGGGTGCGGCGCGGGCGTATAGTCGAGCCACTCGAGACACAGCGGAAAGGAGGGGAGCATGAGGTCGTGGTGCACGTACAGGTTGGCATCGGTCGAGGAGTACACGTACGCCTCGAGCATGGACACGTCGTCTTCCGTCTTGGCGGTGAGCACGAGGTTGTCGCTCGGATACACCTCGAGCTGCTCGCGCTCCTCCTCCTCGTCGGCAGCCGCATCATCCTGGACCGTGATGTACGGATCCTCTTCGTTGCTCGCGTAGAACTGGAGCCCACGCACGTTGCTGAATGCACCCATGGTCGTCGGCGCCGGCGCGTCGTCGTCGTACTCGTCCAGGTTGTAGCGACTCAGGTCGTCCTGGTCCTGGTCCTGGTCCTGGTCCATGTCTGCATCGGAATTGGCGTGCGGCTTGTCTTGTCCTGCCTCGTCGTCCTCCCACTCCTCGTCGTCGTCCTCGTCGGCGGGGATACCGCGCCCAGCAGCCATCTCGCGCTGCGCCCGCTCGAGCTGGACCTTGGCATCCTCAAACTCAATGTTGGCAAGCTTGCTCACGCGCTCGAGCTCAGCCTCGTCCAGGTTGTATCGCTTGGGATGCTGGGCAGCCTTGCCGCGCGCTACCCACGCTGTTGCCGAGATCATGCTGGATTGGCCCAAGTGATTGTGAGAAGGTCAATCAATGCCAAAGTTGCATTCCAAATTTTTTCTGTTTCTGTTGGTTCCTTGGCGCTGTAATTTATTGCGCTGTGCTGCGCTGCTTGCTTACGTAATGCAGACCCACGGTCGAAAAGAAAGCTGTCAAGTTAGTTTTTTTTTTTTTTTCTTTTTTTTCTTTTTTTTTTCCGCTCTCTTTTTCTCTTCTTCGCGTGGAGAAACAAACAGACGCAACAAACTGCAACGCAGCGCAGCGCAGTGACTGACTGACTGAGCAAAAGTGCCAGTGCCGGGGGTCGCCTTTACACCACCATCACACTCACACTCACACTCACACTCCTACTGCGCGCGCCGCCTCCCCTCCGCCTTGCCTTTGGATACGATGCTGCGCACCACCAAGCCCAAGAATGCGCGCTCCAAGCGAGTGCTCGAGAAGCGCGAGCCCAAGGAGTACGAGGCGGCCAAGGTGGCTATCTTTGTGCGTGGCTCGCACCCCTCAGCCCGGGTGAGCGAGGCCATGACTGAGCTCGCGTCGCTCAAGAAGCCGGACGTGATCTCGTTCAACAAGAAGAACGACGTGCAGCCGTTTGAGGACGTGTCTAGTTTCGAGTTTTGGGCGGCCAAGAACGATGCCGCGCTCTTTGTGCTGGGCAACCACCAGAAGAAGCGCCCGGACAACCTGACCTGGATCCGTATGTTTGACGGCCAGGTCCTCGACATGATCGAGACGGGCGTTCTGGCTGCCCGCCCCATGCGCGCGTTCAAGGGCCCCAAGCCGGGCCTGGGCATGCGCCCCATCTTCCATTTTAACGGGCCCCAGTTTGCCCCTGACGCGGCTGAGACGGACGAGAATGCCGCCTACCTCCACCTCAAGTCGGTCCTCCTCGATTTCTACCGCGGCGAGGAACTCAAGACAAACCAGATCGCCCTCTCCGGCCTCCAGCATGTGATCAGCGTCACCGCCGCACCGACCTCCGCGCCACCCACGCCGCCCGCCGCCGACTCGGCCGACCCGACCCTCGCCGAGCTCTACAAGGCCGCCGGCCTCACCGCACAGGGCACCTCCCTCTCCGCGCCCGGCCAGACACTCACCTCCCCCGCCGGCAACCTCGTCCACTTCCGCGTCTACACGGTCCAGATGCTCGCCTCGGGCTCCCGCATCCCCCGCATCGAGCTCTCCGAGTGCGGGCCCTCGTTCGACTTTGTCATGCGCCGCCGCAGACCCGCCGCCGCTGACCTCATGGCCGCCGCCCTCAAGCGTCCCAAGACTGCCGCCGAGAACAACTCACAGGGCAAGGGCAAGCGCAAGAACATTGAGACCGACGACATGGGCGACATGGTCGGTCGTGTCCACGTCGGCAAACAAGACCTCAGCGGCATGCAGACAAGAAAGATGAAGGGACTCAAAAAGGGCAGAGACAGCGACGACGACGACGACGACGACGAGCAGCAACAGATCGAGATGGAGGACATGACGTTCGGTCAGTCGGACGACGACGACGACGACGACGACGACGACGACGAGGAGGAGGAGGAGGAGGAGGAAGAAGAGGAAGAGGAGCAACAGCCAGCACCAGCACCGTCCAAGAAGCAGCGTCGATCACAACATGCGTAACGATACAGCACAGTCTCGTACATACAATCCTCGTCACGATTCCACAGTCACAGCCAGGTCATGTTTAAGAAAACAACGAGTACCACTGTATTCAGTCTAGTCTAGTCCTGTTTGAGCCAGTGCTTGACAAAGTGGATCTGCTGTTTGTGAATCTGTCTAACGCGTTCTGGCGTCTTTTTGGGATCCTTGACGCCGTTCTCATCGCAGTGGTGCCAGCAGTCGGGGATCAGCTTGAACGGACGGTCGAGCGTATCGGCTCTAGCTCCGCCGTAGGCAAATTCTTCGCTGTGCACCGTGGCTGGTCTCCAGGGGTCGTACTGGCCATCGACAAATGCAAGGCGGTCGACGCTAATGTTGAATGCTCCCAGACGGTTGATTTCGTCCACCTTGGGACGGGGCGGCACACCGCCGTTGGGGAAGAGATCTGGGCAGTGGCCTTGCGCGTACTTGTAGTCCAGCAGCGTGGACACTAGCTTGGGCCCACTGGGGATAAACGTACCCGTGCCCTCCTTGGTCGGAGAGGGAACAGGAGGTGCGGTGAACATGTATCCCCATTGAGTGCAGACCTGCCAGGTCCAGGCCACGCCAGTCGAGAGCGTCGTCTCGTTGCGCACATCCGAGACGTCAGTCGAGAAGCAGTCGTTCGGACTTGACCCGTCACTAACACAGTCTTTGACGTACTGGTCGCGCATAAACTTGGCGTATGCGTGCACCTCGCGCGGTACGTCGAGGCCAGCCTTGACCGCCTTGTGGCTCTTGGATCCACGCGGGTAGCCCTTCTTGGATGACGATCCGTACGTGGTGAGCGTGTGACAAAAGTCGGCCCACTCGGTGCTGCTCACGTCCGGGTTCCAGTTGAGACCCTGGAACGAGCCGAGCGGCCAAGTGAGCATATTGGCAAAGTCATTTGGGTTCTCGAGACCCGTGACACCAAACAGGTCGAACAGCTGCGCCGTCTTGGTCGCATTTCGACCGGGCTGGACCGAGCCTCCGTGTGGGTCGGGCGCAATGATGGTATCGATGGAAGCAATGGCAGCCTGAATAGCCTGGCTGCACGCGGGCTCGGCACCACGTGCAATCACGTAGTAGTACTCGGGGAACTCGTCGATGGCAGCAACAACGGCAGAGGAGGCGATGGCGCCAAAGACAAGGTCTGGATAGAGCAGACGCATGTGAGCAGATCGAGCGCCCGGGTAGCTTCCACCGTAATAGATCACCTTGCGTTTCTCGCCATTCTCAGTGCCGCTGATGTTGAGGCGGCGGATAAATTCGGCGCTGTCCTCGAGAGCCTGCCTGTGGTTGAGGAGGCGGAGCTGCTCGGCTCCCCAGGCTTTGCCTGGCCCAAGATCGGTGCGGTTGGGAATGGACTGGCCGTAGAAGCGGTGCTCGAGCACGATGCCGATGCCACCAGTCTCGCGAGCTAGGATGTCGAGGATACCCGTGTCGAGGTAGGCAAGACGAGCCTCGGCATCCGACTCACCGCTGTCGAGGATGTAGACAGGGACAGCGCTGCCGTCGCGTCGCTTTGAGGCAGGCTTGTAGTGGCGCAGAGAGTAAAAGTAGCGCAGGTTGAAGTGGGCGTCTGTGCTATTGTCAAAGTGGTCCAGGGGCATGGTAACGAAGGCAGGATCGTGCATGTCGTGCCCATGCTTGGAACCTGCACCACCTTTAGGATGACGGGTGATGTTCTTTGCAGAGGCATGCTGTTCCTTCTGCTGTTCCTTCTCCTGTTGCTTCTGGTATTCCCTCTGCTTACGGAGCATGTGGCCGTAGAAGCCTGGCACAAAGCGAGGTGTTCCACCAGCCAGGCGCGAAGGGTCGACGTAGTACGACTCGGGCTCGCTAGCGTCATCGAGATTCCAGACTGCCTGCGAAGAGACATACCATTGGGAAGGATAGGGCAGCGCAGCAGCGAGGCTGACGAGAGCGGCCAACACGAGTGTCTTGGACAGGACCACCATGGTACAAGTCAGATGCGATGTTGATGGTAGTCGTAAGGGATCCCAGCCGCCGGTCGAGGGACTGCTCTTGGTGTTCCCGGGGCCAAAGCAGGGTTTGGGGTGCAGTAATATAAGTTCGGGCGAAAGGGTTCCGAGCGTAGCCAAGGAACCTTGCAGTACAGTGCAGGACTGTGCCAATCTAGGGACTGACTGTGACTCTGACCGTGACCGTGACGCTGACGCTGACGGTGACGGTGACGGTGACGGTGGGGCCCTGCGCACTCGGCGCACTGCGCACTGCGCTGCATAAACGGCAAATGTGATCTCTTTTCCACTCACAGTACTGTACTGTAGTTGCTCACTTTCCTCCCTCCACTTTGACTCGGCAGAAGCATCCGTGCGCTCTCCCTCTCAATCCATCACGCCTGCACGGGTTGCGTTGCGCTGCCCGGCCCTGCCCTGCCCTGCGCAGCGCCGCGCCGGCTCATTCGAATCAAATCACGCTGCTCACTGTATCAGACGCGCGCGGTTAGCAAGCGGTAGGCAGCAGGCAGGCGGTGGCTCAATCCAGCCAAAGCAGGCGAGCGCCCTCTTCTCCCCCCCGTTCTTTTGGCCGACCCAAGATCGACGCTCGCCTGACACCCTCGACAGAGGCACTGCCCAAAGCAGCGCAGAGCAGCGCAGAGAGCTTCTCTCTTTCCACCCGCGCAGGTCCGCAATCTCACCCACACACGCACGCACGCAACACTGCCAGTCCAGCTTCCAGCTCTGACAGACAAGAAACATAGAGTGACTGGCGGTCTGACAGTTTCTGGGTAACGAATAACAGAACACGAGAGGCGCAACAGAAAGGGCCGAAACAGAGAAAGAAGAATGAGAGGAGGAACGGAAGGAGACGATTGGGGATCGAGTAGAGTAGGAAATGGACGAGGGCAAGATAGGGAGAGAGGGAGAGAGGGAGAGAGGGAGAGAGGGAGAGAGAGAAAAGAGTTGGAGAGAAACGCTTCCATCAAAGAAGCAAGATTACCAGCATAGCAGCGACCACAAGCATCCAGTCGGCAACAGGACCCAGACCTAAAGAAAGAGGGCCGCGGTCCCGCATCTAGCCCCCGTCTCCAGAGGTGTTGCCATCTACTTGGACGCCCATGAGTCGCCGCCCGTGCCGTGTTTGTGTGTGACCGTGTACTGTGTACCGTGTGTATGCGTGAGACTATTTTTGGGCCGCCATCAACCAACAAGGTGATTCAGAGCGCATGCGTGCACCCTGCCTTCTGCCTGCCTGTCAGTTTACAGGATGGTGCACTTGGACTGCAAAGACAAGCGGCAAAGCGTCAGTCGTCCCCTCTTTGACCATCTGATACCAAATTCACATGTGCTCAATATGCGACCCACCTTTTTCCGGATCACCGGGGGTTCCAATGCCGCGACGATCGCCTGCGAGAACAAGAGCGAGCCCTGTCAGTCTTTGTCTCTCGCGCTCAATTGCATAGATCCATGCGTCGACACTCACCTCGTCAAACACATTCTTCAGACCCTTCTGGGTCAGCGCCGAGCACTCGACGTACTTGACTGCACCAAGCTCCCTCGCGAGCCTCTCACCAGCCTCAAACGGAACCGGTCTTTGCTTTTGCCTCGAGAGCTTCTCGATCACCGCGTGGTCGTCTCGCAGATCCACCTGTGTACCGACGATCAGGCAGGGCACACCGGGGCAGTGGTGGTGCACCTCAGGGAACCACTTTTCCTTGACGTTCTCAAACGACGCCGGCGATGTGACCGAAAAGCAGACCAGGAACACGTCCGTCTGCGGATATGAGAGCGGTCGCAGTCGGTCGTAGTCCTCCTGACCAGCAGTGTCAAACAGACCGAGCGTGTACGGGTCCTCTCCAATCATGACCGTCACCGCATAGTTGTCGAATACCGTTGGCACGTACTCCGACGGGAACTTGTTGGTCGTGTACGAGATCAGCAAGCAGGTCTGTGTAAACCAAAGACCGGAGAGAGTCAGCCAAACGTGTCCTAGCAAGATAATCAATCGATCAAGATCGTGCATGGTCACTTACCTTTCCGACCGCACCGTCACCGACGACGACGCACTTGATCGTCTGCATGTTGATTTAGTTGGGAGAGCGAGGGGGATAGGTGTTGACTGCGAACGACTGGAATTTGAAACAGGGAGAGTGGGGTTAGCTAATCGTTCCATCTCCTCGAGATCAAAGTAATCCAAGAACGCCGGATGAGAGCTTCTAACTAAATTGTTGGGCGCGGATAGTGTTTCTAGCTCAAAGTAGCATCGATCCAACAGTCCACAAGGCATCTCGGGCGCAACCAAGTTCGCGCAGCCATGTTTACATGATCCTTGCGAGCTTGCTCACGCTCCGGCCCGCTCCGCGCCGCATATGTGGGCGTCAAAGGGCTCGGAGGAGGCAGGGGTGACCTGATGAACGAGCAAGGCAGCGCAATTACTCACACAAACGTCAGAAAGGTTGTATACGGCGATGCGATGCTGTGTAAGCTGGTGGAACGGGCGAGAGATCTCTCTTATCGACTAGTCTCCTCAAAATGTGATTGAAGAGGCCTGGAGCGAGAAGCGTCTAGTGACAAAGGCGAGAACAACCAGCTGGATGGACCTGTGCCGAAGAAGGTGGATGGAAGCAGCAAAACAAAGGGAGGAGTTGATTGCTGGGCTTGGCAGTGGTGGGATCCGAATGAGACTGAACGAGCAGTAGCAGCTGGACAGATCCGAGACGAATAGACGAGACGATGCCACCGGTTCTGGAACGCTTAAGCGAGCAGATATGCGTGGGGTGAGCAAACGTTGCTGATGCTGTACCGGATTCCGAGCAAGGGACGAGAAGGAGGGACGTATGCCAAAGCGCCTGCTAGGAAGCGATTTGAGCACAGACAGGGGATGAGTGGTACGAAACGATAGCGAGGGCTGCGTTGCAAGCGGTAGAGAAAGAGAAGGAGGAGAACGTGTAGGCGGCGGCGGCGATGGTGGTGTGAGTAGTAGTAGTGATGACGAAGATGTTTAATTGTGGTCGTGAAGCGTTGTTTCAGTGATGGAGGAAAGAGGGGGCTGAATGCAGTTGCGCAAATTGTGATGGCAGAACGGGGTCGGGGTAGGGGCACGCCAAAGCCGAGCCCAAGAGGCAGAGAGAGAGAGACGAGTGATGTGCGTGTGCGTGACAGTGGTGAGGTGAGGTGAGGTGAGGGCTGCGCTGTGTGTGGGTGTGTGATTGTTGCGTGTATCTCTCTCTGTCTCCCTCGCTCCTGGGCTGCTTTTCCTTGCCTGCAGCGGCCAGCCGCAAGCGGGCGAGGAGGGTCGGCCAGGCCAGCCTTACAGTCACAGGTCACAGCGACGGGCGGCAGAGCGTACGTGCGTGTGGGCGGGCGCGCGTCGAGACAGCAACAGCAGCAAGCAACGGGGGCAGGGCTGCGCGGCTGCCGCCAGACAGGGGAAAGGCGCCTCTCCTCTCCCAAGCCCAACCCAGCAACCTAGCCCAGCAAGCCCAAATCAAACCAATCCAATCCAACTTGGCCGCGCTCGCTGCCTTTCATCGCCTTTTAAATTTTTTTTTTCCTCTCCTTTTTGAAACGAAACACTTGCGACTTCAGTTTTAACAGGCCCCTTTCAGCCTTAGAGCCCCTGTACTCTACTCGCTCCTTTCTATTCCTTCCGCCTTTGGGGGGGAATTTTGCCCTTTTCCCTTGGGTCGATTTCGAAATAGAGCTTGGAAGGAAAGCAGCCTAGGTCCACCGCTGGCTCACATTTGACTGTGTGACGGTGACAGCCAGTAGCGCCGGAGCCACCTTTTCCGCATCGCTGATGGGGTGTGATGGCTCGTCTCGGCCAAGAACAGTCAGTTGCCTTCCCTCGGCGGCGCAAGCAAAACACCTCTGGAGTAATCGTGAGGCAGGGTTCTGAAGAAGATTCAGTAGATTGCGCACACTACGTCAGCGGCTGGCTTCGATATTGATGTCGGTCTTGCGGCCTGCTTTGCCCACCACATGCTTTGCTTGATTTGCACGTCGATTGCAATTCTCTGTAGCCATAAGTTATCCGCCTTCAGATTTTGCCTGTGCTTGACGTCTGACATTGGAGCGGACGCGGAGAGCTTGGCGATCATTTAAACACAACAATGGAGGCAACGGGGGATGGAGTGCGGCAAGTTCGACTCGTTCAGCTATTTGTCTGTCCGTCAGTCAACCGTGCGTGCATCGCTGGCACCCCGACCCCTGTCTTGTTTTGCAGGGTGCCTATGCCCCCTCCTGTTCAGGGCTTGCAACGGGCCTGTTTCGGCTCTGATTGGGAGCAGAAGACCCTGAATTTACCCGTATTCACAGAAAGAATGCTGGAAGGTTAGTACGGGCTTGGTGTCTTCCCTTCATCTCGCCTTCTGGACTGTTTTTTACCGTACCGCGCGAATGTTAAAGTACGTCTGGCATTTGATCCCAGCTTTTTCAACCATCTCACCGGCGCCCACATATGTCCGTGAACAAGTTTGTGGATTTGATCGCCTTTGCTAGACACAAAACAGCTCTCATCCCATCCCAAAGCGAGATGCTATTGCGACTGTGGGTATCAAGAGTCGGGTGAGCTGCTGCTTGTCCAAGAAAAGAAACAGTCCCACTCAATTGGGTCGACCAAACAGAAAGAGGGGCAAAAAGCGGTACCGAACAGGTCGGCAGGAGAGATAGAGAACCCTCGAGTCAGCCAGGCAGGGCGTCAACAAAGAACGCTGCGTTGCGATAGTATAATTTCGCTTTGGTTTGCTTCCCTCGGCTGGCCATTACCTGGGAGGAACGTTACTTGGGGCTGTACTAACGGGTGAAAAGCGGTCCAGGGTGACAGACAGCTGGGGTGGCCAGCCAGGGCCAGCCAGCACCGCCCCTTCGCTTGATGTCCCTTTTTGTCAACCTCCACCTGCGAAACGAAAATGCAGAAATGGGGTGGTTCTGTCTGGTCTGGCTGTGTGGCCCCTCGTTTGCGCTATCACACACCGGCTTCTGATAGCGATGGGCTGGCTGTCTCTGACACATGCCAACAACACCCTCGTTGCAGTAGCTACAGCAAAAGCACAAAGATGAAGAAGGCCAGGCGAGTTCCATGCTGCTGTTGCTGGGCTGAAGGGGAGCGCTCGGCTGGGCTGGGCTGAGCAGCTGGAAACGAAAAAGAAAAGAAAGTGTCTTGTCTGCGCTGTCAGTCTGTGGTATTCCGATCCCGAAGAAGCCCCCGCTCGCGCCCCAGTCCGGGTCTTTGCTGGTCAGTCAGTCAGAGGTGTGTGTGTGAGTCAAGCAGGCCAACCCCGCTCCGAAAAGTGGAGTGTGAGTGTGAGTCAAGGGCTGTGGACCGCGTGCTGAGGCGAGAGAGGCGAGTGATTTTTCCAAAGGAATGCGTGCCGTGCCGCCTCCGCCGCCGCGACTGCCCCCTTTCTGCGTCTGTGTCTGTGTCTGTCTCCGTTTCTGGCTCTTGCTCCCTTCGGTCCGGCCCGTTCGCTGAGCCTAAGCGCGCGTGTGCGCGATTGCTCGCCGAAATGGGTGGGAGGCGAGAGGAATTTTTTGGATCCGCTGCTGCTGCTCAGGTGGAGATCACACGAATAGCTACGGTACCTACCCTGCCTAAACCTGCGATCCGGCTCGCACATCACCACACAGCACACAGCAGCGGGGCCTAAACGCACCCAACTGAGCTGCAGCTGCGGATTGATGGATTGAATCTCTGTTCGCATCTCATCGTGTCTTGCCTTGTCTTGTCTTTTCTTACACACCTAGACCAGACGACATCGACACTCTCTTCCACATCCTCATCCCCATCCACATCTCCATCCCAATCTGACCCTGCCTTCCATCGTCCTACCTTTCTTCTTCCCTTCCTTCATCTCTGGCTCACGTCTATCGCCTCCCTCTTCCCTGTTCATCCATTTCCGCTTCTTTGCGACGACACAAGCACGACGCACGACCCACGGACGCCTGCCTCCTTTGAATAAGCATACGCAAGCGTCAGCCATTCTCGTTTGCGATCAGGCCACCTATTCGTTCAGCACACGCACGACGCGCCCAAAGCGCCTCCCTCTGGCAAGTACAGTACTGTACCGTCCATGTCACAAGACGACTAGCGTGCCACCAAATCAAGCCTCCCACCTCAATTTAGGTTGTTGCTTTCCTAGCCTACCCGCGCGGCATCCTCAGGTACCGCGCAATCAGCTGGTCAGCAAGCTCTCCAATTCTCATCGGCAACTAATCCCTATCTATCATAGGCTCATCACTGTCTGCATCGCGCGGCCTTCTCACTCGACTCCTGTCAGCTTGCCACGATACCCAGGCTGGATGACTCAATCTCGTCGCAAGCAGCTCTGTGCATTCCTCCTGGCTTGATCCATCCCATCTATTGCACACCACTGCCAGTGTCTGACGCCGTCTTCATTACCGGTCTTTCTCTTCAGCCCACGCTGCACAATTTGACCAGCCCAGCCCCGTAACGACCTGCAAACTGGGCCAACGGCATTGCTACTGTAATTAGGGCATTTCTCTCTCAGGTCGCATCGGCAGTATGGGGCAGCAAATTACAAAAGAGCATGGTGCCGGGCACCACGGCTCTCACCATGGCTCCTCATCGCACTACAACTCGTCCTCGGGCGCCGCACTTCAGTCTCACTTTGCCGGCTCATCTCTCTCGGCGTCAGCGGCACCTCCAGCACCAAAGCCGCTACCATCCCATCTGTCCGACAAGGTTCGGATCGACAATGGCGGTCTTGTACCCCAGGGCGTGTATACGGGCCCACAAGACTATAGCCAGCTGGTGGTCCGGCAGGCGATCGTTGACCGAAGGCTCGCACCCTTTTGCAAAGGATCGGACGATGAAGACGAGTATGCATCCGAACGATTCAACAGCGAATGCCCAATCTGCTTCCTGCACTATCCATCTCCACTCAACTTTTCGCGATGCTGCCACCAGCCAATCTGCACCGAATGCTTTGTCGCCATGAAACGAGCAGATCCAAACCACACCAACCCTCCTTCGTCAGAGGCCCGGTCCTGCCCATTCTGCGTCGAACCCAACTTTGGCGTAATCTACAGTCCGCCGAGCGCGCTTGGCTCGCCCAACGCAAAAGGTAGCGGCGTCAACGACGCCACAGATGCGGCCACGTTTGCCGAAATGGCTATCGGCACGGGCGGCGTGGGTGGTACACGCAGCCAGGGAAAGACAAAGGTGTTGCCCGCTGAGGACCCACGCGTGATCACGGTTGACCATGTGCGACCCGACTGGGAGCTCAAGCTGGCGCAGGCTCAGGCAGCAGTGACGCGACGAGCCAACCGAAGAGTCATCATGCGACAGGTCGGAGACAGGCTCATTCCGATCGGCATCTCGTCGTCGCGTGCTGGCGCTGATCTTGCGGCGGCAGCAGAAGGTGGTCTGGTCTCGATGAACGGACCCGGAGGCAGCATCATCCTTCAGGATGGGCAGATGCTACCGGGCCTGGCTAGTCTGACCGGCAGCTCTGGGCGCCGACGTGGACGTGGAAGCCGGAGCGAAGGCACCAACGAAGAAGTGGCCCGGTTTATGCGGATGGGGAACGGACAGGACATGGAGGAGCTCATGATGATGGAGGCGATGCGACTCAGTCTGCTCGAGCACGAAGAGCAACAGAAGAAGCAAGCAGCCGAGGAGGCGGCGAAACGGGCGGCGCAAGAGCCAGGCCAGCAGCAGCAGCAGCAGCAGCAGCAGCAGCCGCCGCCGCCGCAGGAGGGGAGCACGAGTGCGAGACCAGCGCAGCAGGGGGAAGAGTCAAGGGCGCGATCGTCGACCTCTGCACGCAGCGACAATGAGACAGACTCTCCACAAGGTGCCAGCGCGAGTCAAACTACAACAAGATCAGCGTCTGCCGACCAGACGAAAGGCGAAACGACCTCATCGCCACTGCCACCCGCTGCACCTGTGGACCCAGGTAGCCTCGGTCTGTCCGCTTCGATGGTAGCAGAGCTGAGCGAGTTGATCGACGGCGGAACACCTCCATCATCGTCGACATGGTCGCCGCCATTGCCGACAAGGCAAAGTGTTGCTCCGCAGACACCTGTGAGGACAGACAGTCTTGGAGACAAGGTACCGGACGATTCGATCATGTCGTCGCCGAACCGACCGATGAAGACGCACATTCCAGCTCCTGAGCCTGTTCCTGTGCCGGAGCCGGTCGGAAATCTGGGCACGTCATGGAAGAAGCCGACCAATGGCCTGAATCAAACGGCGGGAGCAGAGGACGGCAAGCGGCAGCCCGTCCAGATCTCGACGAGCAACGCTGCTGCTGCTGCTGCTTCTTCTTCTTCTTCGGGACCCTCTTCGCCTCTGGCGACGAGCCCGTCGGTCGGATCGCGGATTGTGAATCCGAAGAACCCGTTCCGTCGCAGCATGGGTGGTGACAGTTCCACCAAGTGATGCATGGGGTCCTCTTCTCGTCCCCCATCTCGACACACTTCGCAGTCTGACTTTGCCTCTCGGTCTGTCTCTCTGTGTGGCTTGCTTCTCTGGCTGTAATCGCATAGCTCGTCGTCGCTCCTCTTGTACAGTTGTACGCAATTTCCAACTTTTTTCGTCACCGTATCGCGCATCAAGGAGCGTGCCAAGGCTCGACAGGGTGGATGTTTGGAATTCGGTGTGGAGGGGCGGCAGGGCAAGGAGAGCAATGAGGTCATCTGCACGCGCATCAATTGAGTCTGGTAAGCAGGCGTCGTATCCCGCGGCGCGCGGCAGTCGGTCAGTCGTCTGCTGTCAGTCGTCAGTGGGAGCTGAGTCGTTTCTTGGCCCATTTTTTGTCCATGACTGATACAGTGTCTACCGTGCAGTACCTGACAAAAGATCGTTAGTTACTGTATATATCATTGCACTTGCCTGTCTGCGACCACCACCACCATACAAACCAACCAAAAAAGCAACCTACGAATCGATTCGTCAAGATGGTAGTGCACGTCCTGGACGACTTTTACCTGGCGATAACGTTTCTCATCACGCTCGGCTGGCAGGCGCTTGGCTTTGCGATCGCATTCACGCTGCAGATCGACACGATCACCGACTTTTGGTCTGCGATCAACGTGTTCTTCCTCGCCCTGTTTACACTCAACATTGGAAACACGTATGGTGCGCGTAACATTGTTGCGTCCGTGTTTGCCATGCTGTGGGCGGTGCGGCTGGGCGCGTTCCAGCTGTTCCGGGTGAAAAAGATGGGCGGCGACGCGCGCTTTGACGAGATGCGGTCCAAGCCGCTGAGCTTTGCCGGTTTCTGGGTGTTCCAGCTGCTGTGGGTGTGGAGCATCTCTATGCCCGTGGTGGTGCTCAACAGTCCCGCGTCGTCTGACCCTGAGAGCGGGGGCGGCCGAGCGGCGTTCGGCAACGGCAAGGACGGGGTTGGGATTGTGTTTTTCGCACTCGGCCTCGTGCTGGAAGCGACGGCTGATGTGCAAAAGTATTTGTTCAAGGCACGCAGCCCGCCCGCGCCGAGGGGGGCGATCACGGATACCGGGGTGTGGCGGTACAGTCGTCGGCCCAACTACTTTGGCGAGATCCTGCTCTGGTGGGGCGTGTGGCTGCTCGCGATTGGCAACTCGGACGCACCGACCAGACGGGGCCGCGACGCGCTGTACGGCTCGGTCGTCTCTCCGCTCGTCACGATGGCACTGCTCCTCTTCCTCTCTGGCATCCCGCTCGCTGAAAAGCCGACGCAGCAAAAGTATTTCCTCATGAGCCACGCACCCGACGCTGGCTCGACCCGTCTCGAGCCCTTCGGACGCGACCAGACCCAGCCAGACCCCTGGGAGCGCATGAAGGCGTTCCGGGACCGCACGAGCCTGCTCCTCCCCCTCCCGCCGAGCGTGTACAAGCGCATGCCGAGGGTGCTGAAACAGACGCTCCTGTTCGACCTGCCGTTCTACAACTTTGACGAGGCCAAGGACGGGCCCGCAGCCATCCGGGAGGCGGAGAGCAAGCAGCACGACAGGTCCGCTTGATCCGCTTGTGCACAGCACAGCACAGCACAGTACAGTACAGTGTGTTTATTTGTTGAGATTGCAATGGTTATACAAGATGCGGTGCCCAGCGCAACGAGGCGACGACGACCCAAGCGGCACGCTCGGACATGTCGCCCATTTCTTGCTCGTGTTGCTGCTCGAGGTGGGTGTGTGTGTCGCTGTCGCCGTGGGAGGGGATCCAGCCGCCGCTCCAGGGGCGTGTGGACCCGTGGAACGAGTGCTCGTGGATGCCGCGGAAGGGTGCCTGCCAGTCTGGGAGGATGTCGGGGCCGAGGGCGGCGAAGAAGCGACGCACGGCGGGGATGCCCGTGTGGAAGCCGGCGACGAGGGTGCACCGCGCGCTCGGGGTGCGGGCGAGCAGGGCGCGGATGGTGTGGATCAGGAGCGGGTGGGCGGACGAGACCCACAGCACGTCGGCAGCAAGCACACGCTCGTAGCCGCGTCCGCCGTTGCTGCAGAATCAAGCGGTCAGCATGAACGCTCCGTGCAGAGTCGAGGTGGTGGGAGGGGCACAACATACGCGGCTAGTACCTGCCGTTCGGCGTCCGCGTCGCCCCAGGCCAGCGGGAGCACCACCGCCGCACCCGCACCCGCACCCGCGACCCGGTCGACATTCGCGCGCAGATTCGTAAGCACCGTCTCGTCTGGGTAGTCCGTGATCACGGTCTGCCAAGGTGTCTGTCAGCGCACCGTCTCCTACCGTCCCGTGCCGTGCTTGGCTTGCGACTGCCACGCCAAACTCACCTTGGCGGCGCCGACGCTGGCCGCCACGAGGCCCGGCAGACCCGTGCCGGCGCCGAGCTCGACGACGCTCTGCGCACGCACGTCCACGCGCGCGTCAGCCACCATGCGCGCAAGGAGCAGCCCCGCATCCCACTGGTAGTGCGCGAACAGCCTCGTGTTGCTCGCACTCTGCGCCGGTATCCCGTAGTGGAGTGTCACACGGCCGTGCGCAAAGACGTGCGACGTCCCCGGGTCCCCGTGCGCAGGCTGGTGGTGCGCAAAGAGCGTGTACAGCCCGTCTTGGAAGATGGCGAGGTCGTCCTCCCCCTCGTCCGTCATGGTGTGTGTGTGACTATTGCAACGCGTGGACCCTTGAACGTCAGTCCTTTTTTTTTTTTTTTTTTTTTTTTCTGCTTTTTCGGGAGGGCGACTGGGACCCGATGCGATGCGATGCGATGCCTGTGGAGGAGATGAGATCAGTGATTGCTTGATTGCTTGATCAGCAGAGTCAAGTGAGGCATATGACGCTGCTGCATGTGGAGGTGCAGCCCCCGTTCTTGATACTGTAGATAAATGCCGTCACCTGTTCGCTCGTCCGGGCTTCACCGTTTCGCATCTACTCTCTCTTACTCGCCATGCCACCGAACGTAGCCGTCATCCAAGGAGCCAGTGGAGGTGAGTTTGCGCGCACCGCACCGCATCGCATCGCATTGGATGGGCGCTGATGCTTCTCTCTGCAGGTATCGGGGCGCAGATTGCGCGACAGTACCTGACACGCACGTCGCACGAGGTGGTCGCCTTTTCGCGCTCGGCAGATCGTGCCAGAGAGGCGATCCTGAGCGCGGTAGGCGGTGGGGGCGGGGGTGGCAAGAGTCCGGGGCTGGACGAGTCGCGGCTGCACGTGTTTAGCGTCGACGCGCTGGACGAGGCGTCGCTGTCGCGCGGGGCCGAGGGGGTGGCGTCGCGCTTTGGGGCGGGGAGCGTGCGCGCGCTCTGGAACGTGAACGGGCTGCTGCGGCCGGAAAAGGCGCTGCAGCAGGTGTCGCTGGCGAGTCTGGAGGCGACGTATGCGACCAACACGTTCAGCCACCTGCTGCTCTGGAAGCACGTCGTGCCCCTGCTCCCGCGCAAGAACCAGCTCGACACGGACGCCGCGCCCGGGCACAGCGTCATCGCGAGCCTCAGCGCACGCGTAGGCAGCATCACAGACAACGCCAAGGGCGGCTGGTACTCGTACCGCTCCTCCAAGGCCGCCCTCAACCAGATGATCAAGACGCTCGCGATCGAACTCCAGCTCAGAAACCTGCCCGCTGTCGCTGTCGCCCTCCATCCCGGCACCGTCAGGTCCGCCCTGTCCAAGGACTTTACCGGCGGCCCCGGGAGCGACAAGCCGCTCGACAAGAGCAAGGGCCAGTTCGAGGCTTGGGAGGCCGCCGAGAATCTGTACAATGTCGTGCAGAGCCTCAAGAAGGACGACTCGGGCTCGTTCCGCGACTGGAAGAATGAAAAGATTGAATGGTAGCCAACCTAGAGTAACTAACCTACATACTGTACTGTACTATACTGTACTGTCCAGTAGCTCTATTAGTCCTCGTTACGAGTACTGCACTGTAAATGAGTTGTGGAAATTATTACAGTGTACAGTATTTTCACGCGTGTCAGAGGGCGCCAACCGCCAACCGCCAACCGCAAACCGCAAACCGGGTCCGAACCGGGTCCGAACCGGTTCGGTTCTCGGCTCTCGGTTCTCGGTTCTGCAGCAAACAGAGAGACCGGAAGGCGGAGCGGGGTAGCGGAGCGGACTGGACACACGACTTGCCATTTGACCACCACACGACACGACACGACACGATGGATCTGCTCACTGCCGTGGACCCGACGTCCGCGTCCTCCTCGGACCCGTACCACCCGTCGTTCTTTGAGCTCGCGGCGCAGGAGCAGCTGCGGGCGCTGATCAAGCCGGCCGCGCGGTACGTGCTGTCTGTGCTTGCGCAGCGCAACCCGCGCTACCTGTTGCGCGTGGTGAACCGGTTCGACGAGGTGTATGCGGCTGTGCTGGCGCTGGTGGAGAACCACTACCTGCGTGTGTGGGGGTCGTCGTTTACCGAAAACTTTTACGGCCTCAAGCGACGCCGGCGGCCTGGGCTTGCGCGGGTGCGGGCGGGGGCGGGGGCGGGGGGGGAGAGCGAGAGCCTGCGCGAACAGGACGTGCGGCGCTCGCTCCTGGTGCTCGTGGGCCTGCCGTATCTCGGTGCCAAGCTAGACGACTGGTGGGAGCGCAACGGAGGCGGCGTGGACGACGGCCTGTTCGCTTTCGAGGCGCCGGACGAGGCTACGCGGACGAGCAAGGTCCTTGTCGAGCTCTTCAAACGCACCTACCCGTACGCCAAGACGGCGTGGCACGTCTCGCTGCTCGGGTACAACATCGCCTACCTGTTCGACAAGACGCCCTACTGGCGCCCGTGGCTCGCGCTCATGCGTGTAGACATTCGCCGCATGGGCGCCGGCGACGGCCCACGCAAGCCCCTCCTCCCCACCCGCCTCCCCGCCCTCTCCAGCCCACTCCGATGGCTCCGCCTCGCCGCCTCGCTCCTCTTCGAGTCGCTCAAGTACGCCCTCCCCGCCTCCATCTTCTTCTTCAAGTTCCTCGAGTGGTGGTACGGCGCCGACAACCCGCGCCGCCGCACCCACGCCTCCAACACCACCCCCCTCCCCCCGCCCAAACCACTGCCCCCCAACACGCAAACAACCATCGCCCACAATACCTGCCCCATCTGCTCAGCCGCACCCATCAACAACCCCGCCCTCCTCCCCTCCGGCTACGTCACCTGCTACACGTGCGCACACACCCACCTCCAAGCCACATCACGCTGCCCCGTAACCAACCTCCCAATCCCACAAGGCACGGATGCGCTCCGCAAAGTTCTCGCCTGACTTAGTCCCAGTCCTTTTGTATTCTACTCTACTCGTGCAGAGTAATGCTTTGATTCTCTCCTTCTCTAAATGCGCTCAAACATGTACTCGTACGCCAGTGTCGACAGGTGCGCCACACTACTCTCTGACGCCCGCACCACCTTCTCGTCGTTGAAGAACGTCCAGCCGTGGCCATGGCGCACGTGTGCCACATAGTGGCCGCTGTGGACACTAGGGCCCTTGTGCGAGATAAACGCCTTGGCCACGTACCGGGCTGGGAGTGACGCCGAGCCACCCACCGTCTCGGTCGATGCGGCTACGGCTGCGGCTGCGGCTGTGCCGGCCTGCTCATCGTCACCTGGGTCATCCGGGTTCTCAAAGAGCCAGGACACGGCTGCATCTGGGTTGCCGCCGTTCACACGGAGAGCCTTGAGTGCCTGTGGTCGCGAGAATCCCATTTCTTGCAGCATGGACGTGTCGACAGAGTCGGCACCCGAGGAGGGAGGGATCGGGTCGTCAATGTCCGGGTCTTCCATGTGCGCAAAGAGCCAGTTCATCGCCGCCTCGGCGTCCGCATTGCCCGTGGCCAGCAGCGCCTTGTGGCACCGCACCTCTGGGAAGCCCATCGCCGTGAGTTGCGACAGGGCCGCCGCATCCACTTGCACCTCGCCTCCAGAACCAGAACCAGAACCAGAACCAGAATTGGGGTTGATATCGTCCGGAAGCTCCTCTTCGCCCGGCTGCTTGCCCGTGCCCAGGTACTTGTCTAGCTCGAACGGCTCGAGGGGGACTAGGATGGGCACGTCTACCTTTTGGGGCACCCAGTTGATCAGCTGGAATCGACGCACCTGCACGGCGAGCACGGATGGGAAGGAGGTAAAGCGCGTGCGCTTGCTCGCGACCACCTTGGCATCGCACGCCGGACAGTGGTACTCGAGCTCCTCGGGTGCGGTGAAAATGTCAAGACACTCGGTGAGCGAGACAGGCTCGTACTCCACCTTGCTGGACTCGCCCTCGCCCTCGCCCTCGCCCTCGGACGCCACAGGCTTGGCTCGGATGGGAACTGGGAGACTGAGGCCGGCATCCTGTGCCTCGACAGTGTAGCGCACGCGATGGCAGCGCGTGCACTCGAGGCGCTGCTCGAGCCCAAAGGCAAACACACGCGTCGGATCCGTCAGAGCTGAGGTTGAGGAGGATTGGCCCTTGGACTGGGCCTGGATAAAGGTAACCAGGTGCTTGAAAAACTCGTCCGCATCCTGCTGGCGCATGGTAGCAAACTCGTCGTGGCCTTTGCCGACCAGCGCCTTGAACATGCTCGGTCGGATGCCCAGCTGGAAGACTGGCGTCTGCTCCTGCTCTTGTTGCTGATGCTCATGTTGCGCCTGCTCTGGCTGGCGAGGCACAGAGTAGCGGCCAGAGAGAAGACCGTCTGCAATCTTACCCATCTGGCATTCAAAGCAGGTGGCCGGTAGTGGGTTGGTGCAGGATAGGGTGTGGGGTCGGTACGTGTCCAGGTACCTGGTTTGGAAGCTTGGGAGGGCAAAGAGTGACTGGAGGACCGAGGCCATGTAACAGCTGTTGCCGAGGTTACGGATGCCGGTGAGGCCGGGCCCATAGACGGGCTCGAGCTGCTGTCCATCGTCGTCAGTCATGCTAAAGTCGAATTTGAGGTTCTGTTCGAGCTGAAGCTCGGTCATGCTCTTTTCAGTCTTGGAGAGGTCGAGGACGTTGATGCCAAAGTGAGAGAGATGGTTGGCGAGATGCGGGTCGATGCGGGCGTCGTTGCAGGCGTAGCAGTAAATGTCGGCAGTGCCTTCGGCGGTGATTGTTCCTTGCTTTACCGAGACGGGGTGTCGGGTCTGTTCAAAGTGGGCCAGACCATGGCTGTTGCCGCCGACACCGCCGAACTGGGCTCTGCCACAGCCGAGGTTGCCGCAGGTGAGGCAGAGCCAGAGGTTGGAGGTGAGGTCGCAGCTGGAGCAGGAGGCAAGGGCGGAGAGCTGGAGCTTACGCGCCTGTCCGTGCTGTTGGAGCTCGCGGGTGTGCTGGCAGGGAAGGATCTCTTCCTCCCAGGCCTTGACTTGGGACTGCTGGGCGGACGACATGGCGGACATGACGGCGGTGATGATCTGCTCGAGCAGCTCTGTGCGTGGGAGCTCGCGGACAGGATCGCAGGCAAGACATTTGGGGGTGGTGGTGTAGTGATACTTGTCGGCATCACTCTCTGCGCGGATGGCAAGCTTGTTGAGTGGGGCCTGGGCCTGGGCCTGGTCCGTGGTGGTTTGGGGCTTGGGGGTGCGCTTGACGTTGAGGACGAGGGCATGGCCGGTCTTGGAGTAGTGGAGCTTGGAGTGCTCGCGGTCGTTGGCAAGACAGCTGCCGTTAAAGCAGTGAAGGCAGACATCGATGCCATTGGGCCCATCCTGGTCGTCAAAGCAGAGCGTGCACTCGTCCTTGTGTACCTGCTGGGAGAGACGGGGTGGGGCGAGAGTGCCAAAGGCCTCGGTGAGATGGGGACATGCCATCTCTGATGTAGATGTGTTTGGTTGCGGAGGTGGTTGCGAAGGATGGCAGGTTTGTCGAGAGTGGGGAGAGGGAGAGCGGGACCGCTTCATCGGGTCTGTAATGAGATGGTGAGAGAGAGAGAGAGAGAGAAAGAGGGAAGAAGAATGAAGAATGCGCAGTCGGTCCAAGGTACGGTACTGTACGGTACGGTACAGCAGAGAGAAGTGACGCGTTGGCGTGCATTTACTGCATTTACTGCATTCAATGCATTCAGTCTGTCAGCGAATACAATACTGTTAGTAATGAAAGAGTGGTCCGTGTCATTTCAGCCATTGTGGAGTTTTCTTTTCTGCCTTTCTCGTACCCAACCGTACCGTGCTGCACACGCACACGAACACGCACACGACACCACCACGCACTCGATGCGCTCGCTGGCTTAGTCTACAGTAGGTACAGTATGCTACGCCAGCAAGTTGCCATTTGCTTTAAAAATACAAGAGAAAAGCACAAGATGCAACATGGCAGCCAAAAGCTCGTCATCAATCGTACGTCGTCCGGTCTCGCAGCCGCATCTGCCGCAACCCTCCGCGCCAGAACCAGCTCGAGTCCTCCTCCCCTCCCTCGGCAGCAGCATGAGCATGCACCACTGTCGTGTTGCCTCCTCCCGCCCCTCCCTCCGTCTCTGCCTCGTCTTGCCATCCTTCTTCATCTGCTTGTGCTTGCTGCCCGAGTGCTCGTCCTTCTGCATCGTCGTTGCCTCCGTGCCTGCTGCCGCTCAGCGACTCTCCACTGAGGCTTACCGACGTTCGCGTCGCACTGACTCGCGTTGTCGAAGTGTCGTTGCTGACCGACGCCCCTTCGGACGCTATCCGACTCAGTTGTTGCCCATTGTTTCCGCCCTCACGACCGGCAGCGCTCTGAGACAGGCTTCGTGCTACCCCGCTTCCTGTTCCTGTTCCGCCACCTCCGTTTGAATCCATCCCGCCACTGCCACTGCCACTGCCACTGCCACTGCCACTGCCACCGCCTCCACCCCGGTCTGGCCGCCCACCGCCGATCGACACCGAGCGCCCCACGTTGGATGCACGCCGGCTGTTGGGTCCACTCGCTCCATGAGCGCCGCCTTCGCCTTCTTCTCGTAGCGTGCTCGGCCGCTGGTCAAACATGAGGTTGCGTAGACCCGGTCCGTTGCTTCGCCCGCTGTTGAGCACTTGATCTCGCAGCATGGTTTGCTCCGTTGCTGCTCGCCTCGCGGCCACCACGTGTGCGCGACGCAGCCGTCGGAATCGTGCCTTGATAAAGTTGGGCTGGTTGTCCATAAACTTGCGTGCCGTGAGCGCGAGCCAGCCGGGAGGTGCAGATGATGCTGCTGTCGTCGGATTCGTATCGCTCGAGCCGCTGCCCGTTCCCGTTCCGGCTGTGGTGCGCGCGTCGTCTCCAGCACCGTCATGCTCATGCGCCTGGTCCTGGTCCTGGTCCTGGTCTTGGACAGTAACCAATGTCAGCCGACCATGGCCATTTGCCTCTCCGTCTCGAGTCTCGTCGTCATCCAGGTCGCCTGGCCCTGGCTGGCCTCCTTGGCGAGCAACGTTGACGCTCTGCAGCTCGATCGCTTCGTTGCCCGTGTCCAAAGCACCGCCAGCCTGGCTTACAGGCTTGCGACCTCTGCGAGTGAGTGTGTTGCCATTGTTCTCGCCAATCATGCGATCCTTGATGCGACGGATACCCTGCAAGCCCGGGATGGATTCGAGCACTTGCGAGCCAGCACCATCCTCGGGCTCGTCGGCGCCATCGTCGTCGGTGAGACCGGCGGCCTTCTTGCGCTGCTTTTCAGCCTTGCGGCGACGTCGCTCTTCTCGCTTGCGCTTCTTTTCCAGCCGGGCCTGGCGGTCTTCCACCTCTCCGATGCCCATACCGCTGCTGACCCACCACCAGAAACCGAGCCAGCTCTGCCAGATGGTCAGCGTCCAGCAAACGTTGGGCAGCCACCAGAGGCGGTCGTACTTGATTTCGGTAAAGCTGATAGCCGTGTTGATAAACGCAAGTCCGACCGATCCGCCACCGAACGCAGCAGTGCCGCCGCCTGCACGCCAGGCGCGGCGTCGGTTGACGAGCAGGCCCCAGATGAGGAGTGCAGAGGTATAGAGCAGCGTTAGAGTGCTGTTGCAAATGTTGCGAATGGCATCGCCCAGATCCGAAGTCTTGAGATCGTCCTCGGAAGAGAGCGCGGTGAATTCCATGCCTGAGGCGACAATGGCAAGCGGACCGAGCATCCAGAGAATGAGACGTGCCTCGAGTGCGGAGGGAAAGAGGAGGGTGAGGAACTGGATGTGGGTGATGTTGATGAGCGCAGTGGTGATGGCGCGCATGAGAAGATAAAAGACTTCCTGGACCATGGACCAGGACCTGTCGCCGGGTGGGACCTGGACACCAATGTAGGGGAACATGTAGGGCCAGTTCTGGCTTTTGGACATGAGATGGGCAAGGATGATGTGGAGAGTAACGCTGAGACTAACAAGAAGCATGACAGAGCTGGAGATCTGGAGGTAAAAGTTCTTCCTGCTGAGTGGGAAGTGGTACTGGACGGTAAAGAGGAGGTGGATGACGAGGACGGCAACGAGGGCAATGTTGATGCCCGTGACGACGATCTGGGCGGGCATGCTAAACGCAAAGTCGGGCATGAGGGCCAAGAGGGGATCGTTGCCATACACGATGGTGGGAGAGGGCTGTCCAGCGACGGAGATGACACCCGTGGGAAGCTCCGAGTAGGAGAGGGAGGCCTCGGGGTCTTGGCGGATCTGGTAGTTGGAGTTGGGTATAGGCGTTGGGCTCGGACTTGCTGCGACGGGGGACACGAGCGCAGGCATGAGGATGAGCAGTAGCAGCACGATGGAGAGCACGCGTACGGGCATCGTGTGCGTATGCGGTGCTAATGGAGGCGTCGGGGTCGGGGTCGGGCGGCGCATGATGCAAAGAAGAGGTTGGGCTGGGCGGGCCACCTTGGCCGCCAGGGCAGGGCGGGGCGGGGCGGCGAGTGTTGACGCAGCTGGTGTTGGCCGTGAGTTTGAGGTCAGGGGCGGGGTAAAGGTGGTGGCGGTGACATGTGCAAGCAAAAGAGAGAGAGAGAGAGAGAGAGAGAGAGAGAGAGAGAGAGAGCAAGGCGGCCTGTCGTTGATGGAGGTGGTAGCGATGAGAGAGGGCTGAGTCGAGTCTGCTCTGTTGCATGTGCCCCACTTGTGCCACGCCACGCTTCTATTCTGCCCCGCTCTGCAGTGAGAGTTGGAAACCGCCCGGACGCCAAGAAATCAGGTTTTGGAAATCAGTGCGGTGTGCGGCTTCAGCCTCAGCATCCTGCTCCTGGTTCACGGCTCGCTCCCGGCTCCGAGAGGGTCCACGGGTCCACGGGTCCACGACGGCACCGCTCGTCTGTGTCTTTCGCGCGAGACAGTCAGACACGCCGTGCCGCGCTCTGCCGCGCCGCGCCCTGTTTTTCCAAGTTGGATGCCAACTCGTCGCTCTTTTCGCGGGAATCGGACTCGCGGGACTCGGGGGACGGAGGCTGAGGCAACGCAACACAACGAAAACCACTTGCGCTCACACTTCCATCGACTCGCATCCATCATGGATAACACTGGCAGTGGCAGTGGCAGTGGCAGTGGCATTGGCAATGGTAGCAATACCGACAATGCCAATGCCAATGCCAATCCCCACCAAGAACCTCCGCCCAACCCCTCCTTTGCAACACCCTCCCGCTCCACCGCCGCCTCCCATGCCGAGGCCCATGCTGCCCTCGCCGCCTTTGCAGCCGCTGCCTCCTCAGGCAGCATCCAGATGACTCCCCCACAGCCTCTTGCCTCTTCGTCCACATCCTCCTCCTATCCCTCCCCATCTCCAACACCCTCCACCCCGCTTCCCAACTCGGCCAGCCCCTTTGGCACCCACCTTGGCCGCAACAAGGCATGCCAGAGCTGTCGTGCCCGCAAACTCAAGTGTGACGGCCAGAAACCCGTATGCAGCCAGTGCGCAAAGGCATGGGCCATCAAGTTCCGCATGGCTCACAACAAGAGCAAGAACAAGAAAAACAAAAACAGCGATCCAAACGCAAACGACCAACTCAACAACCTCCCGGACCAGATCCCCCCATGCGTATACCTCCCCATCGCTCACCGTCAGTCTTCTGCCTCCAAGTCATCTGCCCCAAATGCTGCCAACGCAAGCAGTGCTGCTGCTGCTGCTGCTAACTCTGCCGCCTCACCAGGTAACGACGACTCGGCCGCCGCTTCCCCCCTTCCCGCGTCCAAGAAGCGCAAACGCACCGATGACCAGTCCGAGCACGTGTCTCGTCTTCTCTCCGAGATCGACCAGCTCAAGCAGCAGCTTGCCCACTTTGTCAACCAGCCCTACCCACCCAATCAGCAGCCCCAGTCCTCTGCCTCTGGTCGTCATCCCTCCAAGGACGAGCTTGCCATTGCCCACATGCTTGCCGGCGGCATGCCTTCCGGTGAAGAGCCTCAGTCCCAAGCTACCTTTCCACCCTACTCCAACCTCATGAACGCCAATCCCATTGTCAACGCATCTGCCCCTGACTCGTCCAACTCCAACAACACCACCATTGGTGTCTTGGACCCGGCACTTGACCCCGCATTTTACGCTCCTACCACCACAGCCACTCCCTACCCACAGCCAGACCAGTCATTCGCCCGCATGGCCGTAAATGACCCCGAGCTGCATGCCAAGGTGGACCAGGCGGCCATGGACCAAGAAGACCCCTTCACCTCTCCTCTTCTCGAACTCATGGTCACAAGCTGGCCCGCCGACTTTCCCCCGCCTACCGCCGTCACCCTCCTCGTCACTACCTACCTCGAGGCTTGCCCACTCAACTCGCTCTTTGTCCATCCTCCCAGGTTCCTTGAGCGCCTCTCACTCGGGCCACAACACCCGCTCTTCCCTGACCGCGGTATCCTCCACGGCATGTTTGCCCACGCATATCCCCGCCTCAAACCTCACGAGCTTTCTGCCGTCGCTTCTGCTCCCCTCTTTGGTCCTCCTCACCCCACAGGCGGCCATGGCGAGCAGCAGCCTCGCAAAGGCAACCCACATGCTGCCGCAGCCGCCTTCCATGCCGAACGTGCACGTGCCATGTACACCAGATCCGCCAACCAGGGCAAATTCCTCGAAGCAGCCAAAATCCTCGCTCTCCTCGCTGGCTACAACTACCTCCACGACCGCTCTTTCGACGCCTGGACTACCCTCGGCACCCTTTCCTCTCTCGCCAAAGCCATGGAGCTCAACCGTCTGCCACCCATCAGCAGCCTCGTTGCCTCGGACAATGAAAAGCGCGCACGCCGTTCCCGCAAAAAGGCAGTCATCTTTCGTGCCTCTGTGCACGTGCATACCCAAGACGTGGTCGAGCACGAGGAGCGCCTCCGTCTCTTCTGGAATAGCTTTTACAGCGACCGAACAGCATGCGCCTCCACCTTTTGGGCCCAGAATGTGGACGATGGCGATATCCTTTCCGAGCTCCCCGGCGCGTTCCAGGACTTTATCGAATGCTCCCCGGCGCTCGCCCATCGTCCAAGGCAGACGCTCCAGTCGCATGACCTCTTCACCGCAAAGCACTACGACCCGGCGCTCCTGCACCTCAAAGCAGGCATCCTCCACTCAAAGTGCATCAACTACATTTCTCGCCAGCCCCACGAGGCTACTGTTGAGGAAGTGTTGACGTCACAGTTCCACCACCTCGACAACACCATCACGCTCTTTGTGCAGAGCTTCCCACCGGACTGGCGCGACGTGCGAACCTTTGACCCTGCGCTCATGCCCTCTGACGCCTCGGAGCCCAGCTTTCTCTCGGACGGAATCAACAACCGAAACTCCAAGAGTCTGCGGTACATGACGATTCAGCTTGTCATGGCGCACGCACTGACCTTTGGCATGACGATTGCGCTTCACGAGCCTGTGGCGCCGCACGTTCCCGAGTCGAGTCTCAAGTCGGCTCTGGCGGCCGATGCGATCGTGAACCTGATCAAGATCTTTGTCGCCGCCCGGACGGACATGGGCCAGCTGGGAAGCATCATTACGCTCATGATTGTGTTTGCTGGACGGTGCAATGCGAGGAGGTACAAGACTGCCCGGGCCAGGGCTGCCGCTGCCTATCGCGAAATTCGCACCCCCGGCGACTCGCACCAGTCGATCGAGGAAGAGATGGAGGCTGCCATGGAACTCGACCCGTCAATACAGCCCATGGTGGACCCGGACAATGCGATCGCGCAGCTTCGGGACGACCTCGAACTCATCTTTTGGTCGCTCGTCAAGTATGGCGAAAAGTTTCCCCTCGGTGGTAAGTACAGCATTCACCAACACTCCGTCTCTCTCTCTCTCTCTTTTGCCTCAACCGTATGCTGTATGCTGACTGTGTTGTTTGATATCCAACTGCCGCCACAGTCGGACAAGCACGTATTGTTGCTCAACTCCTAGGCAAGGACTTTTCAGCCCAGACGGAGGCGCGCGGTCTGTTCTACCGCAACAATACGAGCTACCACCCAAGTGGAGGAGACACGGCGCCGTCATCGGATGCAGGCAGTGCGACAGCCACGACACCGAGCACGGGGATCGGTATGGGTGCCGGCAGCGGTGGAGCGCCCAACATTTCAACGTTCCAGGACCACATTCGCCAGATGAATTCGGACTCGCTCTCTTCTCGCGACGACGGGTCGTTCTCTATTTCCAACTTTGTACGTCGATAGTACACTAATTGTACATATTCGCCTGGCTGTCTGGTCTGGCCTGGACTGGAGGTAGAGTAGCTCGAGCTAGGCGAAGAGGACCTGTGGAGGAAGCTGGAACGAGATGCAGTACATTTGTTTGTTGGGCGCGACGTCGCGGACGTACTCGATGTGCAGGCCGGGGGTGGGGGACTGGTTTCGGGCGGCAAAGTCAGACTCGAGGAAGTGCATGAGGGATTCGGTGGACGAGCAGGAGGCGAGGATGGAGTCGAGTTCGTCCTGCGTTGTGGGGCAGCCGAGGCCGTCGGGCAGGAGGATGCGGGTGGCCCGGCGCCCCGCCGTGCTCGTTTGCGGCGGCAGGATCGGTCGCCCTACCAGTGCCCACGGCGCGTCTGGCGCGATACCCAGTGCCGCGTTGGCGCGGTTCAGCACGTCCAGAACAGGCCGCAGCGGGTCCTTGGAGAAACAGTGCACGTGCACCCACGGCATGTGCCCGTCGCTCTCGGCCTCAATTGCAGCCCGATCAACACCGAGCGCACTGTACGCCCCCCGGAACGCATCGAGAAACTCGAGCGCAGACGCTGGCAGGTTCATCACAAAGTGGTCTACCACCCGCCGCGGGCGCTCACGCTCCACCCCACTCGCCGCAGCCGCAGCCGCAGCCGCAGCCGCAGCCGCAGGCGCGGACGTGCCCGCCTGCTTGGCCGCATACTCGGCCCGCTTCGCCTTCTGCCTCGCCTTGACCGCCTTGCGCCCGTACTCGCGTAGCACCTCGTCGTCCTCCATCCCAGGCCCCACAGGCCGCCCACGGAACGCAGCCGCACCCTCCGTCCAGGCTCGTCTGATGCTCTGCCGGATAAAGTCGCGCCCATCGACACACGAGGCCCACACGCCGCCGTCAAACACGGCACAGTCGCGCGCATCCCCGTCCTGGCTCCACGCGAGCACATGGTTCGCCCTCGCATTGCGCACCAGCGACTCGTACGACTTGGGGTTCAGGTCGTTCGCAAGCACCCACACCCCGCGCTTGGCCGCTGGCACTGCGAACGGCCCAACTCCAGCCATGACGTCCGCGACCACCTGGTTCGGCCGGAACTGACGGATGAGCCGCGCATGCTCGCCGTGAAGCCGCGAGTTCCAGTACACGGTGCGAAAGTCGAAACTGAACACACAGTCGCTCTCCGACACATGGGCCGTGTAGTCCTCGTCGCCAGCCAGCAGCTCCATCTTGAAGAAGCGGAACTGCGTATCGATGCTGTCGAGCTTGTTTACGACGGTGCGGATAGCGCCCTTGTTCTTCTCAAGAATCACAGCGCCAACTAGGTACCGGAAGGGAAGGTAGTCTTGGATCAGGTTGAGGTGCGCAATGTGCCCGACTACCGTGAAACCAGTGGGAACGCCCTCGGCCTTGACGAGGTCGGCGGGCAGCATGTACTCGAGCACGGCGTCAGACGTCTGCTGCTCCCATCCGAGCTCTACTGTGAATGGAATCAGCTGGATCCCGAGCTTGTCGAGCTCAGCCTGCGCGTCAGACGGCAACGACTCGCCCTGGCGCAGATTGAGGACAAGCAGCCGACGTTGTGTGTCTCCGCTTGGATGCGAGCGAACGTGGCGATAACCGACGGCATTGAAAAAGTGGGGAGCGACGGCCTTGTTGTGGAGCAGGCTGCCGAGCTGACGCCCTTCTAGCTCGACGGCCTGGAGCTCAAGTGTTGAGCGAAACATGGGTCGGTAGACCTCGAGAAGCTCAGAGACCTTGTCCTGGGCTAGACGCGAGTCGTCGGGGGAGAGACGTGGAATGTCTGCCGGGGGCTGTACCACGATCTTTTCGTGTCGTGACCGCGCATGCACATTGTTGCTGCTTGAGGAGGAAGAGGCCATGGCGAATAGTCGATGCCGAGGTGCGGCTCCTGCTGCTGGTGACGGGGATAGGGATGGAGGAGACCCAGTCCTCAGAGGAAGAACCAGTCGGGCGGATGTATATGAGCGGCAACGAGGTGGTGATAGCGTCCGTAAGATGGCTCGGTGCATGTACGAGCCGCTTCTCCCAAAGGAGTGTTTGGAAAGAGTGGTGTGGAGAAGGAGCTTCCTCGGCTTCGCTTCTCAAAGTGGAAGAAAGGACAAAAATTGCAATACAGAAGAGCTCATGCAGCCGTCACGTGCAAAAAGGCCAGGGCCCGGTGGGTCTCGCCCGACTTCCGAGCTCGAGGGCGAGAGTTGAGAGCACGGGGCAACGCACCATTTTAGGGTTGCCGGACCCTCCGGCAAAGACCCTTTCCCCACCTTGCCTCGCTCCAGCACTCCAGTACCTGGCTCCGGGTGTCCGCTGTCTTCTCTTCTCCCATCCATCCTCGCTGTTACATCCACACTCACTCTGTCATGTCTTTGCCACGGACGCTTGGAACCAGGCTCGGCCTCAGCAGCAACCGAGTCCCGTCGACTCCCAAGATGATGCGCGGGCTAGCAACAGCAGCGCGGGTGTCTACATTCACTCCAAGCTACCAACCGGGAGCCAGCCCCTCCGCGCTGCGACTTGACGAGACCTTCTTCAGCTCGAATCGCATCCCATCGCGACGCGGTCTCGCCTCTGCAAGCGACTCGCAGATGCGCATGCTCATCGTCGGCTGTCCCGGGTCGGGCAAGGGCACCCAGTCGTCGCGACTCCTCAAGCAGTTCAGCTTCACCGTCATCTCTGCAGGTGACGTGCTCCGCTCCCACATCCAACGTGGCACCGAGATTGGAAAGCGAGCTGACAAGGTCATCAAGGCCGGTGGGTTGATGCCGGACGAGATCATGATGGACCTCATCGGCTCAGAGGTCGAGGCTCTCGGAGATTCCAACTGGCTCCTAGACGGATTCCCGCGCACCCTCGGTCAGGCTCAACTGCTGGACAGCATGCTCCAGAAAAAGGGAAAGCAGCTCAAACTCGTCGTCAATCTTGACGTGCCAGAGGACGTCATCCTGGATCGAATCCTCCGTGAGTAGTCGTGCAAAGAAAAGGTTCAACTCGTGAGCAATGCAGTCAAGCTGATTCATCCATGCTGTCCCTAGAACGATGGACTCACCTCCCCTCTGGACGAGTGTACAACCTCTCGTTCAACCCGCCAAAGGTGGCCGGGAAGGACGATGTCACTGGTGAACCGCTGGTGCAGCGTGAGGACGACAATGCCGTGAGTGTTTGCCTTCATGGTCACCCTCTCTCACAATGTTGCCGACTGACGAGAGCGACGTTTCCAGGAAACCTTCTCCAAGCGACTAGGATCGTTCCACAAGCAGACCGAGCCCATGCTACAGCACTACCGCTCTGCCTCTGGTGACATTCTTGACGTTGACACGACGGCCAACGCAACGCCAGAGAAGGGCAGCACGCAGCTCTATGTCAACTTTAAGGGCCACACCTCGGATCAGATCTGGCCGCACCTACTGTCGCTGGTCAAGGAGCGATTCCCGTCGTTGAAGCCAGCGGCAGCGTCATCATCCTAACTTAAGTGTACCGCATTGTAGAATGTCGTAGCAAGATGCTGGAATTAGGAAATGCGAAAGAGTTGGTTAGAGTACATGTACTTGGAGAGAACGAGATAAAAGTAGCGGAACCACACGAGCTGTGAGCCGTGCTGCTTCATTGCGCCGAGGCTCTGCAAGTAGTCAGACGGACTGGCGAGTACTTGAATGCTTTCGCGGTTGCGAGCGGCCAAGCGCGTCTCAAAGAGTGCCATTGGCAGAGACAGGAACTTGGCCAGGACGGAGGAGGAGGCTAGTGCATAGACTGGGACCGAAGTGATCCGAGAGCCGGCTTGGTAGCATGCGATGTGGTTTGGGTGCGAAGAGATGCCAAGGCCGTCAAATGTGATGATCTATGAGTCTACCGATTAGTGTGCGTCCTTGCTTTGATTTGAAGGCAAGACAAGAGAGAACTGACTCACAGCGTCGATTTGACTTGGTAGACCGCTCATGTGACCATTGACGACCTGGACGATGTACTCCGGGTCCCAATGCAAAGTCATGCTATCTTGCAACGCCCTGTGAGTGTTGTGAGTCGTGAGAATACTGCTCGTCGGATCATCCGATGGCGCAAGGAACGAGACTTACGGGTCGTCAATGTTTTTAACATTCGACTCGGATATTCCGAGAGCTCTGTAACTGTCGATAAGCTCTGTCGTCCGGATGGCTCCGAGGGCGTCGGCATTGCCGATCGAGAGACAGAGTCCGAAGACCTGGACGCCTAGAGCGGTAAGTGCCAGTATCGTTGGGGCGAAGAACATGACTTCGTCATCTGGATGTGCTGTGAGCACTAGCACTGCATTTGGCAGCTTTCCGGGCCAGTCAAGACCAGCCAAGGTGGCCTGGAGCCCAATGGACACGGAGATCACGACCGCCAAAAGAGTGAGAAGCGGCCGCCGACGAGCAAACCGCCGCCATCTTCGAGCCGGACCCCTGGTGCTGTGCTTTGCCGCCTGCTTCGTTGGAGTCATCAGACAGGTGCAGTCTCTGGCTTCAAGTCGAGACTACACTCAACCAATGCTTGAGGTTCCGAGACGGCCAGCTGCCAAGAAGGGACGAGAATGAATCTGCGCGAAGTTGGCGCGTTCGCGCTCCCAGCAGTCAGCCAGGGTGTGGAGGTTGCTTTACCGCACTTTCTTTCCTTCCCCAGAGTCCGAGCCACTAGTAATCTGCCCGGCATTTTTGCTTTTGGGCTTTACAGGACTTGGACGTTACTGAGTGGAAGACCTGCTATGGTAACACACAAGCAAACAGGGTCCTGAGGCCGAGCGTGCTTGGCATGCAACAGCACGACTTTTCGTGACCAAGAGCAGAATCGACGGCGGCGGCACAGGAAAGGGGTACCTATTCCCGGCCGAAATGATCGGCTCGAGGAAGGGGTACCTATTCCCGGCCGAAATGATCGGCTCGAGGAAGGAGCACAACCGTATCCACAAGGTGAAAAAGGCATCAGCTAGTGGCGGACCTGACCGCCAGCTCACCGCTGCACCCACGTTTAAAGCAGCGACAGGCGAACTTGTCACGGTCGGAGTCTGTCTTTTCTCTATGAAATCCGAGACATCAGGATGTGTCCGGACTCCCAGATGCAATGTGCTTCCCCGATGCAGAACGCAAACAAGCACCTCAGCCAACAACGCGACAAACAGTGTCTGCACCGTTGAGCCTGAACGGTACAACGACTCATTCTAACAGAAGCAATCTCTAGTGCCTCTAGGATCCCGGCAGATACAGGAGATAGACGTGTGGGCCGCATGTCCGGTCGTACAGCCGCCATTCCATGCTTTCAGGAACCATACCGTACAGCACAGGTATCCGTTGTCGGGGTTGTGAAGGTGGGTGCACACCCCCCTTCCGACCCTCCATGCCGTTTCGGTACCCTTGCAGGATTGGCTCTAGGCCCGCAAAAGTGTGCCGTGAGGACGTGGCAGTTGCCATGATAACGTGAGAATTACAGGAGTCAGTCCCCCTTTTTTTCCTTGTGTCAGAGAATGTTCGAGCTTAGAAGCATCAATTGGCGTGGTGACACCAGCCACAATCATAAACTCCGCCGCTACCGACCCGTACCGAACCCTTGCGGGTCCGGAGCGGAGCGCTTGGGAGCGGCAAATAAAGAATAACGACGCACCCTTTGCTCAAGCTATGAGACGGAAAAGGTACTCAAGCCGCCAGATTAGCTCTCCGGTACGTCAAAACGAAGCAGGGTTTTGCTATTGTCTGAACTCAGGTGTGCAAGGGGCGCTGAGTGGGAGCACTGTGTGAGCAAAGACAATACCTGCAAAGCGGCAGAGAACCCTGCTTTGTAGAAGGGAGAAAAGGAGGGCTATGCCCGGTACCCGCCATGAGAAAATGGCGAGAGCTGACGGTGGTCGCAGCGCAAGGTACTAAATGTGTGCGGGAACAAACAATGCAGCGCCGTCCGGACGAGGAAACAAGGTCCAACAGGAGGACCCTTCGCAAGCAAGACTATCCCTTTTGTGATTCCGTTCCACATGCCCGAGCGGTATTCTCTCAGCACGGGGCCCTGGCTCGATCGTTATTTGTTGTATTGCTTGTTGCTAATTGTAAGCGATCCGCACACTGTGTAAAGAGCAACTTGTGGTCAGAGTGGGGTAGCATGGCAAAGCAATATCGAGTCCAAACGAACGTCGAGAGCAAGATAAAGTGCTTGTTTAGGACACGAGGAAAGGACCCCCCTGGCTCGGACTCCGTTGGGTGGAAGTTGATACAGCTCGTGCGCAAAGCAGAGATGACGAGCAAAGACCGAACTAGGGTCAAGCAAGAAGTGGTCCAAACCGTGGCGCAGGAGGTGCATCAACGTGTCAGGTCGTCGCGGAGGTTGGCTGTACCAAAAGAAGACCCGAAAACCAACTAGTGCAAGTCGAGCAGGCCTTTTCCCCTCTCCAAACGCAGACGCGTTGCACGCTCCCATCTCGGCTAGCAAGCCAAGCTGGTCGCCGTCCCTTGGAGGCCGGTTTGGTTTGTCCTCGCCTGTCGCAGTCATCAATTCAATCTCGATTCAGTGACGGGGCCATACGGTGTCTGGTCAAGCGAGCAGCTGTTCTGGCCGAGCAATCCTTGCCCTGACAACCACTGGGTGTCAAGCAAAAGCAATTTACTGTACTTATTCAGTATTGTCAACGAAGATGAGAGTTCAGGTACCATGAGTGTACAGTATTCCTGCCCGGACACGAAAGAGAGAGAAAAAAGGGGTCCTTTCTCACCATCTGCACTGCAACGCGATGCGATGTGCTGTGCTTTAACGCGCGATGCGCGAAAAGCTCGTTGGATCTTTCCAAGCACGAAACCCTGACTCTAGCGTCCTTGGTCTACTTGTGACCCCAACCTTGCCCTGTCAGAGCTGGCTAGCGCAGACACGATGTCCTTTCAACAGCATAGTTCCTTGTTCGTTCCTTGGTGCGGCGGTCCTCCGAGTTGTAGAGGCATGCGGGCGACGCCAAAGTACGGACTCGGATGGATTGGATGAATGGAATGGGGTCTGCGACAGATGAAGTGTTTGTGTTGGTCAGTGGGGTTGCAGCGCGCAGAGGAATAGACTACTGTAAGGCGAGTAAGGCGGACCAAGGCGGCATCGGCGGCGGCGTCTGTGCTGCAGCTTGCCGTTGGCCACAGTCACACTACGTTGAGGCGATGCTGCACCAGCTCGTGTCTCGGAAGGCAAGGCAGGTGCGGGCCAAGAGGAAGAGAAACAAAAGAAGGAAAGGCCAGAAAAAGGAAGAAAGCGAATAAAAAAAAATTCAAAAAAGAAAAAGAAAAAGTGGCCGCGTCCACCGCCCCCGTTCCCGCTCCCGCTCCCAGACGGTACTCGACGAGCAGCGCAGCGCTGGGGCCTAGCCTAGGCGAGAGCTGGCTATGCAGGCTCACGCTGGGAATAGACTAGCGGCGTCAGTTGCATGTTTCAAGCGGAGCTGTCAAGCTGTTGACCTCTCTCGTTTCCTGTCACGCCCTCATCCGAGAGTGCCTTCCCATGATGCATTCGCGAGGCGAGTCGACCGCACTCTCTCAGTTCCTCCTTCATCTGTCTCAATTCAAGCGGTACTGTAGCCGACCCCCGTCCCCGTCTCGTCTGGCCTTGTCTGGTCCTGTCTCGACTCGACTCTGGCTTTCAGCTCTTGCCTGTCGCGCTGTTGCTGCTGTTGCTTGTGCATCAAGCTATCAAATCCAACATGCAGCTCCTCTTGCTCCGTCCTTGCCTCATGGGGAAGGTTCGCTGTTGAGCTGCTCCCGCTTCATCATGCTCCTCGCTTCAATCAATCAGGGTGTGATGATCAACCCTCTATTCGCTCTCAGTCCATGATGACATTCAATAAATACCCCATTGTTCCCATGCTCGGGCCGTTTGGCATTAAGAGCTTGACCCTTTTTTCATCCCTTCCAGCAGCCTCCGGCTTGGCCTTCTCGCAGTCCTCCTCGCTTTCCCACAAATAGGCTTTCTTCCGTGACCACTGTCCCCTTTCGGTCCAGTCCGACAGCGTGCTCAAAAAGAGTCAGAGCTCCAAGCTCGTGGCATCGGCACTCCCGAACCCCTACCGCAACGTCTGCGTCACTTGTGGGAATCAGCCACCTGCGCATCCTGCTCTCTCACTCGCCCTGTGTTATAACAAGGAAAGGAATCGAGCCGGCCCTCATTTCTATCGAACGTCTTAATCCTCCTGCGGCTTGATTTACACGCTGCCACCCGCGGCTTGGCGCTCGCCACAGCACTACCGTGTGGGACCATCCTGCCGCAATTTCCCACCGTTTGTCCCTCCCGGCTTCTTTCCCTGGCTAGGCTCCGTAACGCTTATCCTTGAGCAAAGTAACCCTCTCAGCTCCTCCGGTTGGTGAGTCTGCTTACTTAGACTCAAGCGAAAAGGTCTTTTTTCTTAAACATTCCTTGTCTGCGCAGAGAATTGTCCCAACGTTTGGTTCTTCACCTCAGTCACTCCGCAAGTCCCGTTATGTCCCTGCCACCGCCTTCTCCCGATCCGGACAACCTATCAGACCTGGCGTCTGCCACCATACAAAAGGCCCAAAAGGCCCAGGCGATTCAAGGCAGGCGCAACGCTTCCGACCTCCAGATCCATATACGGGACATGAGCCTGGATTCGACCAGTTCGACTCATTCTCAAAACTTTCCATCAAGCGTAACTGGTGACCCCGTCCTTTCTCCTCGACTCAACTCTCGTTTCATCCCTCCGCCCACTCCTCCGCCCAGGTCAGCTCTTCCCCCAACTCCTCAGAGCGCACCACAGAGCGCTGCCAACTCGGACTCGTCATCGCCGCCCCCAGACCCCGCTCAGCTCCACGGCCTAGGCTTTGACGGTGTCGACGCTGCCGCGGTCGGCCTTTCTCATCTAAGTACCGCAAGCCGCAGCGGCTCTGCTCGATCCAGACAGCAGCAGCTCTTCTTTGCCAAGACTCAGAAGAACGAGTCTCAGGGCCGTATCATCTCGCTCTCCTTCCCCTCACCAGAGACTGTTGATAGCCCCGCCTCCGCCTTCCAGACCGAGACCTGCAGCGAGGCCTCCACTCCTCTAACTGATCAGCATTCTCCATCTCCCCGCAAGAGCTCCTTCGAGAAGGCCAAGCTCCGCGAAGAGGCCAAGACCAAGTTCGCCAGCCAGGAGCGTGCTCTCGAGAACCTCAAGCGTCTCTCTCGGTCCTTCTCCGAGGCCAGCCCTCCTGTCTCACCGACTGTGTCCAACAAGGACGAGCTTTCCGACTCTTCAGCCCCAAAGCCTGCCAAGATTGGCTCAAAAGGCCAGGAACAGGCTTCAAACAGCCATCCGCACGAGCTCCGCAACAAGCTCTCCTCTGAAAGCCAGTCGCTATCTCGGATCGCAGAGAGCCCAAACGAGGCGCAAAGCTCCAAGGAAGACGACTCTGACGACGATCACAAGCGCAGCGCCAGTTCAGCCTTACCAACCGAGACCCGTCCCTCAAGCGAGACGAGGGCAATCGAGTTCCTCAACATGTCAAGCAAGCTCAGCCGATCCATCCAACCTCGCAGCCCGACTCTTCCAGACTCTGCGAGCGAGCGAACGCACTCGGACTCCAACTCACAATCAAAATCTGTTTCCCGGGCGGTACGAGCTATGGCCGATTCTCCTCAGCTCTCGCGTCCTTCTCGCGTATCAGGAGATTCTCTCAGAGCCGTCGAGGCAGATGAGATTCGTGCCCTCCGATATGCACTTCGTTGTGCGCTCGACGAGTCGGACAGGTACGCTCAGCAGCTTCGTGAGGTCAAGCACGAGAAGCGTGTCCTGGAGAGGCAGCTCAAGATGTCCCAGTCCAATCTTCTCCTCGCTGAGGCTCAGCTTAGCCTGATGCAAGAGGAGGCATTGGCCGACAGGCGTGCCCAGGATCGCAGGTCGGAGAAATCGGTTGCGACGAGCGTATCTCCACCGACAGAGTCAACTAGCTCCCGATCCAAACGCACATCGCGAGCCGTTCCCGGTTTGGGTGGCTACACTCCAGAGACGACCTCTGACATCCCGGATCGAGTCGAAGTAGAACGAGAGCGCAAAGCAACGAAACCCTCCGCCGTGGATGAGGCTCAGACATCAGTCGCAAAGAAGCCCACCGAGGGTGTCAGCATCTCGAGCCTTCGTAAGGCTGCACGTGTCCAGAGTGGTCCCTCTGGTGACCAGCGATACATTCGCAAGGGCAGGCGTGGCGATGACGAGGAACAAGAGGCAAAAGGAGCGACAGATGACGATGACGACGATGACCTCTTTGACAGGCCCATTCGAAGGCCGCCGCCCAAGCAAGTGTCATTGAACGACTTTTTGGAAAGCTCTCGAATGACAAAGGAAGAGTTGAACGAGTACAGCGCCAACCTGGAATCTACGGCGACTACCAGCAGAGCTTCTGGCATGAGGTCAACCTCGATGAGCAACATGGCTAGCCCCAATGAATTTGGCGAGCGCAAGCCTGCCGGCTTTTTCCGCAGTTTTTCGAGCAAGACCAAGGGCTTTGAACTGCCACTTCTTCCCAAGAAGGGTCTTGGTGGAAGCCTCAAGACTTCGCAGCGCGGGGCCAACTCGCGCCTGGACATGTTCCTCGAGCAGTCGATTGTGCCTGCGCATGACACTGAAACTATCCGTGCAGCACCTCGCGGCTATGTGCAGAACGTGAGCAGGAATGCCGTCGTGCCGGCGTCGGAGCTCGGACACGCTGATGAGCGCAGTCGAGACCGTGGTTACAGCACGGAAGAGGTGATGGACTTGAAGGCGTCCATTTCGCGCCTGGAGAGCGAGCGACGCCGTAATGAAGAGCTGGCGCGCAGGCTCGAGGAGCTCGAGAAGCGGGTCGAATCGAGCGTGCATGGCGGCGGCAGCATTGCGCCCTCGCAGCACGAGCGCCTCTCGCGCTGGGTCGGGGGCGTGGTAGCCAGCCCGACATCCCCGGACTTTGAACGCAGCAACTACAGAGCCTCGATGAGCAACCATGACCTGCCCCGAACATACGAGCGAGTCCGTGGTGCATCTCGCAGGGACCACGCTGGCCGTGGTCGCACACCATCGCTGCACAGCTTTGTGTCGGTCACGGAGGGATCTCAGCTTTCGCTCGACCGCGTTGCATCTCCCTAAGCGCTGCAGTGCTGTGCGCCAACCTAGTATTACAACCTACAGTACTGTACAGTACCTCTCCACCTTCGTTTACATACAGTATACAGTATCTCCCTGCCACCCAGCTTTGCCCTTACATTGCTATCAGTGTACTGTGATCACGCTCCCTCTCGTGCCTATCGGGCTCGCCACTCTCATTTCTGCTTAATGCAATCCGCACATCGTGTCAGCAGAGGCCGGCCTGTGTTTTTGAATTAAGCGTGACTCTTAGATTGCTTCTGTCTGTCTAGAATGGGGATGGGTGAATCACTTTTGCTCCTCGGCCTGCTTCTTGAGATAGTACTCTGTAACAAGTGGTCAGCTTAGTGAGCAAGAAAGTCGACCGAAGGGAAGCGGGACTGGGGTGAGGAAAAAAAAAAAAAAGAAAAAAAAAAAAAAACATACCTTCAGCCTGAGCGATGCAGCGAATATTGGCGCCGAGCTTGTTGATCGTCTCAATGTACTCGTCTTCCTCGATGCTGTCGTAGACGATGCCGCCACCGGCCTGGAGGTACGCATATCCGTCTTTGAACGTCATAGTCCTGATCGCGATGCACACATCCATGTCTCTGTCTGCGAAATCAATGCGACCCACCGCACCAGCGTACACGCCACGCTTCTCCTTCTCCAGGTCCGACACGAGCTCAATCGCGCGAATCTTGGGCGCACCGGAAACCGTGCCGGCCGGAAAGATGGAGCGGAGCGCATCAAAGCGCGACTTGCCGTCTCGCAGCATACCCGTGATTCGTGATGTAAGATGCATGACGTGGCTAAACTTTTCCACCTTCATAAACGACTCGACTGTGGTCGTGCGTGGGTCGCAGACGCGGTTAATGTCGTTCCGCGCAAGGTCGACAAGCATCACGTGCTCAGCCTGGTCTTTGATCGACCCAGAGAGCTGAGCGGCAAGCTCGTCGTCCTCGCTATCCGTCTTGCCTCGTCGCACGGTACCGGCGATGGCGTGCACGGCAACCTTGCCACTCTCAATCTTGCACAGTGTCTCGGGACTCGCACCAACCAGCTGACAGTCGCCGCAGTCAATGTAGAACATGTAGGGCGAGGGGTTCACCTGTCGGAGATGGCGGTAGCAGTTGAATGGATGTAATGTGGTGCGTCGCTTGAGTCGCTGCGAGGGAACGGCCTGGATAATGTCGCCCTTGACAATGTTCTCTCGCAGACTAGTGACAAAGCCTTCGTACCCGGCCTTGCCAACGTTGCTGACTGCTTCCTGGTCCGGGATGATTGGTGGCTGAGAGGGGAGGAGGGTCTTGTCGGCTGTGAGAGTTGCGATGAGTGCTGCAACCTTCTGGCTGGCCTGGGTGTAGAGGCTGGCTACGTGGTCCTTGGTAGGCGGGGCATCAGCGGGGAGGTGTACGTGGGCCACGCATCGAATGGTGCTGTAGATGTGATCAAAGACGACGATGGTGTCGCAGAGCATGAACACGCTCTCCGGGATGCCCAATACGTCCTTGAGCTGGCGCTTGGTGCGTGGCTCAAAGTACTGCACGCAGTCATAAGAGATGTACCCGACCGCACCGCCCGTGAAGGTGGGCAGTCCGAGGATGGGGATGTACTTGTATGGCGCGAGAGCCTTCTCGATGCCCACGAGCGGGTCGCCCTCGACGTCGAGACCAGGGCCGGAACGAATGATACGAACGGGGTCGGAGCCGATGAAGCTGTACCGCCCAATCTTCTCACCGCCGGTCACGGACTCAAAGAGGAAGCTGCGCTTGGCGGCGTCAGCGCCGTTGGACAGCTTGAGGTAGGCTGTTACAGGAGTGAGAAGGTCAGAGGGAAGCGAGGCGAACACGGGGATTGTGTTGCCGGTCGGGTTGGCGGACAGGAGCTGCGCCTGAACCTCGTCGAGCGAGGGAGAGAGCTGGGGCTGTGTGTGTGTGTGTGTGTTTGTGTGCGTGTCAGCGAGCCTAAGCATGTGAATTCGGGCGTGTCTTGATACTCACCAGCGCCATTGTGAGTGTATCGGTTGGTGGTGGTGATTGGAGATGCGAATAAGTGAGGCTGAGCGGCCCTTTTTTGTCACTGTGATCTTTGAGAAGACTTGAATTGGACACGGCCAAGTCTAGTCTGCAGTACTGTACAGTAATGTCTGCTTTGCTGTCCTTGTCGAGGCGTCGTCTGGTTCGGATTCTAATTTGCTGCTGCGTGACTCCCTCCCTTCCTTTACAAGACCGTGCCGTACAGTGCCGTAACTAACAATATTTGTATTTGAAATGCGCTTAACAGATGTGACTCTGTAACTTACTCAACCCATACCGGCCCGGAGGTGAGAAGGAACGCGACACGTGACGTTTCCTGACTCAATCGGTCAACCTCTTGCACCTTGTTGATCAGAGCAAGCTTCAAGCTGGATTTCAAGTGGGCATGTGAGCAGAGTACAGATGATATGCAAATGGTACAGGATGGGAGCTAGCTGGCCCAAGACGACTAGATTTACAAGATGCGGATGCTAGCGCGGATAGAACAGTGCGTGTCGAGGCGAGGCCTCGTTTCAGGCACCAGCCGATAGACCCTTCTTGCCCGTCTGAGCAGATGACGCTGCCCACGGTCGTGCAGCATTGGCTGTGCCATTTGCTACCACAGAGGGGCCAGGAGGGCCACCGCCAGCCAGACCGTCTCTGAGCAGGTCTCGGAGGTTTCGCATTCGCTTGATCCGCGACGTGTAGCAGCCCGCAAAGCTGCGTGTAGCCAGGGGCAGCGGTGTTGTTCGGTCCCTCGACGCAGCACTCGCTATGGCACCAAGGATAGCAGCGAGTTCGGTATCGATCTGCGCCTCGTCTGCGCCTGTATCAAACATGTCCATGTCGTCATCCTCAACCAGCGAGCTGCCCGCCGCTCCGCTCCCGTCCTTGGCCGCGCCAGCCGCGGGCGTCTTCTTGTTGCCTTCCTTGTCTGTTTTCGATGAAGACTTTTTCTTCTTCTCCTTGGGCGGGGCGGCGGCAGCTGCAGCTTTGGCGGCAGCGGCGGCTTTCTCCTTCTCCTCGAGCTTGGCGACAAAGCTGGGGTTGGTAGCCTTCTGCCACTCGAACAGCAGCTCGTCGTATGGTGCTGATCGTCCCTCGACAGACCGCTTGGCTCCCATACTGTGTGACTTGCATGTGAGTGATCGTGAGCAAGGAAGACCCTTGTCATTGATCACACCGCACTGCTTGTCGAGATCCAGTGGCCCCTTGTTCTTGCGGCCGCCCTTCTTCTTTTCCTTCTTCTTGAGTTCCTTGAGTTCTAGCCGCGCCTTGCGTCTCGCTTCCGCTTCCGCCTTCTTGGTCATCTTGACCGGTCGACTTGTATCCGCATCCAAGAAAGAATCGTCATCGAACTGCCCCGCCTTGCGTTTCCTTGCGTCGCCTTCGAGAATACTCGGTGACGCTCTACCCTCAGCAATGTCCCGTGCCAGCCGGCAGTTCTCGGCATGATAGCTCAGCGCATCTCGGAGCACCACCTTGCTACAGTCTCCACACTGTACTAGGTCCACTTCATCTTCCAATGAGTACGGCCCAAAGTCGGTAATCACCGTATCGTCGTGGTGCCACAGAGGAGAGATGGTCGTGGTATCCCCCGGTGTTCCAGGTTCTGATGCACAGAAGCAAGCATCCATATGCATATGCATCGATTCATTCATTCGTTCAATCATCACAAGTTCGAACTGAGCCCTCTGGTTTGAAAAGACACTCACCACTCTTTGTGGCCTGCTCAATCTCGTCCCACGTGGGGCGATGGCCGAGTGCGTCCGAGTTGGTCATCTTGTCACGCCTCGGATGGCTAGTTTGTCACAGAATTGTGCTGGTTTGCGAGTCCTTCCGATGATGCTGGGCGGCGGATGGGTGGATGGACGAACGAGAGTTGTGTAATGCCACCGGTCTAGCTGTGTTGCAATGCTGAGACGCCGGAGCGGTGGTCGGAAATGAATTGAGAGAAACGAATCGTGGTCCTGACTGTGTCGCGACTGAGTGCTCCACTCTCCACTGTTCGTGACACTCATCGGGCTCCCGATCGGCCTACCAATACTGAACCAGCCAGCACGCATGGTCAAGTAACCACCTCCACACTCAAATCCAAGTCGACAAGTGTTGCTTCACGGACCTCCACCAACGCCAAGTTATGCGCATCACGGTATGGAACATCAACGGCCTGCGCACGCTCAAGGGCTACCAGCCATGGTACAAGCTCCCGGACTTTGAGGCGTGTCTCGAGCATCTAGGAGCCGACATTGCCTGTTTCCAAGAGACCAAGATGACTCGCAAGCAGCTCACCGAGCCCATGTGCATCATGCCCAAGTACCATGCCTTTTTCAACTTCCATCCCACCAAGGGCTATAGCGGCACTGTGACTTATGTGCGCAAGCACACCTGCATTCCCGTCAAGGCGGAAGAGGGTATCACCGGTCGCTTGGTACGCGACCCTTACGATTCCACCACGGCTATTGGTTGCTACCCCACCGATTGCCAGGACGACGTAGATCCGGCCATCTTCCATGACATCGACGCAGAGGGAAGAGCAGTGGTACTTGACTGCGGGCTCTTTGTCCTCTTCAACCTCTACTGCCCCAACGAGACTGGGCCAGAGCGTCTTGAATACAAGTGAGTACATGGCATGGCTCTTCTCTACCTGTCTCGCTCTCACTTCTTGGCTAACACGCTTGCAGGATGAGCTACTACCACTGCCTGGCAGAGCGCGCGCGGCGACTCATTGATGCTGGCCGCCAAGTGATGAGTGAGTTTGACCATCGTCTTGATCTACAGCCTGAACCTTGATCTGACGTTCGCCCTTCCCACCTTGCAGTCGTCGGTGACATGAACATCATTCGGGACGCACTGGATCACTGTGACCCGGAGCAGTCGATCAAAGACAACGAACTTCGCGACTTTAAAGCACACCCAGCCAGGGCATGGTTCAACGACTTTTTGTACCCGCGGGGCAAGTTCCACGACGTCGGACGCGAACTCCATCCTGACCGAACACGAATGTTCACGTGCTGGAACACGCTCATCGATGCACGGCCAGCCAACTACGGCGTGCGTCTCGACTACACCCTCGTGACGGAAGGTCTGATACCCTGGGTCAAAGGCGCTGATATCCAGCCGCACATCTACGGCTCGGATCACTGCCCTATCTTCATCGACCTCCACGATGAACGTGAGATCAACGGGCAGACCGTTCGCATTCGTGATCTCTTGAACGGTGGCACGGATCGCGCTCCTCCGCCCCTCGCTGCCGTGTTCTATGACGAGTTTTCCGGCAAGCAGAGGAAACTTGCTTCCTTTTTCACCAAAAATTCAGCGCCAAAGACACAGACCGATGTGTCTTTACCCGAACAGGATCAGCCGCGAACGAGTCAATCCCAAGTGCAAGTAATACCTGGGCCTGTCGGATCGCAAGACGGCCCATCGCTTGCAGATGCATTGTTTGCCCTTGAACAGGATAGCCAAGATGACCCACCACCATCCACTCTGGCTTCTGATACCCCTAGCGGCACGCAGACGTCTTCCTCCTCATCGCTTCCCGTGTCGCGCCCACCTGTACCCAAAACGACTTCCGTGTCTGCACCGCTGCGGCCTTCGCCCAAGAAGGCGGCGAAACCCGTCAAGGGACAGACCAAGCTAGCCACCTTTTTCAACAAGCCGAAAGACCCCGCCCCAGCAACATCTTCTGAGCCAATACCTACCCCGTCTGTCGAGGCTGCAAATGGGTCCGTGACAGAAACCGTGCCATGTAGCGAGGCTGAAGCCATTGCAGACGCAGAGGAAGTATACTCTGCCGCGGAGCGGGTGGAGGCATCCTTGGCGTGGGGAGCGATATTCTCTCCAATTCCAGCACCGCGATGTCGATTGCACAACGAGCCCGCACGCGCATGGACAGTGAACAAGCCTGGTCCGAACCACAACCGCAAGTTCTGGCTATGCTCAAGACCCGTAGGACCAGGATACGAGAAAAGTGGTCGTTCCAAAGCTGACGTCAACCCCGAGTTCAGGTGCAACTTTTTCATGTGGGACTCGGAAGTGCGCGCTCAGGCGGGTAAGAAGCGAATAGATACCCCACCCACCAAGGCATTTGCTGAAGTTGGAAGGAAGAGAACCAGCGACTCACAGGATGCCCCTCATAAAAGGGTTCGCCAGTAGAGCTTTGCTGTACCTTGTATTTTTACGATCAAAAACTCATCATTGCGACTTAGCTCGAGGATGCTAGGTCCTCTATGCTCCACTTGGCACGTGCGTTCCGAGTGTAGTCGTTTGTGCGTTGATCCCAGATAAGGTGGGCTGTGAACGCGATCATTGCCGCGTTGTCGGTGCACAGCGACAAGCTAGAATGAAGGAAACGGAGATCGTCAGCGCTGAGTGGGTAGATAAGCACCTGCTCTGATTGGTACTCACGGTGGGAAAGAAAGTTGCACATCCTTTCGGTCCATGCTGTCCAGACAAGCGCGCAGACTGTGGAGCCAGTGTCAAGTCAGTACGGAAGATGCCAGAAGAAGAGCCAAGCTATGCTCAGGAGGCGAGACGTACCGAGCTCGTATGAACATGTTTGCCGCAACGCCTCCGCTACACACGACTGTCTTGATGGCCTGTGGGTCGACTCCGGATTCGATGCGGGGAAGTGGGCGTCTGCGGCTGTCAAGGGAGCCTGGTGGTCTGAGGGCGAGCTCTAGCTTATCTTGCAGCTGAGCACATGCTGCAATCTGAAAGGCAAGTGCGGCATCCAGGCGCTCACTTTCAGCCATTTCACCACCAAACGTTCCCACGTGTCGGGTTACAGCCGACTTTAGCCCAGAGCTACAGCGTTTGCGTTTGTGAGTCTCAGTCGAATCTGTCAGGACAGGCGAAAGCAGGGCGAGCTTACTAGGAGAATGCGGGTTTACCCTTCATAGGAACGGGGAACTTGACTCGAGACGAGGCGGTGTGCGATCCTGGTATCCCTTGCGCAACAAATTGCTCCAGTGCCGCTCCGGGAGCATGTGCCCATGGTATACCCAAGTCCCGTGCCGCCTTGTCGAAAGCATCACTGACAACATTGATCAGAGGGTTGATAAGATATTGACCCTAGTAGCACTGAATGCACAGCTGGAGAAGCTCACCCGATCGAGTCGTCTGTGGTAGTTGCAAGGATCTGAAAGTCATGGACCCCGCCGGCGAGGACGAGGAGGGTATGGCCACCCGAGACGAGGAGGGTGATATAGGGAAATTGGATCGGATCCGACTCGGTCAGAAGTGGAGTGAGGGCATGTGCTGATAGGAGAAAACAGTGATTGAGCAGATCGATGAACCTCAGAAGTGTGGACGGTCACGTACCCTGCATGTGATGGACATATATGATGGGCTTGTCAAGGAGTGCAGCGATCGTCTTTGCGCTGGTAAGGCCGACACTGAGGCTGCTTGCCATACCGGGTCCTTGTGTGACTGCGATAGCGTCAATGTCATGGTGGCTTACTTTCGCCTCTTGCAGCGCCCGCACAATCGTAGACGGCATATTGGAATGGTGACTTGTCGCTGCGACGAGTGGGTGAATCCCCTGGGTCTCGGAGTGGTCCTGGCGTGTCACGACCGAGGATAGGATCTCCCTCTCTGAAGAGACTACGGAAGCACATGAGTCGTCGCATGAGCTGCTCCAGGCAAAGGGCAAGGTCAGTGGCGGGGGAGCCGTACAAAGGCAGGAAGGGAAGGTCGAGTCCAGACACACCTTTCAATACCGAGGATCAGACGGGGACGAGCAGACTGCGAATAGCTGCGGATGGATAGCAGCTGCTTCCATGGTCTCCCGCTTCCTGCTGAGCAGTGGGGCAGTCTGGTGATCATATCCAGACTCAGAGCAGAGGAACAAGAGAGGGAGAGGATGGCGGTGAAGCAAAAGCGCGGAATTGTGTGGACCCTGAAGAAGATTCCAAGTGTGCTTCTCGCCAAAATCACACGCTCACATTCACACACACGCTCGAAAGTCACAAAAGTGGAGGTTAGGCTCTGTAGGTGGTTGACACATTCTGCTCACATCACAGCCATCACATTCACACTGAAGCAAAAGCTAGAGTTTCTGGCGATAGTAGCCAACAGCATGAACGAGACGATTTCAGCACGGGTGCTCGTCCTGGGCGGAGGCATAGCTGGGCTCTCAGCTGCGCGGCGGCTCTCTGCCAAAGGGGTGCGGGTGACGCTTCTCGAGGCGCGCAGTCGGCTTGGAGGGCGGATAGACACCTGGCACCTTGATGGCAGCAACAACGTCGATCTAGGAGCAAGCTTTATTCATGGAACAGCGGGAAATCCCATTGGTCAATATGCTGGACGCTCTGGCTTCCGCGCCGCAGATCCGAAAGACGACGAGATGCGATACGTCGTCGATCGCAGTGGCGGAGTACAGCTGGATCCGGAGACGAGCAATCGTGTCAACTTCTTCTCCTTTGACACTACCTTCTCTCGTCTTCAGCGTGCAGTTCAGCAGGGAAACCAGTCCCCACACGAAGAGGAGAGCATCTGGTCCGGCCTGATACAGAACGACAAGTATCCCGACGTGTGGAGAGGGATCGAGCAACAGGAGAGGAACCATGTCCTCAGCGTGTAAGTGATCACCATGCTGATGGATTGTGAGCACAATAGCTCACGTCTCCCTGGCCATACAGCTCCTCCATGTGGTCCGGATGGACAGGAGCTCGCCTGTCTCAAGTCTCGCTCAAGTGGTGGGGCTTTGAGCACGCCTTCCCCGGCTCTGACTCGGTCGTAGTTCCTGGATACTACAAGCTAATAGATTGGAACGAGCAACGAATCAGGGCCAACGGAGGGTCCATTCACCTGGACAACGAGGTTGTCACTGTTGAGCAACAGCCCGATGGTGAGTCACATGTATAAGAATCCAGTCACTAGCTTTGCGTCTTTCACTAAGCACCTTAACACAGGCTCTGTCCAGGTGCAGACGAAGAACCCTGTAACAGGCAAGACACAGAGTTACGACGGAACCCATGTCGTGTGTGCCCTTCCACTTGGTAAGCTCTCCCCACTACCTGCATTGTTTCACGTGGCTCAGAGGATCTGATGGTCATTCGTCTACAGGTGTGATGCAAAAGCGACTTCCGACATTCACACCCGCCCTTCCGGGTCGACGAACAGCAGCGCTGGCAAGACTAGGGATGGGTCTGCTCAACAAGATAGTACTATCGTACGACCGGGCATGGTGGCGAGCACCTGATGCGCGGGACAGCTGGATCTTCCTGCTGCCCTCTGACTTTTCCACCAAGGTGCACGACTTGACCAGTCTTGATGAGGTCCCCGAGACCGAGGAGCATGCCCGTGCCATCATTGAGACTGCTGGCTTTGCCTTACTTGACTACAAGCCCATCACGGGTCATCCGGTTCTGCAGGCCTTCGTCGCTCCACCTGCCGCCCAGGCGCTTGAGATGGTGCCTTCAGACTGGGCTGCAGAGACCTTGCATCGTCGTCTTGTACTCAGCCTCCTTCCCTCCAGCGAGCAGTCAAGTGTCCCTGCTCCCATTCAGACGAGAGTCACGGCTTGGAACAAGGACCCGTACTCGCTCGGGTCCTATTCGTATATCCCCAACTCGAACCATGCCACCCCACTTGACTTGGCAGAGGCGAGCAAGCCATTATGGGATGGCAAACTTGGATTCTGTGGCGAGCACACTCATCCAGATTAGTTGAGTACCATCCTTACGCGTGTCACAAAGCCAGTATCTGACCAATCTCCCTCTTCCTCATTCAGCTACGCAAGCGTTCACGGCGCACTGCTGGAGGGCGAGAGGGAAGCTGATCGAATCATCAATCAGCTCATTGCTGATGGTGAATCCATTGACCCACGAGATCGGGTATAGATGCAACGGTTTCTTGGTAAACATTCTGAAATTTTCTTGAGTAGTTGTACAGTCTGATGGAGCGAGATATGGTTTTGAATGTAGTTCTCGCTAGATGGGATGTATGGATTCGTGTGTTTGTGCGGTATCGTGATCGTGATCTTCATAGCATCCCAGCGACGCTGTCGGGATGGTACGGATGCTTGACGAGTTCCTCGTATAGATCTTCAGGGATATCGCGAGCCAGCACGACGGTGACCTTGATGATCTCGCGTGCATTCAGAGGAGGGAAATGACGAAGCAGCTTCATGGGACTCGGGCTTTCTAGAAGCTCGTTTCGCATGATGTGTAATTGGGCGACAACGCAAAGTACGTTGAAGTGGACGCCAAAGGCGAGCAGAAAGTCCCACATCTGTAGGACCTCTGGGAGTGGGGGCGTGCAGGCACAGAGTGTAAGCACGGATGGAAAAGCGTAGATCTCAGCTGAGAGTTTCTTCGATCGTAAATGGGCGAACAGAGGCGGGTCTAGAAGTTCGAGACACCTATCGAGGAGTTGGAGACCCTTGTGAACACCGGCAAGGGTAGGCTGCACGTATAGCGGACAGCATACTTCGATGAAGCGACTAAAGCAGTAGAACGCCTCGATCTCACTTGGCATCGTGTAGAGGAATGGTGCAGCGAGTACGTTCATGCCTTGCACATAGCTAAAGTCGTATACGGATGTCTGCCCCGAGTACTTCCATACGAAGGCTTCGAGGAGCCGAATGAGCATTTCCTCCTTGACCCGTTCTTTGAACCCTTGGTCTGTGGCCAGGGTCCGGAATGTGTCGTTTCGAATCTTGTCATGTGCGGCTGACTTGCCCTTGGAGACGAGCTCGAGGTACGGTGCTACTGGGACCGACCGAATGTCGAGAAGCAGCTTCCATACCACAGATCGATATGTTCCTCCCATGGGAGTCTGGTACTCATCCCCTGGAATGGGTGTGGTAACAATCATATGACGCATGCGTGACATGGCTTGCTTGTGCTCGCCCGGTGTCCGCACTGCCAGGTTGGGTTGACTGCCTCGTGCAAAGAGGCCGAGGCGTGCACCGATCGACTTGGCCTTGCGCGGTGCCCGTTCCTCCTTACCACCGCCGCCTTCGTTTGGCGCCCCCTGATGCTGTTGAAAGAGGCGTTGCCATGCTTTCAACGAAGGATTGGATTGTGAAGAAGAGGACGGAGCCTGTGCCGGGGGCGGGGCTGTTGCTGGCGACACCATGTCCTGCTGAGTGGTGATGATGGCAGGTGGCGAGTGCCATTAGTGACGCGGTCCATGCACGCTTCTCTGTGACCGGGGCGGTCTTGCGAGTGGACCCTGACTGACTGAGCATTTCCTCACGCGTCTCGGCGCACCAACACAACGAACACGGTACCGTATCCTGCCATCTACTTTACGCAGGCTCGACACAACCGGAACAGCATGGCAGCAATGGACGCACAAAAATTAGAGAAAAAAAAGGAGGGCATAGTCGTACAAGTAGCATATGAGAAGAGGGTAAAATGGTGGCTGGTAAGGGCTCGTTGATGCTGACTTGCGTGCTGGTCGATGGTGCAGAGATTGTGTGTGCGTGGGACAGATGATGCTGTTTTGAGTAGAGTACACTTGCTGGGGAGAAGAGGAGGGGAAACTTGGTAGCAGCGGCAAGGAGCCAAGCTACACGAATACTTCGATGCAAGAGAGCTCGCTCCCTGTTCCCGTCTTGCACTGCTGGTCACACCCCTCAACAGGACAGACGAAGCGCTTGGATCTCGGCTTTTTCGGCGGGCTCTTCGGAAGGGACGTCCTGGCCTTTCCGCTCCGACTCCGTGTCGACTTGGCTGGTGGTTCGTCCTCTGGCGAATCTGTTGCCTTGGCCTTGCCCTTGTGCCGTTCTTGTCGGCTCGTATCCGCTTCGAACGAGGTATCAGCCTCGTCTGTCTTCGAGTCCGTTCCTGACTCCTTGGCTTGCTCCTCGTCTGGCGGAAGCGGGATCCCACTGACCCGCGCCATGCATCGACCGTCAATCATGTGCCCGCAGGGAAGTACCCACATGCGCTGCTTTCCGCTTCCGCCGAGAACCAATGCGTGCTGGCAGCACGGGCAGACGGGAGTCGTGTCTGGCAGAGGCCCCGTCACCTTGGCCTTGTCGTCAAAGTAAGTCTCCAGGTCAACAGGTGGCTCGATCACATCGGTTGAGAATCCGGCAAGGACTGGTTTGGGATGGAGCACCTTAGGGTCCAGCTTGTCGGGCATCTTGTTCGCATTCGGCTGCGCGCCGCCCATGCCCACTGTAGCGCCAAAATGGTGGTAGCCATGAAAATTGCGCATAAGCGCCCCTACAAAGTCCATTCGGTTGGCAAAGCCGAACAGGGCATCCTGTAAGGCTGGGTTGCGAACGCCTCTATTCCTGTTGTTCGACGCATTCAAAGCGGGGAACGCCAGTTGGGCACTTGCATACATGTCGAGCCCCTGGTAGTAAGGTGGACCTCGTGCTGTAGCAGATCCTCGACCGTGTGGCCCGCGATGGAGACCCTCATGAATATTCATGTTTGGAGGCAGCTCGTTTGCTTCGGCAGCTGTTTGTGGCGTTTCTCCCCTGCGACGGCCAACGTCGAGAAACGTCCTTTGCCAGTCCATTCTCGCTCGCGATTCGGAACGGATACGTTCTGCTTCTGCTGACATTCCGACAAATTGAATGTCGTCGTCATCGTCAGTGTCGTCGTCGAGCAGAATGACAGGGGCAGCCCTAGAGCGTGAGGATGTCGGCACGTGAGTCCGGCTGCGAGCGCTTGGCGAGCCCGTCGAGCGAGAGCTGCTCTGAGCACGGCTATGGCCGCGAGATGCAATAGTCGATGGTCCCGGCAGTGAGAAACCTCCTGCTGACGAGCTATTGGAGCTGCTCCCAGCCCGAGAAACGCCAGCGTCCCCTAGTGTCGATCCCGTGCGGCGAGGTGGAGCTGCATGAGAGGAGCTTCCTGAGCGGACACGATCGGACGTTGTTGGTGGCGAGTCTGAGGTTAAATCTATGATAGCTGAGTTGGAAGTCATGGCTTGATGTCGATGCGGCATGGGACCCTGGAGAGGAAGCCGAGCCTCTGAGGTCCGATCGATGGGTGATATGGGTGGTATGCGAGGGATCGACTTGGTGGCAGAGAAGGAGGGTGCGACCGTCGGAATGCTAAGTCGAGGTCGATTGTGTCGTCGAGAGGAGAGAGGTGAGGCGGAAGGCGGTCCGCTTCACCCAAGTGGATCTTCGAGCAGAGCGGGCAAGGTGAACAAAGGACGCAAGTATGCAAGTATGTGGCACCCTCCGCTTACAGGGCAGCCGCTGCAGCAGGTGCGAAGCCCATCTGAGGAGGAACGACCTTCCGAGTCTTGTTGGCCGAAGTGGCGAGAGCGGTGGCGGCTTGCTTGTCAGCCCGAATGAGACTGAGCCTTGAGGTGGGGTACGGTCGAATGATTGAGAAAGGCGGGATGTGTTATGAGCTGCAAGTGTCGCCGACGCCACCTCCCAGAGTCCGTTCTAGCGGCGCCCAACGTATCACGAATTGAACTTTGGCTGCCCACTCGAGTCGAGCCGCTTACTGCGTACATCAGCGTACTTCACACTCTAATCACCGGTGCCGCGCGCGGTATTCATGTGGAGCAGTGCTGTCTTGTTGGGGGACTCTCCCTTACTCTCGCTCTGGTCGCCCGATTCCGGCTCGTCTTGCTTCTACCTCTGTACGGAAGGCAGCCCCTTGTTGTTTGTGTTTTGATCAGCGCTCAAAGCGGCGCGCGCGCGAGCGTCGAGCAAGGCTCCCGGCCGAGATCAGCCGACTGCGGCCAGGCCAGGCCGAAAATCGCGAGAAGAATTCAAAAAGGGGGCCAAGCAGGGCAGATCAGCGGATTGTCTGGAACGGGATGGCTCGATGCTTACTGGCTGGCACCCCGCCGAGATTTGGACGCGAAGAAAAGGGAGGAAAAAAAAAGAAAAGGGGAGAAAAAAAAAAGGGCTCGAGCAGAAGAGAGAAAACGCAGAAAAGTATTTCAACCAGCGCTGACCCAGCCTGACTTCCCTTCTCCTACCATACCTGAACCCTTCCCCCTCCCCTAGGCACTACTACCTCAACCGCTTCTCGTGAGTATTTGGTTATCAGTTTCTTTCTATTCTTGCTGCGAGCATGCTACATTCGCAGCCGCCATGGGATCTTGTCGATACGGTTGCTTTCCAGTGATGACTTTTTCGACTCCTTTCCCCGGCCTATACGACCATGCCGAGACGATAAGGAAGTTCCCTTCGCAAGGAACATTTCATCAACCTTTGTGCATGCCAGCACACTTTTGACTGAGGGTTGCAACCGTTCACAAGATCTATTCTCATCGGCGCCAATGTTGAAGATGCGAGCGTGGTTAGAACATCGTGACTGACCTCTCTTCCCTTTCCTCATCATGCTTTCGCCTTGGATTTCGTATGCGATCAGTTCCCCTCCTTGCATCCCAACTGCTCGCTCCTGCTTTCCTTCTATTCGTGAGTACACTATCAAATCGACCCTTCTCATCAGCAGGCAGATAGCAGCAACGGCATCTCCGACGATGATAATCTTGGTATCCAGCCAAAATTCGCAGTTTCCACTCTAGTGCCCAAGCATCCCCTAGGGGGTGGGGCCTTTAGGCTCTCCCTGTGAGAGACTCTTATGGGTTGGCATCCATCTCTTTCGGGAGAGGTCACCGGCTCGAACCCTCTGCTACGGCGGAGTGTCGGTTGGCCAGTGGTGTCTTCTCGAGTCGTTTGCATTGCAGGGATCGCAGCCGGCTCTGGTGCGATGAGAGGTCGCAGACCTTCCTTGGAAGTCTGAGGGGTTTTCCGCCGTCGTTTGCTATCTGCTCGCTCGAGAGCCAGCACAAGATGCCAGAGGATACGCAGTAAAGCTGACCACACGATTGCTTTTTCTGCTCCTGTTCGTCTTCGTCCACGTACAACCAGTCCTTTCCCCTGTACATTAGCCATCCCTTGTCTTCAAGCCGCCGTCCGGAGCCCCTTGCCAGACGGTGCGTACCATGAATTCCTCAGTTTCTGTTCTTGATGTTGCATTTACCCCTGAGGGACGGGGCCGCTTTGGTGGCTTACGTTTCAAGAAGGGCTGTCCAAAGGATGAGCTACGTATTAAAAACCGATATGCATTAGGAAGAGCCGTCGTGAGCGGGCGGTCTGCGTGCTTGCCTCTTCCCGTATACGGCCTAGCCTCATGATCCTGGAGTGAGGAGGTCACTGTTGTCTCGATCCGAGAATCTCTCGTCATTTTTGGCGATCGAGGTTCTCTCGTTGGGTGGTAGTGACTGACCTCCTCTGGTGAGCGACGATGGCAAGGCATGTTGGGGTCCTATCGGCACCTGAGCATGTTCATCCTGGAAAGTGCCTCCGCGGTTGAGGGCCTGTGGCTCTCCCGTGTTGAGAATCTCTCTCAGTTGATTCGAGCTTTTGCCTGGTAGCTGGCAGGATAGGGAGGCTTACTAAGTGCCGCGCCACGCGAGGTCGATAACAGGTTTCCTGAATTGGACAGCGGAGGCAAAAGAGGAGTAAAGAGGTGGGAGATGGTTACAGGGGTTCCCAACTTTGCACACGTTGGCTTTTGAACCTTGATACTGATCAGCACCTCACTTCCATCCCGTCTCTTGTCTCTTCAAACAGACATATCGAGAAAGTCTCCAAGCATGATGTTCTCAGTTCGGTCACTTCCTTCCCTGGTGGGAGCCGCCTCCTCTCGACGAGCGATGATGTCCGCAGGCCGCAGCGGCGTGCCATCTTCCACATATGGCCTGCGATGGGAATCGTCGTCTTCATCTTCGTCATCTGCTGCTCCTGCGTCGACTGAGGGCAAGGCCACGCACTACCGCATCACGCTTCGCCGCTCGGGCATCGGAATGCCGGCCAAGATCAACCGCAGCCTCGAGTCTCTTGGTCTCAAGAAGCGATTGCAGAGCGTGTACCGTCCGATCGGGCCTGACATGGCCGGTGCCATCCTGGCGGTCAAGGAGCTAGTGCACGTTGACAATGTGAGGCGTCTGGACGAGACCCCGGAGCAGGTGGCCCTGAGCGACGCGGAGGCGACCTGGGTCAACGAAGCAGGCGAGGTCGTTGACTTTGGCAAGTCGAGCCGAAAGGCGCCCCGAGGATACCGTCTCGTTGGCAACATGGTTAACGAGGAGCGCGATCAGATGCTCAAGGAGCAAGAGGTGCAGTTCCAGCAGCAACGAGGAGCGACATCGTCCTGATGCTCCCCTTTCTTTTTACACAACTTCCCCGTCCTCGCTGCCTCGTCTGTCACATGGTCTAGCCATGTTGTATCATTAGCTTTGCAACCCAGTTTCTCTTTGTTTCTAACTCTTGGCCGCGTTGTCGGCCAGCGTCCGTGATATAGCGTATCGCATGGAAGGATAGAGTCAATTGAGACGGAGGAGGTTGCCATGCTGTACCAGTCTGTGTGGATTGCCGGTCTCCTTGCTGGCTTGTCACCCTCAATTGCAGAAAGTCACCCTGAATAAGTGTGTTTGCCTCTAGCTTACCTGGCGTGGGAGAGAGAGAGTGACAAAGAGGTGACTGTAACTTAGGCTTTTGACGGTCGGAGGCGAATTCGCTCAGGTGATCTCTCGAGATGATACAACTGTACGTAAGCACTTATGAGATCCAAATGGCCGCAAAGGCAAGTGAGGGAGGATGAGAAAGAGTAAGAGCAAGGTGGAACTGTAACACCCACGCAAGCCACGAAAACACATACGGCAAACCCTTTGTTGTCAGCCACGACCCATTCACTCTCGAGTCACGCTAGCTGTGTATTTCCTCGCCACAGCGGGTGTGATTTGGCAAAGGAAGGCCACTACTGTATCACTCGGGCACAGACGGGATCACTTTGCAGTAGACGCGGTCTTGGGTCAGCATGACTCGCGCGCGCAAAGGTCTTGTCGGTCTTAGCGTACGTGACGTTGGGGCCGGGGCGGTTCGGGACGAGAGGGTGATTACAACTTTAACCGAGCATCCAACCGCTCGAGCACTGTCAGCCGATGAGTGGGGTCCACCTCGCTTGTTCCCCGGCACCACTGTCACTATTGTATCTGAGATCGGAACTCCAATACTGCTGACTACGACTGATAGAACAGTAACTGTAAGGACAATCATGATCACGTTAACGGGCTCGATCGATCTCGACTCGCCAGTCATCCACCGAAAGCGAGGCAGGACTCTCGCGCGATCCGCCCTCCACTGATAGGTGTTGACGGAGCTTGAATGGGACAGCAGCGAGATACGGTAGACTCTCGCTCCCTTATCGTCTGTCTTCAACCTCGCTCGCCCCGCGTTGACCCAAAAAGGAATGGGGCGATTTGTTCAATGAGACAATAGGCTATAGTTCAGGGTCTTGCTCCGATTGTGCCCAAGTCGTCCGACCCAGACCCAACACCACGGCAGAGAGTCAGGCTCTCGCTTCCATCGCACGCCTCGCGCCATCAGCTGTTTCCTTTGCGTACGTGCTGCTGTGTTGTGCTGTCCCCTTCGTCCCCGCCCAGGCAAGCCAAAAAAGACGTTATCGCAGCCCTCTGAAGTGGTCAGTCAGTCAGCCCCCCGCGCGCGCATACTCTATGCAATGCATGCGCAGCAACCCTTTTTCATTTTCCTTTTTTCCTTTCCTTTTTTTGTGGTAGCGTCTCGCGAGCCGAGGGCACGTACACGCAATAAAAAAAAACAAAGCCCCTAGTGTGGAGGTGCTGTGCGGTACTCATTGAGGCTTGACCTGCACTGTACATTTGGTATCGGACCAGCTTTGCCTGTGGGGTAGAGGAGTGTCGGTGACTCGTAGAGATAGGGAATAGACAAGCGAAACCAAGAAAAGAAAGAACAGGCTCCGTATGACACCGGAGAGGCGTCTGGTCTGGCCTCCCTCGGCGGCTTTCGAGTCACTTCGGGGTAGGGAGGAGGAGGCAAGCCAAGGCACACCCGTTTCGACTCGACTCGACACGCAACGCAAAGCAACCCAACCCAACGCAATCACAATAGGAACGCCGAGGGATGTGATGCGCTGTTCTGTGCCGGGCTGCGCTGCTTCCAGCCCTGTGGGAGTCACGCGGGCCGAGCTTGGGCGATCAGCGATCACACCCTCGCAGTCATTCATTCAGTCACATTCACAATGAAGGGCCGCGCGCCCAGCCAATTGTCTGGGGTTCAGGCCAGGCATTGCAGAGACAACAGCCAGCAGGCAGAGGCAGATGGAGGCTTCAGTGTCCTCAGGTTTGGTTTGGTTTCGTTTGGTTGTTTGCTTCCGCCCGCCCGTCTGACTGTCCAGTGCAGTGCGCTGCGGTGCGGTGCGGTGCGGTGCGGCGCACAGCAGTGCAATCAGTCGTGGGCAGTCGGTCAGTACAAGTCGTGATAATCGTGCATGTCGTGACTCGGATGGACCCTGACAGTCGACGCTGACGTGCGTGTGCGTGCGTAAGGGCCCAACTGCGCTCATTTTTTTCTCTCTGTCTCTGACTCAAGCTAGGCAGGCCAAGCAAGCAGAGCAGAGCAGAGCACCTTATCCAGCCCGTCAAGCCGACCCCACTCGCTATCAGCGGCTAGCACACATAACATACACCTCCCTTGCCCTCACCTACTTGCCTCTCTCCTCCTCCCTCATCCCCCTCTTACCATCACACCATCCATTCAACCATCCATCTCCGAGACGCATCCCCACACAACCAGCCATGGCTTTCTAATTGTGTCTTTCTCTCTGCGTCTCTTCAACCACTCTCTGCTCCTGCCGCTCGCCGTGCCTTGCAAACGCTTACCTACGCCCACCCGCTGAACCCTGCATCCAGCTCAGGGCACGTCACTTTGTAGCACCTCATCCCGCGTCCTTGACATCTTGCCCTCGCATAGCAAGATCTACCAAGACCCTCTTTCTTGCACCATCATGATCATATCCTTTGCCTCCTGATCGCTTCCAACCCTTCTTGCCTCAACAGCAACACTCAAAAAGCTCCACCTTCCCCACCGCCTCCTCCGAATCGTTCATCCTCTCTCCGCCAATCCCTGTCTACGTCAGTGTCTCTCGTAAGACCAGCCAACGTTCACAACCATGGATCCACTGAGGCGATTCCTGGGCCAGAGGCTCTCGGAGGCCGATGCCGACCAAAGCTACACGCATGATGTGCAGGGCTCCCCAAGCAGCCCGCTGCTTCGACCATGGACCCCATCCGGCAGCCTTCAATCCGTGTTCAGCTCTACCGAACCGGCCGCCAATCTCCCAACCGACTCGATCAGTGATTTTGACCTTTCCAGTCTACCACCCTCGCTGAGTGCCTCTCAGTCAGTCCGAAGCAGGCCTCGTCTCGACGAGTCTGCCGGCGAGGGCCTGCGACGAAGTGTCTTGGTCCGCAATGCGATGCTTTCCAGCCTTGAGAGGGAGAGGCGTCTGGCCGAAGAAGCCGAGTCATCCGAGACTGCAAACACGCCACATCTTTTCTACGCATCCATGCCCCTCGAGAATACTGCAATCGGGAGTCAGTGGAGCAAGGCAGAAGCATACCAGCCGGATAGACGCGAATCGAACCATGAACACTTTGAGCGCGAGGTGCAGTGGTTTGAGGAGCTTCTCAGCGAGCTTCACACGGATGAAGACTTTGAGGACGACTTTGTCAATGTTAGCGTGCAAGGCGTGCCCGAGGTCGACGCAGCACTTGCGAGCTCGGACAACAGCATACAAACCACCGTTGCTCCCTCACCGCTGGACGCTGCAGACTCTGGCTTTGCTGAAAGACAATCCCAGAATGAACCAGGCTCTGGCAACGTCTGCTTGCACTCCCTACCCAGGCTTGTCAGGAGCTCTTCCTCGGACGAATTACCCGCCTTGGTAGAGGACGACAGCGACGTTGACGATGACGAGGATGACACTCCTCTGGCCGAACCAGACCAAGATCCTCTGCACGAAGCCCTTGTCTCGAGACCCATCTCACCCGTTCTTAATCCGGTCGAGCAGATGCGCATGGCCGACTTGCTATCACCTCCATCCACCCGTCCCACGTCTCCCAGTGCGACCTCTTCATCGTCCAAGTCTGATTCTGATCCACAGTCGAGTCCCGTACACGCACCTGAGGAGCTGCCTCCACTACCAAGCTTTTCTCACCTGACGCTCTACCAGAGTCGCCAGAGCCGCTACGAAGACCGCATCGAGAGCTTGGATCTCGCCTTGGCCCATCTCTATAGCCCCACCGCCCAAAGTGTGGACATCACCGTGAATGGCGCTACCCTCGGGAATTCCTCCTCACGTCGTTCGCAGAGCGCAGACAGTCGCGGCAGCATGTCGGGAGGGCTCGATGAGGCCGCGAAACGAACGGGCCGTAGCACGATGGGAGCTGATCCAAACCTCGTTCTTGATGCTGGCTTTTGCCATTTCACTACGCCACGATCGGCGTTGGAGAATACACAGGCGACGCGAACTGGAGCTGGTATCGTTCAACACTGGAACACCATCCCGACTAGCTGGCTATAGATTGAGTCCACAAACGAGACCGGACGAAGAAAGCAAGCCTGTTCCACGGCCATAGAAGTATAAACTCAAAGAAAAGCCAACAAATCACAAGAATCTGCAACAAGGTCCAATTCCCACATGCTCATCAAGGTCTCGATCGGCGCTCAACAGCTTGCATTCGTTCTCTCACTCTCGCATCGAGCATTCGGAAACAAGAAAAAATTGCATTTCGGTTCCCTCCTCTCTCTCTATCTCTCTCTCTCTCTCTCGTGTTGCCATGCCCATTCCATCATACCAGCAGGACCGATCAGATCGTCACTTGCGTCACAACCTTGCATTTCCCTGTTCAATTTTCCCCAGTCTGGGTTTCTGTAATATTCCTACATGAGAAGATGTATTTTTCTGCAAAACATTGTTCTATTCCTTTCTGTGCATGGAAGCGAGACCCTGATGAAAGGCAGAGGTGCATGTGCCGCTGGGGACCAGCGAAGGAAGGTTGTGTATGGAGAACCCTGGCGGTGACTGTCGCGGTCGCTGCAGCGGTAGAGTCTGACTCGACGGATCCGAATGGGCTGCACAGCTCAGTACAGTGCGGTGCTGCGGCCAAATCACGCAGGCCACGTCTTGGTTGACCTTTAAGGTCACGAACGCACTTGGCAGTAAGTTACATGTTTGTAGTCTGTCTACCTCCAAGACTCAAGCCGAGCTGAGTCGAAGATTGGGTGGCTGACGTAACGGCATGTTCCATCAGGTGCCGTTTATCGGCATTGCCGCAATGTATCGACACCATTGGCGTGATCGTTGGCGTAATATGGTATGGTACGGCAAGCGTCAGGTGGAAGCACGCCATGCCGTCGTGAGCCGGGTCGGGAAGGCCGAGACAAGCGGTTGCGATCGAGGGTCCAGCCTTCGGCCAGCCAAGACCAGAGACGTCATGAGTCTGTCGCGTAAACATGAGATCCGCTTCCGTCTTTTCGAACACGGACGCGGACGCGGCTCGATCGATCGAAGCCTCACCACACCCGCCCAGCTTCTTTCGTACGGAGAGGGTCTGGTCCGTCGAGCACCGTGCCTGAATCCAAAAATAGGTCTCATTAAAAATTACAGTAAACATGACGATCGGGTCGGTCCACGTTCTTGAAGCTGTAACGCACCGTATCGGGAACGGACGTTGCGTCGCGAGCTGTACCCTCTGATCCCGGTAACCCCTGTGCCTCAGATCAGCTGCTATTGGATAGAAACAGGGCTCGCAACAAAGGGAGCCAGAAAAATGTTAAAAAGTTTTCTTCATTGCCCTATGCCCAAGCAGCGGTACAGGACAGCAAGATGTGCTTAGGAAACCAGTCAATCAGAGGCCACACCTGCGTCTGTCGATCCCCCTGTGTGCATGGTGAGGTGGGTCCTGCCCCTGGATCAGCTTTTGTTTGGCTGCAAGGATGTCGGAGATGGTGTTCGCGTTGCGATCGCAAGGCGTTGAACCACATTGTTGCAGGTAAGGCCAGGCCAACCAACCTCTCTCTACGTTAGTCTAATTCCGATCCCTTCCAGTCCAATCCAAAGCAAGTTCATGCTAAACGATGTCATGCAGACCGCGCGATCTTGACGAAGAGAGGAAGAGAAAAAAACAAAAAAAAAGCGAGCGTCCACCTCGCAATGGCGGAATTCCAAATCTGGGGAAAGCCGGCGTCAAATGAAGAAGCAGCAGCAGCAGTAGTCGCCCTTGCCTCCACCGTCACACACGCGCTGTTCGGCTTTGAAGTCCGACCAAGGCCCTCCACTCCACCTTTGCACGCAGACAACGATGATACTGTCTTGAACATGGGAACATGTAGTGCAGCATGCTGTAGCATCATGCTTCCCCGCCTGCAATGAGCAGAACAGGCAGGCTGGGTTGGGCTGGGCGTGCCAAGCGAGTCCTATGACCCGACTGACGCGAGCTCGTCTCTCCGCAAACGTTATGCATACGGACAAAGGTTAACGCTGCTTGCTGCAGTAGCGGGACACTACGCAGATGCAGCCTCCCGCAGCCAGCAGCCACTGCTTGCGACCGACCTCCTTGCGTCAATCACTCACTTCCCCCAACCAGAAGCTACTGTGACCGCCCACCACAATACAGTGCTTGTCCAGACCACCACAATGGATGCCCCATTGTACCATTGTAGAGGATGCGCAATTTTGGGGCGGGCGAGCAGGCACGCATTAATGGTCGACTCCAGTCGCCCACATCCGAGCTCGGCTCCGTTAATTTTCCTGTTCTTCTTGTTGACGAATGGAGAGGAACGGTGCCTGAGCTTCTCCTATCGTGAATTGAGGCAAAAAAAAGAGAGATTCATACGGAGGGGCAAGACAGTTCCAACTTTCATCGTCACACAAACCCATTTGTCTGGCTGAATGATTGGCTCCACTGCTTGGCCTTGGCCAGCCACCTCCCCTCTTTACACACCAAGTACAGCGACAGATCGTGCTCTCAGAGTCCCCCACGGCTATGGATGAATGAGCTGTATGGAAAGCGTGAGGCATGGCCGCTGGCAGGACCTCATGTGACGACAGAGATGCGACATGCACCAAGACCTGCAAGCTGCAACGTCTCGCGTTAAGAGGGGTCTGTGGGGTGCTCTTGTAAAGGTGAATCTAATTCCATTGGGTGCCGGAGACCCGCGCGCAGCAACGGCAGCAGGGCTGGAAAGCAAGCGAACGGTGATCACAAGGAAGAACGCACACTCATCCATTCCAGTCACAAAACAAACTTGTACAGGGGTTAGCCTTCAATGAAGCGAGCGAGCACAAGCAAGGAAGGCAGATAGGCGCTCTTGCCATGGCTACGATGGGTTGGCTGGTGCCGAGCGTGTGGCGCGCAAGGATGAAAGATAGAGAGGGTGGAGGCCACCTTCCAACGCGCAGGGTCACATTGTAGATTCGGCACACAGAAGGCTTGGCTAACGAGCGAAGGCCCTTCTTTTGCCCGATTGCCGGACCTGGCTTGACGGTTGGGATCTCGAGTAGCGAGCACGTTAGGTGGCTTACTGACTGACTGGATGGCTCGGATCGCGTCAGCCGAACAGATCGAGCGAGCCTCTCGACAGGTGGAGTGCAGCGTCCGCCTCGGCCGCTGCATGTCACTCATCGAGGGAGGCCAGTGGCGTATGTCTCGCGTCGGACGCCCCCTTCACTCAGACTCGACACAAAGTCAACGCAAACATTACGATCAGTCAGTCGGGCTTGGTCGACGCAAAAGTGCCAAGATAGCAACGCCGGCAGTGCGACTCGATCATCGTTGCTCACGATCCTGGCGGTTAGGATCGTGCACTCATACCCAACAACCGGGCCTGGATTGATGGCACGGCAAAAGCTGCACGGACGAGGCCTGCACAGACAAAACGTGAATGAGAAATTGAGCGAGCCAAGCCAAGAGATGATCGACCCTGGGACGGGCCGCTGGAAGAAATTAGGAAAGTTGGGGAAGCTTTCTAGGCGGGTGCGGGTGGTGAAGCGGCTGTGTGAGCGTTCCGTGCCTTGAGTCACACACAACGACAAATGAATAGAACACGGGACGGACACGTTCGGCTCTACGTGCAGTCACGTTCTCGACTCTTCCACTGTAAGTGGTGTAAAAAAAAAAGCGCACGCATTCTTCACGCACAACGCCGGGGAGTTGAACGGCCCTGAAATCCACTTTTATTCTTTTACTCGCACTTATTTTTCTTCTGTATTCACGTTTTCGATCCCCTCGTCTGGCGGGGATGTACACGTCGACACACTTCTACATCACACTCAGCCTGCACGATGGGGCTCGTGTACCGCACAGGAGCAGCGGTGCTTGTAGAAACGTGGCAGCGAATCCGACTGAGTCGAGTCGGAGCTTGTGCTTGGCTTCGGGGCTGCGATTGTCCGACAAGCAATGTATGCTGAATGACCGCAGAGGTCGGCGACGGCGACACCATCAGATTACTGTACTGACTGTGCGGTTACTATGCGGTCGGAACCCTGGCTGGGCCGAAAACATAGCAATCCAGTGTTGCGCTGCCGTGGCCGAGGCCGAACGCACAGCGTATCCGCTTGTTCAGGGCTGGCTGGCTTGTTACAAAGTTGCGAATGGCGAGATTGAAAACTCAATCGCGTCACTCGAGTCATTTGCTTTGCGTCTCTCTCACTCCACTTTCGACGATTAGAAAGAAAAAATGCAAAATTCCAGTGATTACTGCAGGCTTGAAGCGCTCGTTACCATACCGTCCGTTCGCAACTTTCATGTCCCGAGTCACCACGCTGAGCGTTGCACCATTTTCTGATTTGGCAAGCTTTGCTCTGAAGGCTAGAACACACAAAAAAAAAGCCTCCGAGCATCGTGAGTAGCCTTGAGATAGAGTCAGCGTTATCGTCATTGGTCGTGGTGATATGGCGAAATGAACGAGGGTCCAGCAAAGGGACCCTCTAAGGTCTGGCTGTGTGTGGTTGGCTCACAGCCTTGCCGGACCTCGTTCTTCCTTAGCCCCCGATCCTGCTGGTACTTGCTACGGTAGCTTGCAACGCACGTTCATGTAGGTGTGCTGTACGTCGCGATGTGATGAAAGGAGGGGGCAGGGTTGAGCTTGCCGCTTCGGCATGCGTCTGACGCAACCTGTACGCATTGCGTCGTTCTGCTGAGCCAGAAACTTTCTCTGCCATCGAAACGCACCGAAACGAGGGTCGGGTCTGGACGCGACGCAGTGCCAGACGGGGCTGAGCCACAAGCTTTTTTTTTTTTCCTCTCCCTTTTTGTTTTTCTTCTTTGTCCTTTTTTGAGGTTCGAATAGCACACCCCTTTCTTCGCTTTCGTGATGCGATGCGGTCACGAAGAGTTCATGCAAGCCGTCAATCGTGCTTTTTGGCAGCATCTCGTGCTGCAGGTCCTCCGCTCCCCCTGCCCCTTCCCCTTCCCCTTGGCCCTTCGGGCAGTGCACTGTAATTTGACGGCTGTCCCTTTGGACCAGGTGCTTCTGCTGCCCTAATCCCTCGCCTCGCCCTCCGCCCTGGTGCGTATAGCGGGTGTGGTGAGCCTGTGTTGGGCTGCCGGCCCGCATGAAGGAAAGGGTGCCCCCCGTCCCGTATTGTGGGTGCACAAGTGTGTACGTGCTTGGTTGGAAGGTGTACCTTGGCGACTAAAGCGACTGACTGACTCATGCATCCACTCGACGGTGGCTAGGTCGTTTCGTAGGCTTGGATTCGCCATAACTGGGCTACCCTTTCGTTATCCCTGCCCAGCCCGCCCAGCCCTTCGCAACATCACACATCCTGCTTGCTCCCTTTCTTCTTCACACTGCCCATTGTTCCCTCCTCTCTCTTTCTTTTATCACCAACGCATTGTCGCAAAGGCCTCCTCCGTCTTGCATTACTTGCTTCCTTCACCTAACCTAGCACACTATCCGCGGTATCTTTCGCGATATTACTCCGTTGCAACCTAACCCAACTAAAAGCAACCCAACGCTCACGCAAGCAAGCCACTCTACTCTCACACACCCACTCAATCAACTCACGGTCGGTGACTGTCTTTCCAAGCTCTTCTTCCGCAAGCCTTGGCCCCCAGCACAAGCTTCGACACACACACATACACTTCTTCTGCTGACTCGGCGTCCCCGTCAAGCACGCAAATTCTCATCCAACTGCGCATACGTTCTACAACTGTGTGCCCCTTCCTGTCAAAGCAACTCCTTCCTTCTTTCCTCCCCTTCCGTCCTTCATATCTATATATCCCCACCAGGATCCTCCCGTCCCGACCCTTTCTTCCCTTCCCTCCACATCCGTGCCTGAACACAACTAGCAAGCTTTTACCAAGCGGCTACTCCCGCATCCTCTCTTCAAGCCTCCCTCGCTTGAATCTCTCGATCTCTCACGGTCGTCGCCCCGATTAGGAACCAGGGCGGCTACGGCCTTAAAAACTCCTTCGAAACCCACCTCCGTTCACTTCAAGCAACCATGGCGGGGATTTACAGGCGATCAATCGGGCGTCACTCTGCTCGCAGGGAGCCTGAGTTTACCGACATTCGAACCACCCCAGCCGACGAGCTCTCTTCTTGGCTCGGCGATGATGTCTGCACCAACTGCGGTGGTCCTGCCCAGCACGGCAAGCTTTTCTGCTCGGAAGACTGCAAGCATGCGGACGCGACCAAGGTTGCTCAAGCTACCAAGCTAGGCTTCAGCTCAACACATTCCGCCGAAGTGAGCACCAAGGAGCATGTCGGCGAAAGATTCCGTTATCCTTGCCCGCCTTCTCCCAACCTGCTCGCACAGTACTCAACTCCGCTCAAGACGGCGCTCACCTCACCTGCCCTCTCCGCTCACCAGAGCTCCTACAACGCGCTCCGCGGTCGGGTCGGTCGCCCCTCTCAAGGCTCGCTCTACGGACTGCCTTCCACCGGTCGCAAGCTGCGAAGCAGCTCCCACTCCACTATTTCCTCACTCTCAGACTCGAACGGTAGCCCGAGCGCCCTCGCCAGCACCGACCCCAGCACACCATCGCCCGCCTATGGTGCGACCGAGGATGAGTCTAGCAGCGACCTGGATGCCAACGAGCTTAAGCTTCCTCCCTCGGTCGGCATGCCCATCTCGGTCATGCTCAGGCAGCCCTCCAACCGACTTTCGCCCAAGACCAAGGAGGCAAGCCTCTACCGCAAGCCCAGCGAGCCCTCTTCACAACAAAAGTCTCCGATGTGGTACGCCCGTCGACCCAGCTCCACCAACATGCCGCCTGGCGTCTGGTACACGCAGCCAGTTCCTGCCACGACCACCAAGGTCACCGCTGCAGTCCAGCCCACCGTGGGCAGCCTCAGCAGGAGCCAGAAGGAGGATGCCCAGGCTACTCTCACCCGAGCCGCAGCCAAGGGCCTCAACACGCAGCTCAAAGCCATTCCTTCCCAGTCACCCTCCTCGGCTACCACAGCCGCCGCAAGCGTGACGATGCGACGTGGCTTCTCAGAGCACCTCGGCACTCGCTCACCACCACAGCTGCAGTCGGCTGCTTCCTCCGCGGGCAAGACGATGCGTGCACCTAGCCCAGCCAGCTCACGTACTTTCTCTCCTCAAGGCACGGACGTGTCCTGCGATCGCTGCCGTACCAACTCAAACCTGACCGGCGAGCTTGACATCTACGCGACCAGTGGTCGATCATCTTCTTCCCGCCGTGGATCAGCCTCTCCAGGATCAGACGAGTACTACCAGAACCGCAGCCTGAGGCACAGGCACAAGCACTCCCACAGTGCCGCCGCTGGACTCTACTTTACTCAGCTCCAAGCTCAAGAAGAAGACCAAGAGGCGGACAGGCGACGCGCCCGGGCAATGACTATGGCCAAGGAGGCGTCTACACCTTACGCGACGAGCCCCAAGGCGATCGCACCCGAGTCGCAGGAGCAAGAGGGCCGTACTTCACACCGTGGTCGCTCAAAGGCTCGTGGTCACAGCTCGCACCGTCGAAGCAACAGCCCTCCACGGGCTGCTGCCAGGCGTCTATCTCGCGCTGAGGAGCGAAGCCTGTCTCCACTCCCCATCTCGCCCAAGTCCAACCCGATCTCGATCAGCAGCAAGTCTCGACCATCCACTGATGGCTCGTACCACAACGACGAGTCTCTTCGCTCAGCACTTCCAGAGCGTCCTTCGCCTCTGGCGCTCAAGACCTTCATGGATGGGCAGCGCGAGGAGCCTGTTGAGGAGTCTGAGCCTGTCCGTGGTCGCAGCCGTCAAAGGATGCGATCCACAACTCGCGACCGCAGCCCTGCACGACGACCGTGGGCAGTCGAGTCACAAGGGGTCGCTCCACTTGCTCAAAGCCGACGAGGCCGAGCAAATGAGTTCACCGATCCTGGCTTTGACGACGTTGACCTTGAGCTGGACGGTGACGATGAGCGCGACAGTGCGTCGTCTTCACCATCGTCTGTACCCGAGTCCGAGGGCAGTCCACGTCGAGGACGAACGATGAGGCGATGATCGCCTCGCCGATCAGGCTATCCAATCCCCCAAAAGACATACACATAATTTAGCCGATGAACAACATGGCCGAAGAGCATCTGCATTCACTCAACTGATTTCCACACATAATGTCACGCATCTCAAAAAGGGTTACACCATCCGATTTCAACAACTTCAACCGTAAAAGGCACATATCGCAGGGTCTCTCTGCCTCGATCGGGTTGGCTGTTCGTGCCCAGTCTATTGGTTGCGACGCTGACCCTCGAGGCAGGTGACTCACTCTATTCGCCACTTTTTATCGCTTTAGGTACCTTTTTGCCTCTGCATGTTACCCCCACTCTTTTCCCTCTTTCTCTCTTCTCTTCCAAAAGTTGTCACCGCAGCATAACAATGTAAAACCAAAGCATCCACTACATCACATCACCGCTAAATTCAAGTCACCTTGCAAACCAAATCTATCCAATCGCCTGTTGTACAATCTCTTTCGTGCCTTTGTTTCTATTGGTGGCCGGCCAGCTTGACTTGCTCGCCATTGGCTCCGCCGAGTCAGCGATACTGGGGCCCGCTTGGGGACCCCGCATGCATCAATGGGGGAGAGGCTTTGCTTTTAGACTGCGGAGCTCCGTCCATGGATCGCATTGGGTGCATAGCCAGGCATGGTGTTGCACGGAAAAACTATCAAGTCGTGGGGCCAGCCTGCTTTGCCTTTATGTGAGAGAGTCCTTCCGGTATGGAGCCAAGCTCGGCGGAACTTGAACAGTTTTCTTCGCGTTCCCGCATTTTTTGGGGGCGCCTGACACGACTTGGCTCACACACTCAACTGCAGGTGCGGGGAGGCGTTGTGGCTTACCGCACAGTACAGTACAGTCTCAGTAAAACGTACGCAGTTTACAACAATGCACAGCACGGATCAGCACCAAGTTACAGTATAGGTATGATTCTGGTTCTGAATTCGGTTTTGTGTCTCAACTACAAACGGACAGGGCGGAAGCGGAACTCGGGTTGGGTTTAGAGCTTGCCAGCCGACTGGAGGTCAGCGAAAGCCTCCTTGCAACGAGTAGCCATGGTCTTCTCTCCCTCTCGGACCCAGACACGGGGGTCGAAGAACTTCTTGTTGGGCTTGTCAGCACCGTCAGGGTTGCCGACCTGAGTCATGAGGTAGTCCTTCTTGTTGAGGATGTAGTCACGGATACCAAGGAGGTAGGCCCACTGCGTGTCAGTGTCCACGTTCATCTTGACCACACCGTGCTTGACGGCAGTGGTGATCTCGTGCTTCTCAGAGCCAGAGCCACCGTGGAACACGAAGAAGCTGATGGAAACGAAAAAAGGTGCAAAGGTCAGGAACCGAGAGTAGCCGTGCACCGCGCATTTGCGGCCGAGAAAAGACGACTTACACAGGGTTCTCCTTGTCGCTCTTGATCTGGGCACGAACGTGCTCCTGGTGCTTGCCGAGGAGTTCGGGCTGGAGCGAAACGTTACCGGGCTTGTAGACACCCTGTTAAACAGGCAAACAAGAGATAGAAAAGAGGGTCATGTCAGCAAATGCAGTTTTCCTTCTTCTTGCATCTGGCGGATCGATCCTACTCACGTGAACATTACCGAAACCGGCAGCGATGGAGAAGTTGGGGGTGATCTCGCTGAACTCGCGGTAAATGTCCCAAATGTCCTCGGGCTGGGTGTAGAGGGCCGAGTTGTCAACACCCTCGTTGTTGACACCGTCCTCCTCACCACCGGTGATACCGATCTCCATCTCGAGCCAGATGCCGAGAGGTGCCATGCGCTTGAGGTACTTCTTGCAAGTCTCAATGTTCTCCTCCTTGGGCTCCTCGGACAGGTCAAGCATGTGCGAGCTGAAGAGGGGCTCGCCGTGCTGCTTGTGGTAGTCCTCGTCGGCCTTGAGCATGCCTATCAACCGATGCCAGAGAGAAGGAAAATACGCCGTGAGTCAGAAACATGCCACGAATGCTTTGTAGGTTGCAATTTCTGATTCGACTCACCATCGAACCAGGGAAGGAGCTTCTTGGCGCAGTGGTCCGAGTGCATGATAACGGGGACACCATAAGCAGGGGCAACGGATCGGATGAAGAGAGCGGCAGCGGTGGCACCAGCGATGGAAGCCTCCTGGTTGCCGTTGGCAAGACCCTTGCCGGCAAAGTTGGCAGCACCACCCTGCGAGACCTGGAGGATCAGGGGGGACTTGGCATCACGGGCAGCCTCAAGAGCCGAAATGGCGACCGAGGAGCTCTATTGCAGAAGCAAAAGCGCCAGTTCAGAGAAGCAGCAGAGATAAAGAAAATATCAGAGACAAGGCATATAGGGTCAGAATGAAGTAATTCAACACAACCAACTGCATCGCTAGAAATGCAAACTCACAGTGACGTTGAAAGCAGGGATGGCAAACTTGTTCTCACGAGCGTAGTCGAAGACCTTGTAGACGTCCTTGCCGGAGACGACACCAGCGGGAACAATGTCGAGAACACCCATTCTGTGGTCACCAAGGAACGGACGAACAGCAGTCAGTACGGATGCTCCGTCGCACGCGAGAGATACAGGGATGTCGTATGACCGCCTAGGGCGTGACAGGCGAGCCTGCAGGTGGAGGCGCAGCTCGTGTACAGAAGGGAGGGAAAGGAGGAAGATGCTTTGATCGTCGTGTTGCACTCACATGAAAGTAAAAGGTAGTTGGTTGTTGTGGAAAAGTGAAGGTTTTAGTCGTCAGAGACGTTTGTGGTGGTGAGGAAGAAGAAATGTCCCTGTGTGAGGAGAGCGGTAGGGTATTTGACTGATCAGATGAGGGAGTTGGGTGAGAGACCGCACTGTGGGTTACGGTGCAGTGCGGTGTGGTGCAGCGCTGCTCTGCTCCGTGTGAGCCGGTAGCCAATGCAACACGGGCAGATTTCAACAAAGCCAAGCGAAGATCGCGAGAGAAAGGCTTCCTGGCTGAGTGGGAGGGTGGTCGGTCTACTGGCTCGTGCGTGTCATGTGCGTTTTGAATTCAAATCGAGATCACCAATACAATCCAAATCCCAGCTCAATAGATCCTCCGATCAGCAGCCTCCACAGAAACTCCACTTTGTTCTATTCCACTCACCCAGTAGCTCGCTCGCCCCTCTGCCCAGTCGGCACCTAGCGGGCAATACAGGACGGAAAGATCCGCTGAGCATGCTGCCGCAACAGCGGGAAGGAACGTGAATCGGGTGTGACAGGCGCCAATAATCACCAAGAGCCGGCTCTTCCGATACTCAACAGGAGTCTAGCGGAAGGGACGACGACGACGACCACGACAAGCCTCGTCCGCCAGTCACCAATACAAAGCCAAGCAAAGCACCTTCATTTCGGAACCGCAGGCGGCAGCGTCTCTTCCTTAAAAACAAATAAGCGCCCTACTACAAAGTACACTTGCCATTGTACCAGTTTGTATTCTGTCGATGACAAGGGTCGGTCATCGCATGCAACTGATAAAGCATCACTGTCATCACCGATTTCATTTCATCAGGGCTTGTGAGCGCAGATAGCAAGGCATGTGGGTGCTTTACTGTATTATCGTTGGACGTCGGCGCCAGCTCGGAGATTTTTTTTTGGGCTTATCGATGGACGCGAGTAGGGTCCTCCCTGCTTCCTTCTTCCGCTTGCCTCAACAATACAGAGAGCCCTTCCCTCTTAACTGCACTTTATCCTGTCCTTGCTCTCATGACATACGGTAGATCCTGGTTGGCCCAGGGTCCACCTTGATCATCTTCACCGAGGGGCAACCCTTCCAGTATATAAAACTTTCCGATCTATCAGTGTGACTCACAAGCGACCGCAGCCAGACGGTCTCGTGACCTCCAGGGTTCTCCCTCCCCTTTTTGGCTCGGAGCCGCACCTGACGCGCGTTGTATCCTCCTAACGTCCAGCCCTCCGCTCGCGGACGGAGCCGAGATGCCATTAAGCTTATACAGGCGCTGTCGGATGGTAACCTCATTTGCTATGCTTTCATTCTGACGAACTTGCAACGTGCAGACATTGACGTGTTCTAACATCCTAAGTTTGAGCCGCCTAAAGACCCTTCTCGTAGTTGCCCTGCCTTCAGAGAGGTAAGAAGCCAGGTTAGCACGAAAAGCTCTCGTTGTTCATGCGCACTTTTGCTGTCTACTCACTTGTAAAAGGCCTGCATCGTATTGACAATCTTCTCAAGAGCGTCCAGCCACCGGTGGAGCTCCTCCTCGACCTTCTCGGGAGGCGAACCAAGCTTAGCGTAAAAGTCCTTTCGGTAAGGGCAAGCCTTCATCGCAAGCTGTGACCGAGGGGAGTATCGCATGTAAGTCTCACGATCCTCTTACCTTTCTGCACCACGTCAAGTCCGGAACTCACACTAAAGACGGGACGAATGACAAAGCTGTGGTGCTGCCTCAGGCTCGACTCGTAAGCCTTCGTGAAGCTCACTGAGAGCTCCTCGCTCTTGTCCGAGACGGAGCGTCGGAGGGCCTGCGCCGTAAAGTCGAGACCGCTAAGTTTGACGGAGGTCCAACATGTTGATATCGAATGAGCAAAGGCCTACCCGATCGCTGACCCATATCAAAGTACTCACCGGAGAAGCCACATCAGACCCTCAGTAGCAACGCGCTTCTTTTCCCCAGGCTTTCCTTCGTTCTCTACCAGCTTTTGAAGGGTTCCAGAGACATCAGGGCCAGTGGAAAGGAGACGGTCGCGGATTTTCTGTGAGGTAAGGAGAGTGCGATGCACAGTCAGTCGACTCTTGTCCCTCAGGTGCCGATTACTCTGGCAGCGCAAAAGAGAAGGGGGTTGGCACTGACCTTAATATTTCCGTTCATGTCATTCTGGACAACAGAGAAGGCCGAGTTGCCGAGGAGGTCAAAGAGCTTGACGAGGCCCTCGGTGGCCTCGAGGAATTCGCTCGTCTGGACACCGCCCTCGGTGGGAACGTCGGCGTACGACTGCAGTCGGCAAGGTGAGATTGGAGTTGAGCAAAAGAAGTACCGAATCGGCAAACGTAAGGACCGGCAGCCGGCTTTCTCACCTTTTTGACGGTCTCAAAGTATGTAGACATGTCTATCTGTTGAGTAGGCAGAGTACGATGTGTATGAGGGAAGCCAAGGTGTCTATGGGTGTTGGTGGTTTGTAAGAAGAACCGGAACGCCCATGTGTTGATGTTGGTTAGGGGCAGTGCAGTGCAGCCAGCGCCCATGCGAGTAGGCCTACAACCCCGCGCGGTCGGCCGCCAGCAAATCCGCTTTCTTCATGCAGCCCCCGGGTGCTCAGGCCACGCATCCACGCCTTCCCTCACTTGCCTGCATCCCTTTACGCGAAGAGCCCCAAAATACGCCCTTACGGAACTGTACATACGCCCATGCCATGTCTTGCGACGTTGCCAAACTTAACTTACGACAGCACGACAGCACCACACATTTGACACATTTTCAACGTCTAGATTGAGGATACTGAGCACGATTTCGATTCCGCGGAGGCAAAATGACGGGTATGATGTACAAATATTGCGTGGAGCACAAGCAGGGCAGCTGATTGGGATGGTTCAGCGCGACTGCAAGTCTAGAGCTTGGAAGGTGTGGTCCTGGCGATCTTGGCCTTGATAAGGCCGCTGTATCGAGGAAAGTTAACAGTCAGTCATCTCTGTTTCTCCCTCCATAGCTTGCGAGTAAGGACGAAACTCACCTTGGGTGCGCAGTAGGGAGGAACACCTCGGCGTCCTTCTCGTTCAGGTTGCTGAGGCCCTTGAAGCCGAGGTCGATAGGAATGTAGTGCTTGTTGGGCAGCACATACTTTACGTCTTCGATGGCCTTATTCTGAGCATCGCCGAGAATAGCCTCTCCCATCCTGTACATGGTGGCCTGGACACTGGCCGAGTCATCCAGCGCAAAGATTCGCAGAGTGTGCGCCTTGACAGAGTTGAACAGAGAGCAGAATGCGGGCAGGTTAGAGGGGCTCTTGAGGAGGGTAGGAAGGTGCTGAGCAGGAAGTGCAATCGAGTCTGCACACAAAAGGAGGGTGCTGTCAGTGCAATCGATCGATACGAACAAATTTCAGCCTGGGACACTTACAGGTAGACTCGACTTCGGTGCTAAAGATGCGGTCGTTGACCTCCTTAAGGGTGGTGAAACCGTCCCTGTGGAATCCGTAAAAGGCGCTTCCAGAGCTCTTGAGAACAAGGAGACCCTTGATGCCACCAATGAGCTCGGTAACACGAATCTCGTTGCCGATGCGCTTGGCGACAGCGCGGACGGTGCGTTTCTCCTCACCGTCGCGAACAAAGCTATGCTTGTGGGCACCACCATCCTTGTTGTCAAGCACGATGCGGGTCCACTTGTGCTGGATGAGATCGACCTCGACGCCCTCAATGTGGGAGTAATTGCTGAGGAAGTGGCTGAGTACGTTGAGAGCGTACTTCTCGGGGCAGAGAACATCCTGAGGAGCGAGCACCTTGGCAAGGTAGTTGAGCGTGTTCTTGACAGTGTCAGTGGCGACTACAGGCGAGTTGTCCGCCTTGGTGTACGAGGGCTCGAGCGCGGCACCAGAGAGAAGGCAGCGAGCAGTGTACTCGGCAACCTCGTGGCGCGAGGGGTCCTTGGTGTCGCGAACGATTCGGAAGAATCGGACGAGATCCTTGCCGTAAGAGGCCTCAGCGAGCTTGACGGACATTCTTGAAAGGGGGACTGGAATGCGTTGTGCAAGAGGGATGAAGGGAAAAGAGGGGCGATGAGCTCCGACTGGCGATGTAGTCTTAGGTCTTTAGAGTCCGTTGGCCGGCGTAAGTTAGCAACCTGCTGTCAGGGAGATAAACGTCGGCAGGGGCAAGTGAGAGCGGCGGGGCGCAGGGTAGTTAAGGTTGTCTGTTGGAGGGGAAGGTTGCAAAAAACAGACCGACTGAGTATTTATCGAAGCGGGCTACTTGTCCACAGGGCAACATTCGGTCTGGATGGGGTGAGCCCGGTCCAGGTATTGGCGAGCCTTAGCAGAAGAGGGGATGGGGCCCATGGAGATGGCCGAGGATTGCGTCTTTCGGTTTCATTTTGTTATGGCCCCCTTGACCAGATTACAAAAATTGAAACCCTGAATTCCGGGCAGCGGTCAGAAAATAGCCCTGTTGGCCCGATGTCAATCCTCAATCCATCGGTACAAGTTGTGCTCAACTGATAAGGAACTCGACACTTGTCTTTGACAGGCAGTCAGTCACCGAGATCCGGCTTGAATCATCTCTAGCTCAACATGCTGTTCACAATTCAGTCATCATGTCATGGCGAGTAAGCCTTGGTGTGTAAGACATGCGCGCGAGAAGAGTTGGAAGTCTGCCAGCCGCTTTGGCTCGTCTTCGGACATGGCCGAGCCCTTTTTTCCACTTTGGCGGGTTTGGCTGCTTCCCCCGCGCTGTGGAGGGGTCAAGCCGCCTAACTAGCAAACGCAAGTCGCGCGCAACATTCTTCGTGATTGGCCTGACCTAGCTGACCTTGCTGACCTCGCAAACTACAGTATAGTAACCTGCGAAGAAATGCTCAAGACATCGGAAAAGACCGAACTTTTGGCCACCCCGTCTTTGCCATTACTACCTTGATTTTGATTCAGCCACAAAAGTCTACCCGCTCGCAAACTCGGCCGCTCCCCTCGGACCCTCGCCACGTGCCTACTCCATTCTGCACTCCCTCGTCTTGCTCGTGTTCTTGTTTCTGCCCGCGCTTCCGCTTCAACAGCCCCCTCCACTCGGTGAGAATGACGGAAAGAAGCCGTTCTGATAGTACCGCTCCAGTGCAGAACGAGCGTACGTCAGGACATTGACACGCCCCCTCCTTGCGAGACTTGAATGCCGTACCGGAGGCGCGACGGTGTCTTGGACGGCCTCCTCCGTGCCGGCCTGAACTCTCTCGTTTCCTTCTGCATTGGGATAATCAACCCTTCAGAGATGCATCAGCATATGCCTTGATCGCCTACGGCAGCAAAGGCTGTCTCGCTGTCATGCTACGTACCTCATAGCGACACCACCTGCCATGGAGTGCGACTCTGATCCGGCGCAGACTCGTTGGTCGTTTCCAGTTGTTTCCTTCACCTTGATAGCCACCTGGGGATCGAAAACGAAGATCGCTTTTCGTCTCATGTGCCTCGGTTTCCCCCTCACCAAGCAATGGTGACACTCACGGCGCGCACTCGGCCATCCGCGCCTTGTACGGGGCGCACCACGACGTGTTGATCGGAATCGTCGGCATCCCCGTCTTGCCTCTTCCTCTTGCAAAGGGTATCGGATTCGGATCGGATGATAGTGGGAATTTCAGCTTCTTTCATGTTAGGTTCTTGCCTTCGCTTCTTGTCACGGACGGGAGCTGGGGTGCCGCGTAGGATTTGGTCTGAGTCTATGTGTTTGAACATGGCGGCCAGGTCTTCAGCAGACGGCTTCTCATCCATGAGCTTCTTGAATTCCCGAGCTAGGATCTTGAGTAGGCTGATCGAGAGAATGTGTTCAATCAACTGGTCGTCCTGCGGTTGCCACTGGTGCGTGCGGTCATGCACGCTCGCACCTCCGATCTCAGTCAGGGGCGGCAGTGACATGAGTATCTGAAGCGCAGAGAAGAGCTGCTGTGGTCTGCGAGGGAAGTAAGGCATGACTTGGCCGAAGAGCTTGTCATCTCCAAACATTAGGCAAGCGGTCACGGCCCGGACGTATGTCTGGAGGCCGACAGATCCATCTAAGGGGCTATCAAGCCAATGCACAGGATTCAGCCCGAGTACAAACAAGGCCTGCCCTATGTGAACATGCTTGTAATTCATAACTTGCTTGACCGTATTTTGATCAGCTGCTGATGTCGAGCCCGGTCGGAAAGCTTTTACGGTGGCGTGGAATCGCGCCCAGTCGATCTGCTTGTCATTGTGTAGGAAGTGGATCTCATCCTCGACCTCGATGATCACTGGGTCAGCGCTCGCTGCCATGCTGCTACACTATCGATTTGATCAGCTGTGGTGGTGGTCTATTGCTCTGCAGTACCAAGTGTGCGGGCCTCACGTAGCCCTCATTTTTAATCTGTACGGATGCTCAGCAGAACTGGGACTACTTGGGCGGAAGCGGAAAACATGGAGGCGGGGCTGAGTACGGATTCCGCATCCATTTAAGCCCCACGTGCGGATATCAGATGCAGAGTAGTGGTGCGGAACGAAGGAAGGCCCGCGGCGTCGCTACAGTGCAGTACAGTATGATGGAAGGTAACCCGCGATGCGAGACGATGTTGCTCGCTCTGTATCTGAAGCTCTCTAAACGGACTTGACGCGACGCGGGGAGGAGGGGAACACAGTGACAAACGGAGAGGGAAGTGACAGACACAAAAAGTCACAGCCGAACCGAGACACGCGCCGCGCTGTGCGGCACCACATCACACTGTCAATGCGCTGCACCACGCCGCAACACTTTCTCACTTCGTCGTCGTTTGTTCCTTCCTCAGTCCACTCCACCATCCATTCATCGTTCTCTCTCACCTTACTCTCTTGAGGCCGACTCTCGGTATCATACCCGCTCTTTCAAACACAGGCGACCTCGGCCCACCTATGATCATGCCCTCAGCCTGATCCGTCCGTTCTCTTCCACGGCTGGCCAACCTAAACACCTTCGTTCCCATCTCCAATCCAGCCACGAGCACAGCATCTTATTCTCATGCATCACCTCAGTATCCCGGACTCCTCGCCTCGTCAAGCCCATGATCGCCTCTCAGCCAAATCCACGTCTCTTCGCTCTTCATATGAACGCCTCTTGAACTCGTCCAAAGGCTCGGATACCCGGTCGCCAGTCAGGTCAGCCTCCAGTGCAAGTCCGAGACCCGGTAGCATGAGCCAGCGAACATCCGACCGTGTCCGCCATCCCGATACCATATCCACCTCTTCCAGCACATTGGTCAACCTCGATTCGGATGCCGATGTAAGGCCGTGGGAGATGGTCTCCTCACACCTCTTGTCCAGCGCGTCCAGCCAGAGCTCTCAAGCCCCGTCCAGAGCAGACACCGACGACACACAGATGATCTCGCCTCGACCTGATCGCAATCGCGCCACTTCCCGAAACCCAGAGACTCTCTCGCCTTTCCGTAGTCCAGCTCATATCAGTCTCACTGACCTGGATTCACCACATGATCCAAACTCGTCTCCTCGTCGGAATCGCAGAACTGTAGATGTCCCAGCGTCATCTCTTGCGCCTTGTCCCGATGACTGCCGCTGCTCTGACCAGGAGATTGAGCGTGGTCTCTGTCGCTGTGCACTAAACAGCTCTTCATCAGATGGTGAAGCCACGTTTAACAAGAGCGAGGCTCTCGCCCGCGCACGCTTCTCTCCTCGCCGGACACCCAACCGTGCCAGTCAGAGCACACACAACTCGTCATCCTCCCCGCGGCGATCAAGCATGGATGGCTGGAGTGGTCGAGACATTGTCAACGACCCAGTCCTCATTCCCAAGTCAGACTCCTCATCACGAGACAACACTGTTGAATCACGAAGCCCAAGAAAGTCTGTCAACATGAGCCGTCTTTCGCTCTTCCACAGGTCCCCTGAGCTTGCGTCTGACCTTGAGCAAGAAGAATCCGCACTCTCTTCGTCCCGCACCCGCCTACTTGGTAACTGGGCACGGAGACCAGACCGCGGCAGTCCTAAACACGACACTGTCCATTCAGACGGGCCAGTGCCCGCAATGGCAGCCACGCATGATTCCCCTTTACGATCCGCGTCTTCCCCGATCCCAGGCGACAGAGGGTCATACCCAACTGGAAGTGCATCCTTCTCTGCTAGCCGCCGCACACCCACGAAAAGGATCACTGACCGCGACGACGACCTTGACAATATGCCGCAGAGTGCCCCGCCGTCTGCAGGCAAGTATGCTGCTCACCGCAGAAGCATTGCTGCCATCTTTGAAAAGATGCAAGAGGAGCGTGAGCGCCGAGCACAAGAAGAGAAGAGACTCCAGGAGGAGAAGAGGGCTCAACGCGAACGAGAGAGGGCAGCCAGAGCTCTCGGATGGCACAGGCGTCGAACCAGCCACGGCGAGCAAGAGGGGCCAAGCTTTCGGCAAGAACAGCCGGCATCTGAGGAGATTCAGACAGTGAATGAGCCCGAGAAGGAAACCACCGAGAGCGAGGAAGACGAGCTTTCAGCTCAGTCTCGGGCCATGGCTAGGCTCGAGCGCACCCGATTCGACCGCTTCAACGCCACTACACCCACAATCACAAATCAGGAGAGCTCCACGGGGACGGCGCGTGTTCATCCTCGCGGCCGTACTACACAAAGTGACTCGGAACCTGAGACGGGGGAGGACAGGTTTGAGCAGAGTGGGTCCAAGCCCGTGGGTCTGTCGATTCCTTTCATGGAGGATCTGCCCACCGAGGAGCATGATCAAAAGACCAATGCTGCCTCTTTCCACGAACACGAGGACGAAGAGCAAAGACAGACGAGCCCGAATGCGGGTCCAAATCAACTGTTGCAGACGCCCGAGATCTCGAGCGGCTTTACCTTCCCAGCGCTTCCGTCACCGGCAACAAGCTCTAGCAGTGTGTCCTCTCCTCTGCGCAGCTCTTCCGCCTTTTCAAGCCCAGCCTCATCACCTCGAAAAAATGCTCATCGCCGGCAGCGTACCTCTGTGGTGAGCATCAGTACAAACTTGCCTGCACAGTCGGGGAGCGCTGCTGCCCAGGCGATGCAGCGTGCGCTTGACCCTAGCACACCACGTGCAGGTGCATCCTCTGACCCGGCGACGGAGAGCACACCTCGTCCGCCTGCAACGACCCCAATCTTAGTGCGAAAGGGCGAGACTCCAGAAAATGGGCAGAAACGAAGGAGCGTGAGATTCAGTCCTAAGCCCGAGTATCGCTCCGATTCGGGATCCGGACCAGATGAAGACGGAAGCCTGGACGAGTCCGCGCTCGAGCCAACACAAAGTCTGCGCGTTGTCAACAAGCAGCCGACAGACTCATCCGCCTCTGATGACAGTGACGCAGGCTCACATCCACCAACTCAGATCTCTCTCGCCCCCGTCGAGCGTGCCTTGCGCCTCGGTGAGCAAGTGCAACCGGAAGAGGAGAAGCAGACCGTAATGCCTGTCACTCCAGCTACACCACAAAGCTTCAGCGTGCGGCTCCCTGGCGCATACATCCCGACGCCTACGCAAGCCTCGCCGTCAGTCTCTCGCCATGTCATTCGTCCGTCGAGAGCGACACGGCCTGATTTCTCCAAAACAGCAAATCCGTGGAACTCAGCGGCGCGGGCTGTTAGTCCGCCATTGTCTCGCACTCCGTCGGTCTCGTCAAGTCCCTTGAGTCTATCCCCTCGTGCGCCAAGCTCGAACAAATTCCATTCAATGGTGCGATCACCATCGGCCGAACTTCAACTGTCTGAACCTTCCATTGAGGAGGATGAGGAAGAGCAAGACGAGGAAGAACAAGTCGAACGTAGCCTGAGCCTGGAAACTCCGGAGAACAGCCACCTTGGCTCCTCAGATACCGACCTGAGTCTCATTAGCTCGCGCCGAGGCATCCCACGCGAGTCGACGCCGCCGAGGTCGTTCGCAGAGCTCAGTAATGCTGTTCCTTTTTCAAAGCCCGTCGCAAACCCGGACGACTCGGTCTTGACGACTGTGGGTCAGATTCTTGCCACACTCAAGAGCACGCAGGCTGGTGGCGTCAAGGCAGACGCAAATGCAGTGCAGCAGTCGGCCGCTGTTGTTGTGGCATCTGAGACGGAGGCAAAGCCCCGAGTCGACCCTGCGCAAATCAGCCTTCCAGATCGACGAGAGCTAGAACAGGCCGAAACAAAGTTCGTGGGTCAGATCGAGGGTCTGCGAGGCAAGCTTGCTGAGCTGGTGTCCAGTTTCGGTTCAAGGCTGAGCGCGTACCCTGGCAAAGCAGAAGAGCGACTAGCCGCCCCTAGCCGACTGTCGATGATCGTGCTAGTCGTGTTCCAGGTAGTTGTCATGTGGCTGATGCTACAAGCTGCACAGGCACGAGCCGAGCATCTGTTCCAGACGGTATACACGGACCCATTCTTCCCTGCCATCTACCGACCTACCGAGTCTCTCGGCACGGGCATCCCCTTTTTCTCGACACCATCACCACGAGTGGGCAGTCCAACATCAGTCCACCACGAGCCTCTTGCCGCGTTGCCACGCACGCTCGTTCGTATCTCGCTCTCACTACTGGAAACTCCGCTACGCATCCTCGACTTTATCCTCCACCCTCAGTCGGCAGGACAATTAGACTTCCACGACGTCGGCTACCTTGTGCCCACCTGAATACCCCACCCTATGGAAAACGCGGATGCTGTGTTTTGCCTCACCCATTTCTTGAGGTTGGAGATTACCATGTTGTACTACTACTTAGCTGTCTATTCTGCCAGAACGAGAAACCCTTTATGTTTACAGTGTACTACTTTCAAGCCTTAAGGATCGGCTGACCACCATGTGCACCGACCCGAAGCGTTTCCAGTTGCCAGTCTACCTGGGAGAATCGGGTGGGTTGCAGTCACGGCTGGTACGGCAGTGACGTTGTCCTCATCGTACAGGGTGCGCAGGAGCGTACCGTCAGCGCTGTAGATCTCGGCGCGGCGTGTCATGCTTCCAATCTAGAGTGCATGTCAAGTGTCAGTACCATTCTCGTTTCCCTCTGAAAGGGTGAGAGCGGCCAAGGAGTACATACAGTAAAGTGGGGCTCGACATTTGGATTTTGATGCCATCTTGCTCGGAAGAGCGTGAGCCATTTTCTGTTTGGTGAAAGTCAGTATCGTTCTTCATATCGCGATAAGAGGGAGGTGTGAGGAACGAGCGTACCCGGTCTGGTTGTTGTGGGGGATCTTGACTGGTTCAGCAAGGATATCTTGAGGCGCTTCCGCTTCAATGACCGTTTCCTCCTCTTCCTTCTTGACCTTGAACCAGCGAGAGAGACCGTTGCCACGGGACTTGCGGGGCGACGCCGATGGGGTGCTCGGTGCATATCGCGAGTGTAGCCAGGAAGGCTGCAAGTTCCAAACCTTGACCATATCGTCGTAGCTCACGCCGACGAGCTGGTCTCCGCGGGGGCTAAAGTCGACGCTCGTGCAAGCGAGACGGGCCTGGTGAGCCGCAAACTGGGCCTTGGCCTGCACGCTCTCGAGGTCGTCCGGATCAACGGCCTTGTAGTTGTACGGAGCCGAGTCGGTCTGCTTGAGCGTGGAGAGTGCACGTACGTCGAACAGACGCACGTGCTGGTCTAGCGAGGCGGTGGCGATGCAGTGCGGCTGAGCCCGGTTGAGCGACATGGCGCCGATCTTCTTCTCACACACCTGCCAGCGCCGTGCCGTGCGTCGCCTCGACTCGCGCAAGTCAACGTGTAAAAGTCCACCGCGATGGTCGGCGATCCAGATACTCCGCTCATCCAGCGATGGACTAGGCGTATCCGTAAAAGCAGCAGCATGGGTGGCCGGCGACAGGATGTCAAAGATCGACAGCAACACATCGTCCTCCCCCGCCCATACCTCATCGCTCTTCGACGTACCCAGATCCAGCTTTCGAATCGTGGCATCATACGAACTCGAGTAGAGCGAATTCGACGACACTGGATCCAGCTTGAGACACGTCACCGGGCTCTTCCCATGCACTTGCAGAGACCAAGTCTGGCCCTCCGGCATCGTGCTGTCCACGGCGTCCCCGTCCTCGTCCTCGTCGTCTCCAGTCTCCTCTTTGACAGTGGGCGCCGATGCATCCCATAACCCAATCATACCCTCCTTGTCGCCAACAAAGACCATGTTCTTTTCCGTAGACGAATGGTACGCCATTGAGTAGACGCGCTTGGGAGTGACTTTGGCAACACTACGCAGCGTCATACGGTTGAGCAGCTGCTCGAGTTCCTTGCGGTCCTGGGAATGGTGTTTCTTCTCGTCCTCCACATGCACCACGTCGGCGTTGTTTGTCGCCAACGCCTGGAGTGTGGCCTCTAGCTTCTGGATGTGCTCGATTTCAAGCTCTCCACCGGTCATACCGGACAGATCAAACTGGCCGTGGCGGGCTCGCTTCGCCGCCTCGGCCACTTTTCTAGCCTCTTCCGCTTCCTCCTAGAGACAGAGACCGAGACCGTCAGCTTGAGACCCACAGAGCAGAGCAGGGCAATGGAGAATCCAGCTCGACTCACCTCGTACTTGCGTTTGAGCACCTCACTATCTGCCTCGTGCCCAGCCAACCTGGCGCTCGAGCGAGTGGGCATGATACGCTTTGGCGTGAGATCTTTCTTGGGCGTCGCCGGCTTTGCTCGTCTCGTGGTTGCAGCCGCCTTCTTAGGACGCGGAGGCCCACCTATCGCACTGGAACCACCCATCACGCCTAGCTCACGCATAAGCTTTTCATTCTCACGAATATTGCGCAGGCGCTCCTGCTCGTAGTCTGTCTCTTCGGCCATCTTCGCGGTCGTCGTCGGTGGAGTGGTGGTGGATGTGCGTGCGTTGAATGAAACCAACCAAGCGAAGTTGGATTGGGTAAGTTAGACGTCAGAGACGTGTCGCGTAGAGTGTCTGCGCAGTTCCCGCCGCTCCCCCGAACCAACACTTTCTTCCCACCCGCCCCCGTGCCTGCCCCTTTCCGCACCCAGACTAGCCACGCGACGCGTTCCGCAGCGACAGACAACGAACGGCACACAGTATAACCATCCAACAATCCAGCCAGACCGCAAAGAGTTCGTAAGACTGCGAGTGAGAATGTCTTTTGAGGATTGCATGGATGATAAATGGTACATGTGACAAGCACGTTACTGTGAGATCAGGTGTCTGCGACAGACATGGCCCAAAATCAAGACTCGACGCCAACGTCTGACGCCTTCTCCACCGTGGTTTCCGGTTCCGTTCTCGCCCCCGCACCAGCGTCCGCACCCGCCGATGCGGGTTTCTTTCCCTTACGGCTTCGCCCCCAGCTCACTCGCACCTGCTGCCCGCCAAGCTCTACCTTGATAGAGCAACGCTCGGCCGCTGCCTCGGCCGCCTGACGAGAGGTAAAGTTGACAAAGGCACATTTGGACGCCGAGACGAGCGTGATTGACTTGATTTGGTGTGGTTGCAATGTTGGCACCGAGGTGATGAAGAATGTGCGAATCTCATCCTCTGTTACTGTGGGCGGCAGCGATGAGAGGAATAAGGATACCACTGACTTGTCTTCGGGTGGTGTTAGCCCTTGGGCACCGGCGTGGGCACTGAGCATCTTCTTGGCCACAGGATCATTCCGTCCATGGAATCGGTCGACAATGTTTTGCTTGCTCATCTCATTGTTGACGGGAAGTTCGTGTCGGAAAGGACAGGCGTCTCCCCTGTTACAGGCTCCCTTGGCGTAGAACGAGCACAGATGAGCTCGGTTGCGCTTGTATCCAGGATCGGTCCTGGCCATCTTCTTGAGGAGCTCTTGGCCAGCGCGGTTGGATGGACCAGCAGACGACTCGATCAGGCTTGTAGGACCTTCAAGCTTCTTATCCATTTGGTCGTAGAAGTACTCGCGGTTGATGTCGGAAGTGGGGCCGTTCTGCTTGATGTTGAGGGCCGTATCGCGCACCTGAACGGGGAGGCCGTATTGCAAGTCGAGGATGCACGTCTGACAAACGTTCTTCACCTTGGCACAGGTGGTGCAGATCTCCGTCTTTTTGAAGCGCATTCCAGCACCAGGGTTCCAGCGAAAGACGGTGAATGGTCGCGTACATACCTAGAGAGATCGCAAAGATCACCAAACAGGGTAAAGTCAGCCCGAGCCTGTGCAAGTCCGCTGTCAAATCAGCCATGGCTTGACGAGTGCGAATACTCACTTTACATGCAGCACCCCGTGGCAGCTTTGACATGCGCACGTATGGGTTCGGCCCGAGACAAGTCTCGCAGAGGATCGGAGTCTCTTCAATCTCTGTGTCGGCCTGTTTGAGAGACGTGCAAGGTTAGGTACGAGGTGTGTCAGTCGCTTATCCGTGCTGAGAAGAGCTGGATGGGACCTACCATTCTGAAGAGGGAGCTGCTAGCAGTAATGGCAGAGAGAAAGTGATGCGAAGCGCCTTCGTATCTTGCCGTCGGGTGGCAATGGTGGATGAAGAGAAAGGTGTAGAGAAGCCCGACTCGGCTGTTGACACGAGAAGCAACAAGGGCTGAGTCGAGTTGCAGCCCCACTCACGCACGCGCTGTACCGAATGCCAAAAATCGTGTCCGTCTCCGAGTTCCGTGACTGGCAGAAGAAGAGGGGGGAAACTGAATTTAATGCAGTTGCAGTCGCAGAGGGTCATTCTGTTTTATCAATTCAAAAAATAGAATGGGAAACAGAAACAAGAAAAGCCGGAGTGGATTGATTGACCAGCAATCGAGCTGGGCAGCCTCAATGGCGTCTTGTCTCGCCCTATCGAGCCCTCTGGTCCAAGTTTCGGCTCTGAATCCTTTCTCTGTCTCTGCATGTGCTCGCATGTCTTCGCATATCTCCCGGGCACACCCTAAAGCACGCTCTTGAATACCATGCGACACCTCCACTGGCAAGTGCCATGTGCGGCGAGTGCTAAGACCTCTGTCTTTTGCGTTTTGGTCTCTACCTGTCTTGGTCTCATCCTTTCTTTCCTACCTCTATCACGCACGCACCATCCCTCGTCTCGTCTCGTTTCCTCTCCCCGCATAGGTCCAGCCAGGGAGGAGCAGCCTCTTCCTCCGCTGCTTTGGGTTCCCCCCGGGCTTCCTCCGAGGCATATAATCTCCCTTTCTGCTGTCCCCCTCATTTTGCCCCTGTTGTCTGTTCTCTATCAATCGATCAGCTCAGCTTTTCTAGATTGACAGCTTTCGCAAACGACATCAAGGGCAACATCTTTCTCTCAATCACCCACTCTCACACCTCTAGATGTCATTTCCGCGCTTCGCAACCCCTCAACTCCTCCCTCCCATCCGCTTTCCCGATTTGCCCATGTCCGCGGCACTTTCGGTCGAAGAGCTTCGCCACGAGCTCCAGCAGCTCGGTCTCAACACCAAAGGCCTCAAACCAGAACTTCGCCAGCGTCTCAAACGCGGCCGTGCCATCTTCGGCAACCGAACCCAGGCAGCCAACCAACAGACCCCATCAGAGCCAATCGAATGGCAGCCCGAGTACGACTCTTTCCTTGTCCTCGATGTTGAGGCCACTTGTGAGCGCAATCGCAAGTACGGATTCGACTCTGCTGGCCCTCCTCCCAATTCACCCGGCGCCTTTTTCTCAGCCAAGATCACCAACTACGACTACCCCAACGAGATCATCGAGTTCCCTGTCGTACTCTTGCAGTGGAGCAAAGATGGTCAGCAGCTCGAGATTCGCGACACCTTCCAGTCGTACGTTCGACCTACTTGGCGGCCGAACCTCAGCCAATTCTGTCGCGAACTGACGGGTATCACCCAAGAACAAGTGGACGCTGCCCCAGTGTGGAATGAGGTTGTTCTCGCATTCTACGACTTTCTCAAGAGACACGGGCTGCTTAAGCTCAAGTCACAAGGCGAAAATGGTCCGGCCCGCATGTACGACCGACGCCTTCGAGCAGGCGTGGCTTGGGTAACTCATGGTCCTGCTGACTTGCGTGATTTCGTCATCAAACAATGTTGGGTTGCCGGTCACAAGGACGACCCGCACCACGGCGCGCCGCCCTTCTTCCTCCGCGGGCCGCTCATCGACGTGCGCCGCTCAATTACGGCTCTGTACGATTGGGAACGCAATATCGTTGCCAAATCAGTCAAGGAAGCCCAGGCTGCGCATGCCGCTGCGGAAAAGATTGCGTTTGGGGGCGACGATGGTTTCCAAGTCGTCAAGTCAGCGTCAGCTCCCTCGGGCCTCATTGGTGCGGCCCGATCCGGATCGCCGACTGGCTTGACCAAGCAAGACCTGTCACTCAAGGGGCTTCTTGAGCTTCTCGGACTTGGGGCGTTTGAGGGCCGTGAGCACTGCGGTCTCGACGACACGCGCAACGTGGCCCGATTGGTGATTGAGCTGGGCCGAAGGACGCGGGCGATGGCCAATGGCCAGCACATTCTCTTTATTCGCAACGCGCCGGATAGCAGCACCGACGACGGGGCAAAGACGCCTCAAAATCCCGCTGAAATCAAAGCAGCCGCCGACAAAGCCAGAAAGATGGAAAGGGAGTGTCTATTGCCAAACACTCGCACGGATCGCGTCGAGAAACGGTGGAGGTTCATGGGCCTCAAAGCTGGCTCGGTGCAGTGGAAGTTCCCTCCTGAGGACGACGCAGTATCGGCCACAGATGAGGTCCAAGCTACAACCTCGACTCCTTCTACGGCACCGGCTGCAGTATCAAGCGCAAATCGCGCAACTCCAGTCCCAGTCCCAGCTCAGTAGGATTCCTGCCCACAGATTGAGCCCCTCTCCTCTCTGGATTTCCATCGAGTGTATACCTCTCCGCTCCGCTCCTTTCCGAGGTCGGATGCGATGCCAGTCTTATCTATCTGTTGTAACATATCATAATTATCGTTTCCCTAACCGTGTGTGAAGCCTTCATTCCACGCCATTGATGTTTCTGTCTGTGTTCATGCTCAAAGCAATAGGCAAACCAGTAGGTCGAGTCGGGCGTCCAAAGGGGGATGTCCATATCGTACGGGAGAAAATGACCACGTGACGCGCGCAAATCCAGAAGCGGAGAGTGAGTGACGGGGCGGGAGAGATTATTCAGTCATCACCATCTCCATTAGCGCTTCCACTTCACGCCGCCAACAGTCACGACGGATACCGACATTGACATCACATCATGAGCGTTGCAGCAAGTGTTCTCGGTTACGCTGGGCTGGGTTTCCTCACCCGTTGCTACGCCCTTGGTCTCCAAAAGAGGAACATTCTCGACAGTAAGTGCAAGGCTTCAATCTCACCATTACACTCTTTTGTCAATGGTGCACTGACACGGCTTGACTTGCCCGTGATGCTTAGACCTCGGAGGCCACGCCATGGCCATGACCGCTTTCGGTGCCCTCGGATACTACTTCCACGGCCTCGAGGGACGACAAAACGAGCTCATTGCGCACAAGAAGGAACAGATCCTCCAGAACAGGGAACGTCGCTCTGAGAGCTCCTAGGCTCACTCCCTATGACCCCACCCAGTAAACCCAACTACCTTGTAACCTTCTCTCTCGCACACACTCGCGTCTACACCAGAATTGATAAAGGTTCCTCAACTCTCTAGCATTGCCTCAACTCGTTCTTTCAAGCTTCGGTGCATTCGGGTGCAACTGTTGGAAGCGAATCCTGGTGGCATTCGAGGGGAGGAAGAATGCAGTCCAAATTGACCCTCCGGCTGGCCAAATTCTATGCATCAGAAGCGCTTATTTGTCCAACATTCGGACGAGAAGCAAAGGATATCCGTCTTGAATGTAGCGACCCAATGCTGTGGTAGCCTGTGCTTGAAATGGAATGGGTTCGAGACATGTAGCTCCAACGAGAGGCAGTTGGATCTGGATCACGCAGCACTCTACGAACATACTTGATGCAAACGAGCGAAAGGAAAGCGCAATTCTCTGAAATCACATGCCGCTCATCGAGAGAGAGACAGAGAAGAAAGTAGGGTACCTAGTTTACATTTACTTCTTGCCCTTCTTTCCGCCCTTCTTGGAGAGGATTGGCGAGCCAGCACGGGCCTCTCGGCCACCCACGCTCATCCAGTCAAAGTCCTCCTGTCCGAAAGCCAATGCGCTCTTCTTAGCCGGAGCGTTCTTGTCCTTGGTGCCGCTACCTGGAGCAGAAGCAGACTGGGCCTCAGCTTCTGCCTCGGCAAACCTCCTGCGGAACCTTCCGAGCCTGCCACTGTCGTCCGTGCCATCACCGCCAACCTTCCTCTCCTGGCTTGGGTTCCAGAGAGGGTGATTAGTCGGATCCCTTGTAAGTCGGGCAAGCTTTCGGGGCGAAGTGGTGGTCATTTCAACCGAGGATCCGTCCGCAAGGATGGTGACTGATGAGAACTTGGGCACTGGGCGGGGAAGTGGCTTGGCCTCAATCGAGGAGGGGTCACGCACCGACGCGCGTGCAGACGAGGAAAAGGCGGCCGTTTGGAAGATGGAGCTTGCGCCACCCTTTGATGCGTGGAGAGTGGAGAACGTGCGCGAGGTGGAAGATGAGCTGGAAGGTGTAGAACCAAAGATGGTCTTCGAGTTGACCTCGGCTGCCATCTCGCGGCAGCTCCTCCGCGAAGGTGCCTTGCCCGCCTTGATATCAGCAATCTGCTGCTCACGAGCCTTCTTGATGCTGTCGTTGTTTCCAAGCTCGGTGTCCTTGGTCATTCGCAGCTCTGTGAAAAGTCAAGAGTAAGCATACCTCCATGCAGGCCCTCGTGCAGATTTGCCTGTGTCAACTTACGGTATGCCTGTGCATCCTCCTTCCACTTTCCCTGTACGACATTCTGCCTGAGGACCTTGACGACATCCTCGCCCATCGCAAGACTCTCTTCAATCTTTTGAGCATCGGTCTCGTTGGCGTTGACCTGGAACTGGCTTCGCGCCTTTTCGCGGAATGCAAGTATGAGACGCTGATCACCCTCGAACGTCTTGCTCGATGTCCGCAGCAGTTGGCGGTAGAGGGCGAGTGCGCGCACTCGCTGGGAAGCAGCTGAGGCCATGGTCGCTTGTAAGGTGAGATGAGGTGCTTGGTAAGAAACGCGGCTCGGACAGTGGCGGGTGTGAAATGGACTCGGAACGACAAAGAATACGCTCTGTTACCAATTGCTGGTCATCTAATCCGTCAGCCTCAGCCTCGCGCCGGAACTGAGCCTCAGAACCTTGGCAGCCAAAAATCGAGAAAAAGAAAAAGAAAGTGCAAAAATGCAGCGCATGGTAATTCTCGGCCGATACACCATCTCGTCGTGTTGGAGTCAAGGCTTACGTTCTGCTTCAATCGACTGCTTTCATTACGCCTTACACCATTCGGAGGGGCTAGCTGGATGGCTCTCTCCGGGGCTGAAGTATCGATGATGGCTGAGGCGCGGTTCGGGTCTTGTGGCTTGGCGCTACTTTGCCTCCCGTGCCAGTAGCGTCCAAAAGGCTTGGTTGATCGCAGCGTCGCCATTGTATCCATTCTATCCAACCCGCAGCCCAGCATCTCGGACGAACAACCACCTCCGAGGCGAGGCTCGGATTGCTCAGTCCAGCCTCCGGCCTCGCATCGTGGTCGGAGCGGACGTTTGTCTCATCTCGGAGCTTGGCTGTTGCTCTCAATACATGCTCCAGTTGGTGAGGTCCGGCTCTTGTGCGTTGCTCACTCTTGTCAGCTGGTCTTTGCCGTGTACATAAACTCAGGAGAAGCTGTTTCGTCAACATCTCCCCTTCTGCATCCATCCTTTTCCCGTAATCTCTGACTGTCCGGCACAGTTCGACATCCTCCCTACATTCGTTTGTTCTCGTTAATAGGCTACTGCAAGAAAACGCTTGGAGGCTTGTCCTCCTTGAATCATTCACTTTCACTTCCTCTCCACACCAACCACTTTCGCTTCCATCCGCAACAATGAAGCTCGACGCAGGAATCGCATTGCTGTTCGTCCTGGTGCAGAATGCAGTGGCAACTGCTCAGGCCTCGGACGTGGCTGAGAGCCTGGTCAAGAGCCACCTAACTCGCCGCAGCGAATCGAAGCCCAAGCTGGAAAAACGTGAATTCTCAAACTTTGCCTCGTTGTGTGAGTAGCATAAGGAGGGATCAGGGTATCCAGATTTCGCCATCAGCACTCTGATTTCATGACTCGTTCGTTCATTTTGTCACAGTGTCCGGTTTGGGTGCCAAGAGCGAAGGTACCGCATCCAGGGTCGGAGAGACTGCTCAAACAGCAGCTCAGGGAATGGGGGGCTCTACTGGCAACACGTACAACCTTTTCTTGAACGGCGGAGAGCGCACCTTCAATCCAGGACTCATGGGACAGCGACCCGGCGGCACAATGCCTTCCGGGTTCAGTAACAACCCTTTCGTCGACCATGCCAATGGGTTCGCTGCTAATCCTCTTGGTCACTATCCTGGTTACAACCCTAACCAATTTGCCCAGTTCGGAGGCCATGTTCCCGGAGGATATGGGGGGCAGTTCGGCGGCCGCGCTCCTGGAGCTGGAAGTTTCCACTTCCCCGAGTCCAACATTAACATTCCTCCGCTACCACAGGATGAGATGCTGAGGCTTCTGCATCAGCACATCGGACGTCAGTTCGCGCCGGCAGGCACTGAGGCTCTATCGGCCGGCGAAAGGGCCGGTGGAACAGCAGGCCAGATCGGCAAGGACGGTTTGCAGACTGCGCCTGAGGTCGCCGGCAAGACTGGGGGCGTCGCAGAGCATGCGGCTCAGCCTGGCATGAGCGAGGAAGACATTCGAAAGCTGATCACCGAAGGCAGTAGTACTATTGTCAACAAGGGCCTCAAAGAGACGAATGGTCGATTGATCGAGCTTGCGACCAAGACGAATGAGGAACTGGAGAGCAACGCCGGGAAATTGACACAGCTTCACGGCAAGACTGTTCAGCTGGAGGAGCAGATCGCGGAGAAAACGACGAGTTCTAACCTTTGGTCGAAAGCAGCTATGGGTCTCACTGCAGTTCTAGGCGTTGGGCTCGGGACCTGGGTGCTGGCAAACACGATCCTGGACCAAAGAGAGCGCAAGAGGGTCAGGCATCGTTACGAAGAGCAGGTCGCAGAGCTGAAATCTGCCCAGAAGAACATCGGTGACCTTTCGACCCAGAACAATGCACAGGACGCGAGGCTTAACGGCCTGATCAACGGTAAGCCTGCGTACTATCCCGGCTATGGCCCCAACGGCGGTTACTTTGGCAGCGGGTACTACGGCAGTGGCAGCGGCACTGGCGCAGGAACCGGCTCTGGCACTGGCTCTGGTACTGGCTCTGGCACCGGAACGGGTGGTTCTGGAGGAGGTAGCAGCGGAAGCCAATCGTGATTCAGTCGCCCATGCCTTCAGGGTCCGGAAGGGGGCGGCGCAGGTGAGCAGGTCTCGCGCGGCAACCGCCGGAGAACGTGAACAGAACAGGCAGCTGGCTTGGCCTGCAATAGAATCAGACACATTCGACCTGCAATGCCAAACTTTAGTCTGGCACCTCGAGCAATGTCATGACGGGTGCAAGAGTGTGAGAATGAGAGTGGTGTTTCCGCCGTGCTTGACAGCGAGGGTCCAAGTGGGCCACGAGCGGAACAAACAAGACGGGACGCGGCAGCGGAGCTCACTCGGTGCCTCTCAGTCGTTCTGTCGTTCTGTCAGTCTGTCAATCTGACTGTCGTCGACAGCAGACGCCTGTCCTGGCCAGAAACTGAGCAGTTGTGATGACTGACTGAGCGCTCGCCTCAGCAAGGGGGCACAATTGAGCCGTGGGAAGAGGACAGGAGAGATTTGAATTCAGGATCGGGGGGTTCTGCATATCGTAATGGCTCGGGGCTTGGGCGCTGAGGCGCGGAACGGGGCTCGGGCGTAGGGTTGAAATGGTACAAGCCCGAGAGATGACCGGGTTTAAAATGCTGATGATGCAACGGCGAACTCGTGCCTTGACTGTTGCTGCTTCTGCTTCTGCGGCTTCGCCGCCGCCGAGATGCCGGTATCAGTACGGTAGCAAAGGAAAATTGATACTATAATGACCGAAGAAAAATCTGAAATGAAGCGCAAGCAGGAAATGAGTGGGTTGCAAATGCTACTGTAGTCCTGCCGCGCCTCGCCTGATTCAGGCGGTCGAAGCCTCTCGTCTCGACCCACGCGAATTTCCGTGCTGTCCCTTTTGCTGCTGCTGCCAGTTGCGCCCGCCCGCCTGCCCTGCCTGCCTGCTTTGGCCCTGAGAGCACTGCACCGCGTCCGTTTCCTTTTCCGTTTCTCGTCTCATCTAGATCAGGCCGCCAAAGCACGAGAGCCAGGCGAGAGAGGCCACACTCACACGCTCACACACGCCCAAAGCCACTACTCTCACCGGTTTGGCGCAGTCGGTCAGCCATCCCGTCAGGCATCTCCACCCTCAACGCAACGCACCGAACGCTACGTCTGGCGTCAGTCGGCTGTGTCAATTCGATTCCTACTCCATCAGCAGCCAATTTGCTCTCCTCACCACCATCACCACCGCCAGCACCCCTCCCTTCCCACCTCTCCATCGCTAACGCCATCCCCCTTTCTGCATCATCCTTACGGGAATAGCAGCATCAATTCGACCTCGGACTTTAATCTGTCTCCGGCCCTCGGCGCCACCTTCGCAATCCTAATCTCTTGATCAGCTTGGGTCGGCCGGCCGCGCTCCGACAGGCCCATCTCCTTGTTCAGTTTTTTTTTTCTCTCCGCATCGCACTGACATCTGCTTTCTCAGTTGATCGCCCCAGCCTCTCTTCTCCACAACACGGCATCACCAGCATCAGCCCCAGCCACTCGTCTGGACCCGTCACTCTACGTGGCACCCCTCAACCATGGTCAACTCTCGCAACCCAGGCGGTCTCTCTCGCGTGATCCGCATCACCGTCGTGGCTGCCGATGGCCTTGCCAAGCGCGATGTCTTCCGCCTTCCCGATCCTTTCGCCATCGTCACCGTGGACGGAGAGCAGACTCACACCACCTCCGTCATCAAGAAGACACTCAACCCTTACTGGAACGACAGCTTTGACATCACTGTCACCGACTCGTCCGTCGTCGCCGTCCAGATCTTTGACCAGAAAAAGTTCAAGAAGCGCGACCAGGGTTTCCTCGGTGTGATCAACATTCGCGTTGCCGACGTCCTTGACCTTGAACTCGGCGGCAAGCGTCTCCTGAACAAGGAGCTCAAAAAGTCCAACGACAACCTCGTCGTCCACGGCAAGCTCATCATTGACCTCAACACCAATGTGTCAACCCCCATCAACAACAACTCCAACGCCGGTCCCGCGTCCAACTTGCTAGTACCCGGCACGACAAACGCATCTTCGACTTCGCTGGCAACCAGCGCCGCAACCCCATCAAGCTCGCGCCCCGACAACCGTACATCCGCCTCAGGAAGCGTCCCGAACGCATCCAGCGCCGCAACGTCTGCAACTGGCACCTCTGAGGCCGAACCCGCCTCCAGTCGACCCACCTCGACATCGGAAAACTCGTCGGCTGCTGCTGCCGGTGCTTCGTCTGCTGCGGGCGCTTCGCTCTCTCCCGCCAGAAACAGCACCATCGCCACTCCTGCGGCCCAGCCCACCCCGCGTCCCGGTGGAGCTGACTCTCGGTCTGACGAGTATGGCCCTCTGCCGCCGGGATGGGAGAGGCGAACCGACCACCTCGGGCGTACCTACTATGTCGACCACAATACTCGATCCACGACCTGGACCCGACCCTCCACCAACTCGAGCGCGAACACCGCGGCTCAGGCATCCAGTGCTGCTGCTGACCGTCAGCGTCACAGCAACCGTGCCCTCGCCGATGACTTCCTCGGTGTCAACGAAGGTGAAGGCACTCGAGCTTCCACGCCCAGCGGTGGTTCCACTATTGCTGGAGCAGGCTCTTCAGCCGCGGGAACAGCTAGTGTCAACGCTGCGCTCCCTACCAGCTCGGCTACCACGGCTGGCAGTGGTCCCCTTCCAGCTGGCTGGGAGCAGCGCACCACTCCCGAGGGTCGTGCCTACTTTGTCGACCACAACACCCGAACTACCACTTGGGTCGACCCGCGAAGGCAGCAGATCCTACGCATCATGGGCCCCAACGGCAACAACGTTACTGTTCAGCCCCAGAGTGTCGCGCAACTCGGTCCGCTCCCGAGCGGCTGGGAGATGCGTCTTACTTCGACTGCCCGAGTGTACTTTGTCGACCACAACACCAAGACCACGACCTGGGACGACCCGCGTTTGCCCAGCAGCCTGGACCAGAACGTACCGCAGTACAAGCGTGATTTCCGTCGCAAGCTGATTTACTTCCGAAGCCAGCCGGCGCTACGACCTATTCCAGGTCAGTGCCACGTCAAGGTCCGACGTACGCACATTTTCGAGGACTCGTACGCCGAGATCATGCGCCAGCAGCCCAATGACCTCAAGAAGCGCCTCATGATCAAGTTTGACGGCGAGGACGGTCTCGACTACGGTGGTCTGTCGCGAGAGTTCTTCTTCCTCCTGTCGCACGAGATGTTCAACCCCTTCTACTGTCTCTTTGAGTACAGCGCACACGACAACTACACGCTGCAGATCAACCCGCATTCGGGCATCAACCCGGAGCACTTGAACTACTTCAAGTTTATCGGCCGTGTGCTCGGCCTGGCCATCTTCCACCGAAGGTTCCTGGATGCCTACTTTATCGTTTCGTTCTACAAGATGATCCTAAAGAAGAAGATTACGCTCAGCGACCTCGAGAGTGTCGATGCCGACTATCACCGCTCATTGCAGTGGATGCTGGACAACAGCATTGAGGGCGTCGTTGAGGAGACTTTCTCCGCCGTCGAGGACAAGTTTGGCGAGATGGTTACTGTCGAGCTGAAGAAGGACGGCGAGCAGATCGAGGTGACGGACGAGAACAAGAAGGAGTACGTTGAGCTGATGACCGAGTGGCGTATCAGCCGACGAGTCGAGGAGCAGTTCAAGGCGTTTATCAGCGGCTTTACCGAGCTGATTCCGCAGGACCTGATCAACGTGTTTGACGAGCGCGAGCTCGAGCTGCTGATCGGTGGAATGTCGGAGATCGACGTGGACGACTGGAAGCGATTCACGGACTACCGTGGCTTTACGGAGCAGGACCAGGTGGTGCAGTGGTTCTGGCAGTGCGTCAAGGCTTGGCCGGCTGAGAAGAAGTCGCGCCTTCTCCAGTTTGCGACGGGCACATCGCGTATCCCAGTCAACGGGTTCAAGGACCTCCAGGGATCCGATGGCCCTCGCCGGTTTACGATTGAAAAGTCGGGCGAGATCAACCAGCTGCCCAAGTCGCACACTTGCTTCAACCGCATCGACCTCCCGCCCTACCCGTCGTTTGAGACACTCGAGAGCAAGCTCGCGCTTGCGATCGAAGAGGGCATGGGCTTTGGTAACGAGTAAAGCATCAGTTCCCCACCCTATCCTTTCCTTTCCAGTTCCACCCACACCACGGACCCTTGTATATCCCCCACCCTTCTTGTGCACATTTTCTGTTTTGAGAGTTCGGACTACGTGATTGAACACACACAGTTGCATGGCATGAATGAAACTGAGTATTAAGATTTCAACATAAACAGGTGACGGGACTGGATGTGTGATTGTTGAATGAGTATATGGTATGCCAGATCAGACAGAGATAGTGTTACAAGATGGGTGTGGTTGACGGAACAGATCAGCGAGCGGAGGGAGACTCGTCGACAGGAACAGGGTCATACTCGTTGGGAGAGTTGTAGGGGGCGCAGCAAGCGGGGGGATCTACGATGCCGTTGAAGAGGAAAGTGCCATAGACGAGCATGCCAAAGCCGAGGACCTGCAGACCGCCGCTGAGAGGACGGAAGACCTCCCATCCAAGCCCAAGGCTGACGAGCCAGATACCCAGCGTTCGACACGTGTCGATGGTACTGCGCGCCGTAGCAGATACGCTGCGTGTGACGCTGAGCCCGAAAAAGTTGAAGAAGGCGATAGAGAATGCAATGGCGACGGAAGCGTAGAGAACCACAGGAGTGTGGATCATCTGGTTCCAACCTGCGCGCATGTCAAAGTACCCGCCTCGACCCTCGGGGGTGGCTCCAATAAAGTAGTGGAGCACGGGCATGGCAGCGAGCGTAGTGCCCGCACCAAAGATGCCCTCAAAGCCGACAGCGAGCAGGGGCTCGACCGAGTAGCGCGACATGATCTTCTCCTCGAGGACAAACTGAGAGGCAGTGAAGAGCTGAGCAAAGAGGATGAGCAGAACGCCGAGAAGAGTCTGGGCAGCTGCAGGCAGCTCATCATCGCTGTCCTCGCCCTTTGCCGATGGCTCTGGTGCAGTGAACATGGTTCCACTGAGACCAACGACGCATACACCCATCATGACGCAGACGAGGCTGAGCCACTGGAAGAGGTAGAGGTGGCGACGGAGGAAGATGACACTAAAGACGCCAACCCAGAGGACGAGCGCACCTCGAGTCATCTGGTAGATGCTGACCGGAGTGAAGAGAAGACCGACGTTCATGAGGGTCGTGCCGCAAATATCGCAAAGGGCGGGCATGAAAAAGAGCCAGATGGCGCGACCCTGCATGGTTTCTCCCTCGTGCTCTGCGGGGAAGACGTCGTTCTCAATGTCCTCCTCGTCGAGCTCGCCCGGCTGAAGGGCACGGCTAGAGATCTCTAGCGGAGGAGCTGGAGTGGACACAGGAGCGGTTGGTGCGTGGATTGCACCCGAGTGGACGTAGCCAGAGCGAGTGGCCTCGTAGGAGCTTGAAGGCGAGTCAGAGGCAATGCGGGAGCGCGGGGTGTCGTTGGTGGTGGAGAATACGATGCCCGAGTCCGGAGGATACTCGGCGAGGAGAGGCTTCTTGAGAGCAGCGTCCCTGCCAGCAGTGAGGCGCGCATAGAGCATGCGGAAGAGAATGGGCAAGAGGCAGAGACACTCGCCGAGGAACATTTGGAGGGTCTGCCAGACAGGCTGGGAGAATTCGACGTGCTTGCGAGGATCGATGTGGTCGCAGTTCTCGACGCACTGCATGTCCTGGTACTTGTTGAGGAGCGAGTTGCTGATGCCGGTGAGGAGCATGCCTGCTACAAGCAGGGGCACGGCGGACTTGGTAACCATCTTGGGTGGCTTGATGGGGGCTTGGTGCGCCTCGTCCGTGGAAGAGTCTGGTGCGGGTAGAGTGGTGTGCTCTTCAGAGTCAAAGATGACGGAACTGGAAGGAGTCTTGCGATGAGAGAGCGAGTCTTGGGTGATCTTGGGTTCAGCCGAGGTAGGGAATGGCTTGAGGGGGATGGACTCGATGGTATGCTTGCTGGTGGTGGTGCTAGTAGTGGTACTGATGCTGGTGCTGGTCGTTGCGGTGGTGAACACCTTGACAAGTAGTCTGGACAGGATTGCCTGCCCTGTGGGGAAAGAGAGGTGCTGGTGGTGTAAAAGAGAGATTGGGTTGGTTGTGTTGGGTCGGGTGGGCGCGAGCCGTGCTGAGGCTGAGGGAGAGAGTGGAGTAAATGGCCAACAGATAGGCCAATCTGTGAGTCAAGTGCAGTGTTTGGCTCCTGGCTCCTACAGCCAAAATCAGGGTCAAATGGCGCAGTGGTCGAGTCGGGTCGGGGCTTGCTCTGCCGGACTGGCCGAGTCATGCGAGTGGTGGTCACCGCCCCCATTCAAGCCAGCAGGATAGCCAGCCAGCCAGCCACAGTCGAGCCTCAGCTGAGGACGCGCGTCGATAAGCCCCTTTCTCGCACAAAGCACGCACTGCACTTGCCGCGTGCGTGTCGCCCAGCCCAGCCCAGCCCAGCCCAGTCACTGCCGAAAAGGGGTCCGGCCCTGGCCTCGCCTGCGATACGCCACGCGCAAATTCGGCTTTCTTACAATTCGCACGAGAACTCTGCTCACCGGCTCCGAACAGGCTCGATTCGCTGCTTCTTCGAATCTAAAGTTGACTTTGGTGTTGCTGCGCATTCGCATTCATTTCCATTACCATCCACCCACCATCCATCTCCTAACACCACTCCATCCACCGCTCGCCAAAACCATGGTCGTCATCGACTACGACCACTTGGCCGGCGGCAACTCCAACTTCACCTTCTCCGACTCTCCCTTCTTCTACGACCGCTCCGCCGCAAATGGAAGTGGCGAGGCTCTCTTCCAGGATGCCAACAACGTCCGACCCCACTCCAACCCCAAGGTCAGCTACTACCATCCCGTTGGCGTAGGCAACTATCACTATGGAGAGAGGCATCCCATGAAGCCAGCCAGGCTCACTCTCACCAACCGCCTCGTCCTCGCCTATGGCCTCCACAAGCACATGGACGTGTACACTCCCCGAGAAGCCACCAAGGAGGAACTAGAGATGTTCCACGACAGTGACTATGTCAACTTTCTCTCCACGTAAGTTTCCCTTGCCCTCCTTTCTCCCCCTTCTTCTCTCCCCTCCATCAAACCCACTGACCCTCACATCGTCTCTAGTGTGACTCCAACCACGCCTCCCTCGGCCGCATTTACTCGCTTCAACTTTGCCGACGACTGTCCCGTCTTCGATGGCATGTACGACTTTTGTCGCTCCTACGCTGGAGCCTCTCTCGCCGGCGCACGCAAGCTCGCATCTGGCCAGACCGATATTGCCGTCAATTGGTCTGGCGGTCTTCACCACGCCAAAAAGTGTGAGGCCAGCGGCTTCTGCTACATCAACGACATTGTCCTTGGAATCCTCGAGCTCCTCCGCGTCCACCCACGCGTGCTGTACATTGACATTGACATCCACCATGGCGACGGTGTTCAGGAGGCCTTCTACAACTCGAACCGCGTCATGACTGTCTCCTTCCACAAGTATGGCAACGACTTTTTCCCGTGCACCGGCGACATTACCGAGATTGGCACGGGGCTGGGCAAGCACTTTTCCCTCAACGTGCCGCTACAGGACGGTATTGATGATGCGGGATATGTTAGTCTCTTCAAGAGCGTAATGGAGCCCTGCATTACCACCTTCCGCCCATCGTCCATCGTGCTGCAGTGCGGTGCCGACTCGCTCGGCTTGGACCGACTCGGGTGTTTCAATCTCTCGATAGCAGCGCATGGCGAGTGCGTCCGCTTCATCAAGTCCTTTGGCCTCCCTCTTCTTGTTCTCGGTGGTGGTGGATACACGATCCGAAACGTAGCCCGGTGCTGGGCGTACGAGACGTCCGTGCTAACTGGCTGTCAGATCCCCGACACGCTCCCACACACGCCCTACGATGCCTTCTTCGCCCCCTCCTACCGTCTCCACGAAGCCCTTCAGGCCGGCCGGGTTGAGAACCAGAACTCGAAAGCGAGTCTGGAAAAGATTCGCGTGCAGATCCTTGAACAACTCAGGTACTTGCATGGCGCACCTAGTGTTCAGATGCAGGAGATCCCACCCGATCTGGCGGGCGGCTGGATCGATGAAGACACGAACAAGGACAAGGACAAGGACAAGGACTAGGATTGTTGCACATCACACCACGATATGGAGTTATACCCCCCCCCCCCCTCCAAGCTACTGTAGCTCAAGCTGTACTTGTATAGGTAGAATGTTGTACTTTTAATTCACTAGGCCCTACCGAACCGACCGGTTCTCCCTGTATGCGTGCGGTGCTTGAGTGAAGATTCCAGGGTTAGGCCGGTTGCGACCAGTCCACCTGGTCCTGCACGCCCTGTTCGCCACCGTCCACGCTGAACACAACACGCAGGCGTAATCGAATCGTAGCCTGTTCCCGCAACAGAAAGAAGCCAGCTAAAGTCAGTGACCCGACCCCCCGACCCATATCTCATCATCATCCAAGTCGAGGCTATACTTACGCCGTTGGGAGCCATGACACGCATGGCCTGGGTTTCCGTCTTGCCGACCTCAATATCCGGGTTGGAGATGGCCTGCATCTGCAGCTTTTGAGACTTGGGCACCGCGGCCTGGAAGTTGACACCTCGTACCGTGCTTCCGCCCGTGGCTGTGAAACGGGCCGTGATGTTGGTAATGTCCGGGCGAGCTGGGTTGCTTGTGAGCGTGAGCGTCACTTTCAGCCCCTTGCGGTCGTATGCGACATGTGCAGGCGCAGAGGCCGCTACCGGCGCTGGAGCAGGAGCAGAAGCAGGAGCAGGGGCTGGGGCGGGGGAAGGAGCAGAAGCCGCATCTTGGCCGCCTCCGAGAAGGTCAAGTCCGCCAAAGCCAGAGCTGCTGCCACCACCAGGCGGGGGCGCAGGTGCGGATGCTGGAGCAGAACCCATGCCAGAGTCACCAAACAGGCCAAGGATATCATTCACCGAGCTCTTGGGCTTGGCGGCTGGTGCTGCGGCAGGAGCAGCGGCGACAGCAGCACCGCCTCCCATGTCGTCCGAGCCACCAAAGATGTCCGCAAGAAGATCGTGGGTGCTCTGCTGAGTGGCCTTACCAGCAGGAGCCGCGCCCCCATTGCTAGCAGCTCCGGTGGCAGGCATCTCGTCGCCCATCAAATCAAGCAGAGCGTCCTTGTCCGTGCGTGTCGAGCCAACCGGCTTGGCTTCGCTAACAGTGCCAAGCACTGTCTGCTTGATCTCGGGTGGTGGCATGCTCTCAAGCACACCGTCACGAATCTCGCGCATACGGAGCAAGTTGACGTACTCGACCGAACGCTGCTGGATCTCAACCTCGACGCTCTGCTCAAAGGTGGCCAGTATCTGCTCGATTCGAGACTGTTGCGCCGCGTCGTGCGAGAAGCGAGAGTGCAGCTTGGCCATCGACGTAAGCACGTACTGTCGAATGTGCTCAGTAATGTAGGGAGAGTCGAGCACCGACGACATGAGGTCAACCACGTCCTTGGGTTGCACGTCGCGTACGAGCTCCTCGTCCTCAAAGTTTCCTCCTTGAATGAGAACCTCACCAAACTCGCCAATCACCCACACTGCTGCAAGCGTCAGGCTTTCTTGGGAAAAGTCGGCATGCAGCGCCGAGAACAGCTTCTGCACTGTATAGGCCTGCAGCTCTGGTGTGTGGCAGACGAGCCTGATGAATGCGGAGAGGATCTCGTCACGGACGTAGTTTCCAGCCTGGTAGAAATCGCGGTCCCATGGAGTCAGAGAGGCTTCACCGTAGCGCGTCAAAACAGAGGAAAACATACCAGCTTGAGGACACGGAGAACCGTATCAATGTGCCAACGCTTGTTGGGCGCAAAGCGCTCAGCCGCCAGGCAGATTTGCGTCGTCATTCCGAGCTTGAACTCGTTATCTGCCACCTCGAGGAAGGAAAGCAGCTCTTTCGTAAGCACGCGGACGTTGCTTTCGTTGATCAGAGCGTAGCTGAGCTCGAGCGCCCTCCTTCGAATTGAGATGTCACCATCGCGCAAACAGTCGAGAATGATGTTGCGGTGACGCTGAACGGCGTTCGTGTCCATTGAAACGACCTTGTTCAGAGTATTGAGAGCGACATAGCTGATGATGGTGGTGAACCTGGTCAGTTTCCGGATACCGAAGAAGCTCAATTGTACCTTTTAGCAGTCTCAGACTCACCGAATGTTGTTGTCCCTGTTACCAAGAAACTTGCCAAGAATGTTGATGGCCATGACGCGAAGTCCATTGTCCGCTTCAATCTCCAGGATGGTCAGGACAGCCTCGTAGAGAATGCTGTTGCCGACATTCTTGCTAGCTTCGGTGTTGGTGGCGACCTGAGCAAGGATATCGTTCATGGCCTCGGATGCTTGTGGGTGGTCCTTGCCAAGGATCCTGAGAAGTCGGAGGATCTTGACCTGAAGGAAAGGGTCAGTGATACCAGACACGTCGTGCTCCGGTGAGTAGCCTGTTGTGACGAGGGCCTTGAGATGTCGGACGAGCAGAGGCACAGCCTTTCTGTAGTCCTCCAATGCCTCGTGATCGGCCCTGCAGATCTCAATGGCGAGAGTGACGGCACAGAGCAGAACTCCGTGGTTCTTGTCCGAAAGCAGTTGCTTTGTGCGGTCAACAAAGTGATCCAGTAGGTCGGGCACCTTGCGTACGATCCTCATCGCACAGATAGACGCCTGCAGCGCGAGGGGATAGATCACGTATCAGTGTTCTTGCACTTGTCATGTATCTTGTGGAGCGCTGAGATGGTTACTCACCTTTCGACGGATGTATGTGTTGCTGCTACCCATGAGCTTTTCAATTTCGTTGCAGAGATCACGGGACATTTCTTCGGATGCAATGTTGGCGAACGTGCAAAGGGCGAGGCCGACGACATACATGTTGGAGTGGTTCATGTCGTTCTTGAGGCCGTTGGTAACGAGGGTCAATACTTCCGTGTTCTCATCCAGCAAGAGCATGATGCCAAGATAGCCGAGCCGCTTGTCGGTGAACCTGGGTGTGGCCACGAGTTTGAGGCACTCGATCTGACCAAAGTGAGCGGGGTAGCCGAGCATGTGGATATAGAGGAGCTTTGCAATGTTGTTGTGTCGGGCAAAGGGATCTTCGTCCTTGAAGGCGGTCCTGATGGACGCAGACTCCTTCTGGATGAGAGATCGCTCGTCGGCGAGGGTCTTGCACGACCTAATGGCCTTGATCAGCGCCTTGAGGTTGTAGAGACCGGCACTGGCCATGAGACCGCCGAGGCGCGGGTCAAGCGCAGCAACCTGCTGCTGTTTCTGGAAGAATGTGGACATGTTGGGTGAGATGATACGAGCCCGTTCCCTGGTTCTTGTTCAAGCTGAAGCTGCTATGTTCGACCAAGAGTCGGGCAGCCGCTAGGAAGCCTTTCTGGACAGGGGCGCCCCTGGTCGATACTGGCGCGAAGATAGGCCTCCTCTGGCGATGGGTGCGAATGTGAAGGGGCTGACCAGCGGGCGTCAGAGGCGTGCAGGTATCACGGATGGTGTAGACTGATGAGAATGAGTTGAGAAGAAGTTTGGAAAAGTAGGCAGGTCGCTTGTCGCGCCTGGTTCTGGTTCTGGTTCTGGCTGATGGTGAGGGAATGTGTGTGTTACTTGGGCCTCGACTGAGCTGCACTCGCGGTGTTAGCTGGCTGGCTTGAGCGCTTCTCGAGATGCATGCGATCACCCCCCTCTCTCGCCTCACCCCGTCCGCCTCTGTCGGTTGCCAGCCCTAAACAAGCTCAGCTCGGGCGTCAGAATTTCCACAGTCGACGCCTAACAAGCCCTAGCCAGCCTGGCAAAGTGCGCGTCGCAGCCTCTCAATCATGGATATCCCACCATATCCTACTCATACGAAGCTCACAACTCCTTCGGTTCAGCTCTTGTCTCAGCAGACATCAAGGGCTTAAGTTCGACATGTAGAAACGATATAGAATCGTCAAGATGACACCCTGTGTGATGATCAGACCCAAAAAAATAAATTCACAAAAATAAAGTGCAGTCTGGAGGAATCGAACATCCGTCTAGTCGGCCACAACGACTCGTACTAACCACTATACTAAGACTGCTGTCAACCGCTCAACTAAGCAGTTCGTCGATGCTCGAAGGCCGACCATTGCATTGATAATCTGCATGCCACATCCCCAATTCCTCAATCCTCAACGATCCACCAAGCCATGGTGTCCTCTCTGCGTATCACAACATACTGCAGTGGAAATCCTTACGATAGTGCAGGTGCAAGTAGACTCAAATGTCTGTCAATTTTTATCACCATTTTTTTCAAGCCCCAAAGCTTTATGTACCGATCACGTGTACAAAAAACTAGAGGCAGTATCCTCCCTGCTAAATCATCTCATTTTACTCATTCTGACTTGTCGGAGACTACAGGGCGAAAGGCCGAGATGCATTATAACGCTTCGAAGGAAAGGACGAGGTACTTGTGGTTGTATACAGCGAGAGCGAGCGGAATGTCGGTTCAGAGCTCATGGGGGCATGAGGTAGCTGACGGTGTCGGTGATGACTGTGGGCTGGGTGGTGATGGTGATGGTGATGATGGTGATGCAGATGATGCGGGTGCCAGTGAGCGCGAGAGAGATGCGGGAAGAGCTGGCTCGGCGTAGGGAGGGAAGGGCGTCGTGTGTCGTGATCATCGTCAGACGCACATTCGTGCCGACAGCACGAGTCGGGATGGTTCTTGCAGAGCCCAGTAGGGTTCTGGCACTCGACGTCTTTGCAGGCCAACGGAGGAAGCGTTCCAGGACGTGAAGTCGCATCGCAACACTCGTCAGGAGAAGTGCACGGCGTCATGGAAGGACAGTCTGTCAAGGTGCAAAGGGGCGCCTCGTCATCTTCGTCTGAATCCGACTCAGTCTTGTCACCGTCAGCCATGCTCCGGACATTTGTAGTAGTGGATTCCCTGATGGCAGCTTCTTCGTGGTGACAGAGCTCGCAATCTTCCTCCTCTTCGTCCCCACTTTGCGCGGAATTGGAGGGATTCGTTTCTCTTGACTGCTGCTCTGAATCCTTCCAACTTTTGTTGGGCTTGATGGCGGCGCTGCGTAACGAGTCACTGCCCCAGTGGAGTCGCCGCTTCTTCTGCACGTGTTGGCACGGCTGACGACCCTCGACTTTGACTTGACCGACTAGCTCGTCATCATGGCCGCCCGGGACTATGGGTCTCTTCAAGTTTGATGAAGTCAGGGGCCCCGGCGGCGGCGTAGCAGGAGATGCACTCGACGAAGCAGAAGACGATGAAGAGGAGGCCCGCTCTCGGGTGCGGAGGGAATCTGACTGCCTATCGGTCTTATCCGCGACATGCAGCTCACGGTAGTGTGCCATCATGCCTTCGTCCAGCAGCTTTTCAGCGGTCGCAGGAGATATTTGACGTGCGCCTGTTCCTGATTCGCACTGACAAAGCTGTCGCAACCTCTCCACCTCCTGCTGCAGCTCGACAACGTAGTCTGTCACGGAAAGAAGAGCCATCACAGTCAGCGTTCTTGAGTATTCCGGAAGAGTGTGAAGGCTGGCAATCACTCACCGACTGTATGCGATATGATGCACAATTTCTCGAGTACCATTGTGGTGCGGATCTTTTCTATCATTTCTGCCTTGGCCTTTTCGATCTTTGACTCCGAGTTCTTAGCACCCTTGCCTCGTGTGGGTCGCTTGGACGAATCGTTGGAGACAGACTCGAAACGTCGGTCGAAGAGATCCTGGCATTCGAGCTTACAGGCAGGCACAAGTGATTGGAGCTGGACTAGCTTTTCGTTGATCTTTTCGCGACGTCTCCGCTCGATGATGGAATGGTCAGTCTTTCGACGGAGCACGCGAGACTTTTTCTTGCCTCCCGCCTGAGGTGCTGACCCTGCCGGATCTCCGGCCGAGCCGGTGCTGATGGTGGACGATGATCCAGTCATGGAGATACAATGCGAAGAAGACAACACAAGGTGAGGGTCAATTCTGTTGGTGACTGAGATGGTGAGAGGTGGAGTTAGACTCCTGGGATGAAATGATATATGATTCTCCCCAGTCGCTCGCTCGGCGGGGCAGGGCAGGCACCGGTTCACACCACTCCACTTGGCAGCAGCGCCGGCGGGTGGAGAGGCAGGGAATAGGCTGCGTTTCATCTAAAGAGTACCGCTGCGGTCTCGAGCGGCTGCTGCACGCGACACTTGTGTAAGAGATAGATGGATCACATCTTTGGCTGTGGGGAGAGGGCGCCTGCCGCGTTGCGGGGATGTGCTGGATCCGGCCGGTGTCGTGCGTTTGGTGTACCCTTGCGGTATTTGACTGTTGGGATTTCGATGGCGAAATTTCGACCACCGAGCCCATAATCAGAACTGCGATAGCGCAAGGCTGCTGCAGCAGTGAGGACCCTTGTGGTTACCGTACCCTGATCTGCCGGTTCTACCTCGACCTCCACGTTCGGCATTACTGTACAGTATTGAAAATGCCAACGGCTCCGAGTTGAGTCCAAAATCGATTCCGAGTTCCGAGACTTGGGTCGGGAAGAAACGCGAGAAAAAAAAGCCAGGTTGGTGGAATGGGTGGATTCCGTGGGGTTGTGGTCTGGCAAGTGACCGATGGAGCAGCACGACACTCTTACTCATCATCTACATTTACCAACAGCAACATGTCCAGGCCGGCATCCCACCTGGCACGTAGCTTGGTGCGATCGAGGGCACCATCATCTTCAACATCCACGTCACGGACGGTCTGCACCCGGTGTCGCAGCTCTCAACCTGCTGCTCACCATGTCTTGGGACAGCCGAGCCTCCATCGCCTGGCACCCACACATACGGCAGTACGCGACACAAGAGGGTGGCGCCACGCTTCGACATCTGCAGTGCCTGTGCCCAGTTCGGCAGATCCATCACTCGAAATCGACAAGGATGTTGCTGTCCGACTGACCGCGCTCCGCATGAAGCGTCGCGACCGAATCCTACAAGAGCAGGAGCAGGCAACTGCGAGCGACAACATTGAGCTCGGTAGGCAGCTCAAGGAGCTCGAGCCATTGCGACAGGTGTGGGACAACTTTTGCGCCAAGCGGAAGCAGCTCGTCTCGACGATCCGAATCAGCGAGTCGGATCCAGATGAAGACATGCGCCTGCTTGCTCAAGAGGAGATTCCCATGCTCCAAGAAGAACTTGAAGAGCTCGCCGCCGAGCTTACAGAGCTCATCATGGCCCCAGAGACTGATCCTATCGAGACGACAGCGACGGGAGCCATCATCGAGGTGCGGCCTGGTGTGGGTGGTCAGGAGTCGAGTCTGTTCACGGGCGAGGTGACGCGCATGTACACCAAGTTCTGCGAGAATAAGCTGACCGACGAGAACGGATCAGGCGAATGGGAGGTCGAAATGCTGTCGAGCACCAGCGTCGATGTGTCGACGTCATCCAATGTTTCGGGAGCTGGACTCAAGGAGGCAATCCTCGAAGTCAAGGGCAAGGGTGCATATCGCCGGCTGAAGTACGAAGCCGGTGTGCATCGGGTTCAGCGCATCCCAGCGACGCAAAGCTTGGGCAAGCTGCAGACATCGACGATAGCGGTCTTTGTGCTTCCTGTTTCATCAGGAGAGAGCGGAGAGATGTCGAAAGCAGACGATGTAGTAGACCCCAAAGACGTCAAGACGGAGGTGATGCGCTCACGAGGTGCGGGAGGACAACACGTCAACAAGACAGAATCTGCGATCCGACTCACGCACGAGCCGACAGGCATCACGGTCTCAATGCAAGATTCGAGGAGCCAGCACCAGAACCGAACCAAGGCGTGGGCCGTACTGCGAGCTAGGTTGCTAGACCGCAAGATGCGGCAAGAGATGGAGGGCAACCGTGCCAAGCGACTAGCACAGGTGACTGGCATGGATCGCAGTGACCGCGTGAGAACATACAATTTCCCTCAGGTCAGTGTCAGCAGCTTGTGAGATGGGAGTCACGCTGACCGAGATACTGACGTTTCGGAACACACTGTTTGCCGCTGCAGGACCGGGTGACAGACCACCGAATCAACTTGTCTCTCTCCGGGATCGATTCTATCATGGAAGGCGACTATGATATCGGCACAGGCCTCGAGTATATGATCTCGCAGTTGGAGAGGGAGGCTAGGCTGAGGAAGCTGCAGGCGCTACTTGAGATGGCCGAAGCGGAAGAGGCTGAAGCGAACGGTAGCGTGAACGAGAGTTCCAAGGGCAAGGGCAAAAAGAAGTAGCCATTTGGCAATATGAAATAGAAGGGCTTTAAGTTTCAGTATCATACAGTACTGTATCTTTGGTCTGCCCTGGCTCTCGGTACCAATGAGCGCGCAACAAGTTAACTTACAGGCTTTCTAGACTCGGGTCACCAATACAAGGGGACATGGGAGTTGCCGAGTCGCCAAATGCCGGACCAGTCGCATGCATGATTTACCCAAGATCGACTACAAACAAGCGGGGGGAATTGTGAATTGTAAGTTAGGAGAGGCGAAGGTAGAAGTAGGGAATGGAGGGATCAGTGGGAAGAAGCGCGCCGGGCTGGCGTGGATAGGGTGCCCCTGCAGAGCGACCAGATTACTGTAGCATTTACTTGCAGTAACGAACAAGTAACCTTGTCTGTGTGGGATCCGATGAAAAGGCAAGGGAACGTTATTACAAAAGTGCAGCTCGGCTTGAAAAAGGACTGTATTTGCTCACAGAGTCTTGGCCTCGCTTCATTGTGATGTTTTAAAGTCACAAGGAGGGGCTCAAGCTCTCCCCGACCTGGATTGGGATAAAAATTGAGGGACCGCTGGCACATGCAACAGAAGAATAACACTGAGACATTTACAGTAAGTTACTGTATTCAGCACTGTCTGACTTTTTAGTACTGTATTCGGCAGAGCCGTCAGAGGGACCCTGCTCAGGACACTACGGAACACAGGACGGCGCAGCTGAGCACCGCACAGGACATCGTCCCTGCGCCGTTTTGGTTGTGCCTGGGCCCTGGGCCGTCTTGATCCAACGTCACCAACTCTGAGCAGAACAATAGCGCCTATTGAGTTACAGCCGTTGTCGTGTCTTCTTCATTGACCACATACTGCACTGTGCCGTGAACTGCGCCCCACCGCTATTCTGCTACTTTGCTCGCTCCCTGATAAGGTCACGCCACACGGACGTGCGCCCCCTCTACCTCATCTTCTCTCCTTACCTGCACCGCCTCCAAAGTCCAGCCCAGCACAGCACACTGATACCGGCATGGAGGTTCCAACGACACCACAGCGTCCTGCGCTTGCACAATTCCATGCTGCGGCAGGTGCCACTTTCTCGCCAGTATCGCCACCCGGATCTTCGCCAGAACCACCACGTCAACTTCGACGCAAGCGGTCAGCCGCGAATGCCGCGCTGACCACTCGGCCGTCTCGACTGACACTAGGGAATCTCGTACCATCACTGCAGACCTGTGTGCTTGTGCATACCCGGCATGTGCAAGGCAAGGCGGATCGGTCGCTCATCTGTGCCTTGTTCGAACCCAACTTCTTCGTCGATGGTAGGCAGAGGCATGTCAGTCGTCTCGACCGTCTCACATGGGAACGGCTACGTGCAGCAGTCGAAGAGCTCCGCATCGTCTCTCGTTCCAACTCGGCTGGTGTACCCACCCCAGACGCCAGTCCAACAGGTCTAGGACCTGATTGCACATTTGACCTAGAGGATACACTAGAGACGTCTTCCCTCCTCATTCAACCTAGACCATACACCGCCATCCCAGCCAGCCAGCCTCACGAACTTATCGAGTTTGCCCTACGTGCCTCGCCACAACGCTGGCCTGCCCTCCCAGACCAAGTTCAGCGTGTCCTCCACGAACTATATGCTCTCCTCAACCCAGATGCAGACCGTGTCGCCGCTAGCCTTGATTCACTACAACTAGGGGCACTCGCCGGCGATTCTCACGATGGCGAGCGGATCTGCAACGGCATTCTCGACCTCATCGATCCACGCTTTTGAAAACGTACAATTGGTCGATCTAGCACTTATACCTTGCGCCAGTATTCCCCTCTCCCGCATCTCTCGTCATTTTGTTATACCTCGGACAGTCCTTCGTTCATACCTCGCAATGGCTAGACGCTCGATTCATTCTGATGCTGCTATAGGTATAAATTTCAGCGTAAAAAAGGGCCTGTACCAAAATTGGGCGTGGTGCTGTCAAAAAGGATTGATTTACAGAGATCGGAATAAGCGCAAGCGCAACGAGAAAGTGTCCATAGTCAGCAGCGCAGGATCCAGCTGCGGCGGTCAGGAGGGAGGAAGGGAGGGACAGGCATTAATAGAATAATAACGTGTCGGGGAGGGTATCACTAGAGGAATCCAGCTTGGAAGGTCTGACGCCTTCGACGATGCGTGGCAATCGGGCTGCCGTTCGAATCGTAGTCTGACTTGCTCGATCCACTTTGCTCGCCATCTTGCTGCTCCTGCTCTTCGTCGTCGCACGGGACTTTGTCCCCCTCATCTGCGTCATCGTAGTCTGACTTTCCCGAGCCAGGCGCATCAGAGTGGCCAGAGTGATGCTTCCCTGACGATTGGTTCTCTTCTTTGCCGTCGTGTGAAGCATCCTTGCCTTGCTGGCCATCCTTGACGTCCTTGCCATCCTTGCCATCCTCGCTGCCCTGGCCGCCCTTGCCCTGGTGGCCATCCTTGTTCTTGCCGTGGCTGTCCTTGTCATGGTGGCCATTTTTGCCTCCTGTGTTGGACTTGCCATCTTTCGAGTCGCCTTTGGATCCATCCGTCTTTGAGCCACCGTTGGACTTGGCGTCTTTGGAGCCTCCTGCAGACTTGGCATCCTTGGACTTGGCATCTTTGGATTTACCATTGTTGGACCCGCCTTTGGATGCAGACTTGACAGAGCCATTCTTCTTGCCCTTGCCCTCGCCCTTGTTTTGTTTTTGCTGCTGTTGTTGCTGCTGTTGTTGCTGCTGCTGCTGCTGCTGCTCCTCCTCCTCGGCTGCTTTTGCTGCCTTCTCCTGCTGGATGCGTTGTTGTCTCTGTCGCTGGCGCTCTCGCTGAATCTCGACGGCTGTAGAGTTGATGCTGCTGTCTGCGGGAGGGCGGACGGAGCCGTTGGTGACACAGAGAACGATGCCATCATAGACAATGTCACAGTCGAGGATAGGGTTGTTGTCCTGAAGGAGATCTACCGAGATTCCGTATGCGTTGGCGATCGAGTCACAGGTGTCGCCGTCTCGAGCGCGGTGGACAAACTGACAATCATTGCCGTAGCGTCCAAGACAGAGCTCTGCACCGATTTGGAGCGTGTAGCAGTCCTTTCCCGCGTCTAGGAGGTTAAAGGCCATGATCTGGAAGGTAGATGTGAGAGTCTTTTGGCCAATCGCGTCACACGTGTCGCCCTCGACTACTGTGTACGTGCGGGTGCAGGCGGTTTGGTTGGAGTGGAAGGCGGCCAGAGCACCGAGTGGTAGCAGGCCGGCCAGAAGGGCAGATCGCAACAGGCGCATGGTGGATGAATATGGTGTACGACGGTGCAAGTGAGTTGAGGGTAAGCTGTTCTTGAGAGAGGGAAAGAGATTGTCTTTTCAGAGGAGTGAGAGACAGACAATGAGGACCGCGGCTGGAAGATGAAAAGAATGTGGGTTGCTGAAGAGCAGTTGAGGGAAGCGTGTTGGGGGAAACTGTGGGTGGGAGGGGGGACGTAGGGGAACCAGGCGTCGATGACGCGGAGGTTGGAAGGTGGTGCGGTTGAGATGATACGATATGAACGAATGGAGGAGGGAAAGGAAAGCAACAGAGACGGAGAGGGAGAGGGAGAGGGCTCTCTGCTCGGCACACCAGACCAAGGAGCAACGAGTGCAACTAGGCATACGCACGCAGGGATACGCACTGCTTAACGTACGGAACTGTGCTGGATTTGCTTGATTTTCGGACGGGCCCTGTTGTGTTTGACTGACTGACTGTGCGGTCCCATGCGTTGTCGATCCCAATCCTATCCGCGCGCAGAGGCGGAGGCTGGCTTGCGCGGCGGGGCGCAGAATACAGTACAGTAGAGCAGAATTGGATTGAATCGAATTCAAATCAAATGGGGCGTGCATACTTTACAGTACTGTATGATGTTTTGGCTGACGAAGGGCCTAATTTGGATGGCTCCCCTTTTCCCTGTGCACTTACTTTCCTGACGCGCGCGCACGCTCAGTCAAGTTTGATCAGTGGTCGGCCAGTCACAGATCGGGGGCGCGGAAAGGAGGAAAGCATTGGCGGAAAGCAGAGGGACGCGTCCGTAGCGGAGGAAAGGGTCTCGAGCAGTTCGAGTGACTGACCGTTCGTTGACTGCTGACTGCTGGCTGCCTCGCTCGGCTTAGCAAAAAAATAATACAGACTCTCGGATCGCTTCGCGTCTCAGGGCGCAGCACGGCACTCTCTCTGTCTCTCTCCACACACCCAAAAGCACGCATACACACGCAGAGAGACAGCGAGAGAAACACACATACACATCGCTCACATCACACTCGTCACACTCGGGCGCAAGCAGCAAGCCATCCTATCCTACTCACCTCCATCATCTCCACCGTCGTCTTGCTCCTTCTCTCTACTCTTCTCCCTTTCACTTCTCTTCTTGCACCCTTTTCATCCCCTTCCACTTATCACCTTTGCCCTGTCGATCCCATCCATCCAATCTCTACGCCTTTGTGGTCCAGCTTCTGATCACACTACATGACCGCTTTACACCAGCCCCGCTCGCTCCAACCATAGACCTCATCACAACAATTGCAGGTACGATTGCACACGGTACCTCTCAATTGTCATGGCCCCTGTCGCTTCCACCTCAGCCATGAGGTCCGCGCCAACGGTGTCAAACTCGAATCCAACGACCAACACCAGCATTCCTGAGAATCAGTCGAGCTCCACACCGCCATTGCCCTCTGTAGACCACGTCCGCCAAAGTCATGCCATCAGTCCGTCTCCTCAGAATGTGGCCGCCCGTCTTCTCACCCTCGCTGAGAGCTATCTCTTCCTCAATGATGGTCTCACCCACCCGTCCTCATGGGAGAACGATCTCTGCTCGGCCACTTTCTGGGCCACATATGCCCTCTGCATGGACACCTCATCTATTCGTGCCAGGCGCATTCTAGCCAGATGTGCCCGTCTCGGTGGCTACAACGTCCTCCTCCCCTTTGCCCCATCCGGCACAGCAACATCCTCGCTCACCACCTCCACACGCCTCAACTCGGCTGATCCAAACAACCGCGCAGGAGCTCAGGCTGCCATCCACATCCTCCAACATGGCCCCTCAAGTACCTTCACTGACGTTGCTTCAGCACGCGAGTACCGCGACGCATGCTACACTCTGAATCGTAACTCGGATGCCCTTGAGGTAGCGAACGTCATTGCACCCAGCAATGCTCTTGGCAAGCGAAAGGCCGACCAAGCCCAACAGTCCGACGCACATTCCGCGACTCCTCCCACTTTGGTAACGCCAGAAGATCGCTACGAGTCTCAGCTACTCACAGATTTGGCTTTCGAGGCCGTCGGTACTCATCGACAACAGGAGGCCACCAGTCTCTTCCGAGATGCCCTCTCCAAAGACCTTTGGAATTGGAGGGCATGGACTGGACTTGCAGACATGGGTTCCTCTCTGGGCGCTTCATCTGTGTACACCAAGCAGCCATTGATAGATGCATACGAGCGCCTCCTTGATGCTCGAACTCCTCCCCTCTCCCCCGCCAGTGAGCTCGTCCTCAGCGATCCCGAGACGATGGTCGCCTCCCAGCTCGATCCTCTCCTTCAAGATCTCAGCAACAAGAAGGCCAAGCTTTCAGATGACGATCGTGCGCCTTCTCGCGCCAGCAGCACTGTAACAAGTTCAGCCAGGAAGACGACTCGCACTCGCGCTGGCTCTGTTGCGGCAGGCCCAGCCAGCACTGATTCGAATCTCGCTGATAGCACTGCCCCGGAGGCAACGGTACCACGAGTGAATGTCACAAAGGCAACTCGCGCTCTTTCCACTGCACGCACAAACACAGCTCAGAACGTGATCCCAAGTCAGAATGAGAAAGAGGAAAAGGCAGCCATCAAGGGAGTCACAGCGTCCCGCTCCACCCGCAGTGCGACAACCACATCCAAGAGCCGCGCCAATGGCATGCAACTCAGGAGCACCTCAGGTCGCGCAAATCCCCCGGTACCGGTACCCAGCCGTGCTGGAGCAACGAGCCAGGCTGGCAGTGTAACGTCAACGTCTTCGTCCTCAACCTCTCGCTCAACGACAACCGTTGCACGTCCTGGCGTGGCTACCCGCAGAGTGCCTGTCACCTCGAGTGCGACCACGGGGGTCACGAACGGCAGTGCTTCCAGAACTGCAGCCAACGGTCGGGCCACTGCACAATCCGCGACTGCAACGCGGCCGACCAGCACAGCAAGCAGCCGCCTTAATACAGCCTCCTCGAAGGGCGCCGCTGCCGCATCAGCGGCTTTGTCAGCAAAAGCGAGGTCTACGGTGGTTTCATCTCGCAGGACCCCCGCCGCTGAGATGGCCGCGAGAAGAGAGGCTGCTGAGCGGGCCAAAGCCGAGCTTGTAGCCAGACAGAGGGCTGCTGCACTGGAAAGTGCTACAGAGCTCGCAAACTGGCTTGCCACCGATCTTGCGATCCTCAGTCTGATGCAAAAGTTTGCCGAGTCCTACCGTCACATCCGCAACCATGACGGCGAACGAGCAGTCTCTATTCTGGCACCCTTGGGTGCACCGGCGCGTCAGCTGCGAGGGGCGTTGCGGTCCAAGGTCAGGGAGACGACGCCGTCGCTCAGCGAAGATGGCGGTCTGTCAAGCTGTGCTCGCAACACAATCACGTTCCAATGCTTGCTTGGGAGAGGATACAACGAAACGGCTCAGTATGCACAGGCCGAGATGCACTTTGAAGCGGTCCGCAAGCTGAACCCGTACGCGCTAGCACACATGGACATCTACTCGCTCGTTCTCTTTCAGCTCAACCGCGAGGTGGCTCTGACTGGCTTGGCGCAGGAGCTGACCTTGGTAGATGGCAGCTCGGCGACTAGTCAGATTGTGATTGGCAACGCGTTTGCGCTCCAGCGCGAAAACCAGACGGCGCTGGTGTGCTTTCAGCGCGCAGCAAGCATGGCACCAAACTATGCGTATGCGTACACTCTTGCTGGACACGAAGCACATGAACTTGGCAATCACGACGAGGCGATCGCGTACTTCCGAAGCGCGATTCGTTGTGACGCGAGGCACTGGAATGCATGGGCGGGTCTGGGCCGGGTGTTTGTTTTCATGAAGGGGCACGAGCTAGCAGCTAGCAAGTCGCTGGAACGAGCAATTTCGATCAACAGCGGCAACTATGTTCTGTGGGACCTGGTTGGCTCGACATACTCGCAGCTTGGTCGAAAGCGTCCTGCGCTTGATGCGTACAACAAGGCGATCGCTCTAGCACCCAAGCTGGCAGTGCTGACCTACTTGCGCCGATCCGAGCTGCTGGTCTCTGAAAGGCGGTACAAGGAGGCGCACGAGGACCTGGAGCGCGCACATGAATTGGCTCCTGAAGAGGGGACGATCCACATTCTGCTGGCTCAGTCGTACATGCGGCTGGGAGGCGGTGGCTTCTGCGAGTTGGAAGCAGGAAACGGGACCGTGAAAGCGTCTGGAGAGATGCGCATGCCGTATCGCTTCCAGTCAGAGATCACACACCACTTGGCTGTCGCCGTAGACCTGGACCCGAGCATGCTCAAGGTGGTCAAGGCGATGGGTGAGGGCTGGAGAACGAGTCCGGGCAATCGGATTGTGATGAACCCGGCCGAGCTAAGCAACAGCTCGGCATTTGAAGAGCGGTACCTGGACTACAGCGGGATGTCGGCAGACATTCTGGAGGACGTGGACGAAGTTGACGATGAGCAAGTGGAGGAAGCGGTGGGCCTGGATGATGAAGAGTCGCTTGCGCGCGCGGAAGGGCATTAGCCTTGCTTCTGTCGCACGTACTGAGCCCCGTTGTATAATTAGCTTGAATGCATCTTGTATCCACAACTTGTGGACGTTTCGGTACGATAGTAGCTGTGTTTGTTCCGCGGAGTGGCAGAGGCGAGAAGCGGTTTGTCGGCCGGAAGGGGGGCGGTGTTGTGCGAGATCGTGATCGGATCTGTCGGGAATTGCTAACCGGGACGCGGCGATCGAGGGGGCGGGGCTGTGGGCAGATAGAGGCAAAAGTGCATTCAATCGCGCGTTCAAGCCAAGGCCAAGGCCAAGGCCACGGCCAAGAGCAGCCGGCCAGCCAGCCAGAAGGCGGCGAGGCGGGCCAATCCAATCCAATCCAATCCAATCCAATCCAATCCAATCGCCTCCACTCGTAGGCGGGCGCGAGGAAAGAACAAACGCACCGCACCGCACCCACCGCACACGCACTGGGAGGCGAGGCGAGGCGAGGCGAGGCGACGAGAAGAACGCAAGCGGATGCGGATTGCCAACCAAGCCAACCGCAGTGGCAATAAGCGCTTAGTCTCCTCCCTTCATCTTACACGACCCCGACCCTACTCGACACAATGGCGACCTCTACGACACGCGGAACCAATGCCTCGCCCTTCCCTGCCAGCAGCAGTGGCAACGACGACGGCACCGAGCTCAGCTACCTCAAGTCGCTCGTGTCCCAGCTGAACGACAAGATCGCCCACCTCGAGGGCAAGGCCAAGGACGTACTCGCCAACGCTACCTCCACCGCCTCCTCGTCGCAACAGGGCGTGCGCATGATCCTCATCGGTCCCCCCGGCGCCGGAAAGGGCACGCAGGCACCCAAGATTCTCGAAAAGTTCAACAACTGCGTCTGCCACCTCGCTACCGGCGACATGCTCCGTGACCAGGTCAAGAAGCAGACCGAGCTTGGAAAGATGGCAAAGAAGATCATGGACCAGGGGTACGTTCTTAAACTGCGATCATCACCATAGTAATCACTAACTCGTGCTTGCCCTGTGACAGAGGACTCGTTTCGGACGAGATCATGGTCGGTATGATCAAGGACCAGCTCGAGAACAACCAGTCGTGCAAGAACGGCTTTATCCTCGACGGCTTCCCGCGCACCACCCCGCAGGCTGAGAAGCTGGACGCCATGCTCCAGGACAAGAAGCAAAAGCTCGACCACGCCATCGAGCTCAAGATCAACGACTCGCTCCTCATCTCCCGCATCACCGGCCGCCTCGTTCACCCAGCAAGCGGCAGGAGCTACCACAAGGAGTTTAGCCCGCCCAAAAAGCCCATGACCGACGACATCACCGGCGAACCCCTCATCCAGCGCTCGGACGACAACGCTGAAACCCTCAAGAAGCGCCTCTCCACCTACCACGCCCAGACCGCCGCCGTCACCGACTACTACCGCAAGCAGGGCATCTGGAGCCCCGTAGACGCTTCCCAGGCCCCCGCTGTCGTCTGGCAGTCCATCTCGGCCATCTTTGACAAGAAGCCCGCTCCCGCAAAGTCGGCTTGAGCTCACTAGGCGTCCTATTCACGCATAGATCACCTCATCGTCTTTGTACACGACAAACAAAATCCGACCCCCTCCCTCCCCCCGCACACAACGAAATGTTAACGCACAGTCAATCCATACACAGTCTGTTTCATAATTTCTAACGACCATTGCCATTACAAGGATGTCAGAGGAGCAACATGGAGAAAGGGAGGGAGAGAGAGGGAGAGAGAGAGCTAGGCGTTCTGGTTGTTGAGACGATACAGCGCATATACTCGCGAGCGCGAGCAACAAAAGGCAACCCGATTGCGGAAACGCATGGGCGGGTGTGAGCGAGGGGGGTTCTTTTGATGGTTGATACAGGTGGAAGAGGAGAGACGCGGGCATTTACAGCCTCGATAGGCTCGGTGACCATGAAACAAAACCAGAAACGTGTGATGGGAGAAGGAAGAAAAGAACCCTTGCGAGAGACGATGACTGATAGTGTGACAATGTTAGACCCGATCAGCGGCGAGAAACGAAGCAGGACTTGTGACATGGTCAAAGGAGGTCCTTAGCCAGAGGCCTCCTCGGAAGGGAAAAAAAAAACAAGAGGCGGTCGTCCACCATGCGAGATTCTGACGACGATTCGATCGTGAAAAGTGCAGAGTCAAACCCGTGACTGTAGAAGGGGGGGAAATGGAAAACGAGAACTGCAAAAAAGAAAAGAGGTGACAAGGGAAAAGAAATCTGCTGGTAGCAGCGAGCGTAGGGAGGCAAAGATCCCTGATGATGTGCGTCCCGTGGAACCCCCCAACTCATGACTGAGGCTGTTGATCTGGTTGAGGTTGCATTTGCTGCTGCTGCTGAACCATTGCGGCCTGAGCCTGTGCTTGAGCCTGCGCCTGCGCCTGAACCTGTGCTTGCATATGCGCCTGTGCTTGTGCTTGGGCCTGTGCCTGCGCCTGCGCCTGCGCCTGCGCCTGCGCCTGCGCCTGGGCCTGTTGCAGACGCGCTCCCTCCTGTCCTAGAGGATCAAAACCAGAAGGCATAGCGGGTGAAAGCACAGAGTCGGGGTGAATTCCACCGACCGACACGGTAGCAGAAGGCGCGGACGGCATCTGAGCCATCGAGCTCACAGCAGGAAGCTGCGCTGCCATCTCCGCAGGCATCGACGACATCGGGGTCGACGTGCCCTGGCCCGGTCGGGATGAGGCGCTGATACCAGCCTTGTGAGCTGGGAGCGAAAGCATCAAGTTGGCGGCCTGCTCTTGTTGCCGTCGCTCGATCATGGTTCGGACCTGATGCGCATGCAATTCCTCAGCCGAGATGGAAGGCGGCATGCCTGCAGGGTTCGCTTGTCCGCTCGATCCGGTTGACTGAATAGTCTCATGTGACGTTTGCGGAGGCACAAGCTGGCCCTGTTGAGGAGCAAGCTGCGATGGGTCGCCATGGTGCGGAGTGAGCATCGCAGCATCCAAGCTCATGTACTGCTGACGTGCGTCTTGATGCACGGGCGGTGTAAACGGGAAAGAGATGGCCGACAGGACCGCAGGTACCCTTGATGGATCCACCACCTCGTATTTGATCGACTCGGCAGGGTAGGGCATAGGGACTGCTTGGTGCTGTTGCGCTAGCTGTTGCACAGCAGGGTGCTTGGCTGGTTGGATGCTCGCGCCTTCCATTCCAGCCACGCCGTTCACGGGGACAGTTCCGTCTGGCTGAACACCGGTCGTCGCACCTGCAATGACACTGACCCCGCCCTGAACGTTTGGCAGGTTCATCTTGTCAGAAGACAAAGAGGCCACCGAAAGGAAGAAAGAATGCTGAAGCTGGTGCAGTTGCCCTGCATGGACGTAATGAGCTGTAACGCTGATCTCCCCGCTTTCACTGTTCGCATCCGGAATACCAGAGAGCACTTTCTGGTTCTCTTCCCACGAGATCCACGATGGCAACTTGTTGGCCGAGAACACCGCCTTGATGCTCGAAGACGAAGCCTGCGGATCCCAGACTCGCAACGGCCATGTCCACTTGAGACCGGCATATGCTACCTTTTCTGGCGCACCAGCGATCTTGCGCGAGAATTCGCGGAACTCCCAGCCGCCCTCAGGAATCTTCTTAGCATCAACGATCCAGATATGATTTCCCTTCGACTTGGCTTTCTTGCCGTCCTCATTGAAACGAGAAATATATGGCTGTGTCCAGAGGTACTGCTTGATCTTCTTGATGGAACAATCAGCTTCGCTAACTCCGCGTCGGTAGACCTCGGACTGGAAAGCATTCGTGAAGGCTTGGATGCGGAACTTGAAAGGACGGAAGTCGGTAGACTCATCCAGCCTGGCCATCTTTTTTGGCATCAGCGTTTGGTGCACCAGCTCGCCTCGATCATCGGTAGCCTCAAGATTAGAGCAGATTGCTGTAAGGAACGAGTGAAAAATCTGCTCGAGGGTGTTCCGCAGCTCAGGCGACAGGGTAGCATTGCCATTCGACTTGTCGTTGGCGGCTCCCATGTCATTTGCGTCATCGTACTGGCCAAAGTCGAACGACGCCCCGCTCGAAAAAGGTCCACTGCTTCTGTGACGCCTGTGCTTGGTCAAGTTTCGCTGCGAGGACTCCTGCTGCCCAGCTCCTTCATCAAAGCTGTCGCCGTTGCTAAATGACTCGTCAGGCGTAGTAGCCCCAGAGTCAAGAGCCGACTGCTGTCCAGAGCTGCCACCATTGGTCAGAGAGGACATCTGGAGGGCAGCACGTGAAATCCTTGGCTTGTTGTCCGTCGCGCTGATCACATCGCCAGCCATCGTGTGAGTCGCCTGCGGCATCGCATCCTGCAAAGAGCCGTGGCGCGAATGGCCTTGTCGAGCGCGCGGACTGGGTGGCATCGACTGTGAGGTTGGCATTTGAGCAAAGGGTTGGCCTTGGTTCATGGGGAACTCAAACGGTGTCTGAGGCGTCGTCGGCGATGCAGACAGCGAATTGGCCGTCAGAGATTGGTTTCGACCCTGAAGCGTGGCGGCAGAGGGATTCTTGGCCATCGTCTGTGGCTGGGGAGCTTGAGTGACGGTGGGATTGTGTTGCAAGGGCGGAGCGCTATGGGAAGGAATCGGCGGATTTGGCATCGCGCCAGATGCAGCAAGGGTACCTGGGGGTGCCGAAGGAGGCGCAGAAGGTGGATGGATCGGCGTGGTGTTCTCAGACCTCATCGACTTGAATGGCTGATCACCCATGGCCTCATCGACTTGCATGGGGCGCTTTTTGGCTGTGGGGCTCGTCATTCCGGATTGCAGATTCTCTGAAGAATTCTGTCCCTGTTGACGAGCCTGCTCCGGTGTGCTGTTGAGACTCGCGGCAGCCATATCGGCCTGTACCGTGGCAAGGCTCTGACTTCCAAGTTCGCCAATGCGGGCCAGCGATCGCTGGAGATCTTCGAGGCAGCTGCTGCTGACTCCGTGTTCTCCCTGCTTGAACATGTCCCTCGCGTTGTTTGCAAGCACTACAACGTTGTCCAAAAGCTGCCCAATCTGACCGATTGTTGCGACGCTACCGCCTGAAGATTGTTGCTGGTTGGATTGACCGCCTTGAGCTTGAGCGATGTTTGGCTGCGCCGTGGGAACCGCAGCCGCAAGACTTGAGGCGCTTGGAAGGGGTTGGGAAACAATGTGCGATGAGACGGGAGCGCTGCTCTGGGGCATCGAGGTAATGCCAGCCTGGAGTTCTGCGTTTGATACAGTAAGCGGTCCTGGACCCGTCTCTGCCTTGGGTGTAACTTCGCTCTGATGCTCATATGCAGGGCTGATAGGGAGCGCCATCGGCTGCGAAGCAGGAACCTGTCCGCCAGCCGACGTTGGAGCTGCCATACTCATGGGAGCAGGCCAGACGAATGTGGAGAGGCTGTCAGCGCTGTTAGGAACCATGTGGTGTCCCATCGTGCTGCTGGGCAAGTTTTGCAAGTTGACACCCAACGATATTGACCGTTGATGATTGGGGCCGTTTGATTTCACGGGTGTCTGGAACATGGTGGGTGGTGCTGCATGGTTCGCCATCTCTGCCATTCGAGCCTGATGCGGCTGCGCCTGCGATACCATCTGAGGTTGAGAGGGTGCCATTTGCTGCTGCTGCTGTTGCTGCGTGTGTTGAAGATGTTGCAGCTGCTGCTCCTGAGGAGGCTGTTGGGATTGTTGCTGCTGCTGGTGCTGCTGCTGGATAAGGTGGTGTTGCTGCTGCTGGTGTTGCGGTGGTTGCTGCTGCTGTTGTTGTTGTTGTTGTTGTTGTTGCTGCTGCTGCTGCTGCTGCTGTTGTTGAAGCATCATGGCCTGCTGCTGGACAGCTTGTTGCTGTGCCGCCTGCTGCTGGGCCATTTGTTGCTGGATCGCTTGCTGCTGGGCAGCATGTTGCTGATCTGCAGCAGGGTTAAAGGCAAGCGGCTGTTGCATATAGAAATTGCCGGGGGCGTTCGCTGCACTCATGGCGGCAGAAGCTTGCAGCCCGACGGGTGACCGAGGGACACTCAACGGACTGCCAGCGTTCGGTTGCCCGTCAGGGGCGGTGAAGTTTGAGCTCGTGGAGTGCTCCAAGGTGTAGAACGGCTCCCCGTCGCCTGGGAGCAGAATAGCAGGATGTGGACCAGGAGCACCACTGGCAAAGTGTTCGGGGTTGGTGGATCTGCGCAGAAGACCGCGTCTCGACGCGTTGGACGGGATAGGGGCGATGGGTCTAGCTTGGCCCTGCGATGCAACGTCTGCCTGTGACAGGTGAGCGTACTTGAAGGTGGGAGTGTTGAATGCCGTTGAAGTCGAGCGTGCTTCAACAGGGGAAGGTCCTGCGTTGAGCCCTGCGCGGCTGTCGGCAGTCGCCGCTGAGGAAGAGCGTTGATGCAACGACAAGGTGGAGGACTATATTGGCGAGATGCAGCAAAGACACCTCGCACTGGTCCTGCTGGAAAACAGATTGGTGTGCTGAAAAGGGAAAGGTGCGGAGCGACAGCGACCCGTAAGGGAAAGAGATGAATACGAGTCAGTCATCAACATTCTTAAGCCCGACTTGCTCTTGGTCTGTTTGATCCGCCTATCTCGGTTCTGTCCGGGAGCAAATGGGGCGAAGTGGCACGGACGTCCGGCGTGCGGAAGAGTCACATCTGCGGCATTCCAGCTTGTCCGCTCCGCGAGCAAGACACGCTGGAGCCCAGCAGTATGCGCCCTGTATTTCCCACTCCAAAAAACAAGCCGACCACATGGCACGAGGCTCGTGAGAGCCAAGAAAGACGAGACAAGGGCAGAGCGACGACTACAACGTGTCCATGGGTCATATTCGCCTGTACCCGTTGCTTGGGACAAAAATTCGCGTCCCGCAATCTCTCCCGCTGAAGCGTGGATATTGTGGCTGTCTTGCACAAGATCCCGAAATGAGAAGATCTCAACCGGCTCCCTGCATGCACACTTACCTTTTTGGGTGAAGAGAGGGTCCGCAGCTCAGAAAGGTGGCTTATGAAGTTGGCGAGCCAAGCTGTGTGGTTAGTGATTATGGCTTTTGCTTCCGAAGTGATTGCACGGAAGAAGTAGGCGAATAGGGATGGCAGTAGAAGAAGCAAGTTGGCCTCGCAGAGGACCTAGGGAAAGCGAAGAGCGAGCAGAATACAGGAAGATGTAGGCTGAGAAGCAAGGGTGTCGTTTGTCGATTCGAGTGGAGCTAGGAAGAGGCGTCCTGGCCGAGTTGCGTCTGTGCGGGGAAGGCAGGCGAATCTAGTGGACAGGTGTAGGATCAAATGAAGGCGGGGCGGGTCGCAGACTCCGGTTAGCCTCCACGCTCGGCGGGAGGAAGGCTGAGGCAGAAAGACACTGTGACTTGGCAAAAGCTAGTTGAAAGTGTCTTGCATCCGAACTGTTGGAATGGGGATGCTGAGGATGCTGGCAGTTTCGGATCGCTTCAGAGACAGGCTTTCGAAGCAGTCGCAGGTGTGGAGCGTTGGTGGACAGTCAAGCTGCAACTCGGATCGTATCAGGGTCGGAATAGGCTCAAGCCGACTTGATGCTTGCGGTTGAGTGAGCAAGAACAAGCTTTAGCGATGTGTGCCTGCTCGTGAATGGACGGAGCGATAGAGGGGAAAAAGCCTTTCTTGTCCAAACGCTCCACGTCGTGCAAAACAGTATCGATGCGGGTGAGCTTCTTAGGGCGGCCGGGTCAAGAATATCGCGTCTGCGTGAACCGTGCAAGGGCGAAAGTGACCGTAGCCGAAAGGAGGGGGGAAAGGAAGGTTGATAAGGAAAGGAGGTGTAGGTGCGGAAAAGGGCGGCAGGTAGGAATGGATGGTAGAGTGGAAGTACTGGGTGAAGGATGCGTGGATGCTACCAGTACTGCAGCATTGGCGGTGCGGATTCCACACTGGAAGGTTGGGTCGGGTTGGGAAGAGCAGGGCAGGGCAGGGCAGGGCAGGGCAGGGCAGGGGCAAGGGGAGGTCTGAGCTGGGCCGACGGTGTGTTGTATTTGCGGCTAACTTAACGGGAATATTGTTGTATTTCTCCCCTTTTACTTGTGTTTTTTGTCTTTGGTTTTGGGCTCAGTTGACCACGGCTACGCAGCGGGTGTGAAAATCACCAGGCAGTGTTGCAAGGGCTGGCCGGTACAAGCAGTTCTAAATCACACTCTTCTCAGCGAGCGACGCATTGCTACAGCCATTGACAGCACTTATCACCGTACCTGCCTGCCCACCCCATACTTGGCAAGCGCTATCAGATCTTGAACACCGCCTCTCCAAGCGTTATTCTATCGAGCCAGATCGTGGATGCTACCCTGCGAAACGACATGTTTCCTTTCCTGTTCTGCGAACATTAGAGAGTAATCACATACTGTAAGTTAGCGATCGATGCATGGTTGCTCCTAGCCCCCGTAGCTTAGTCGTTCTTGCTGAGCACTCTCACTGCAAGAGCACCGGCACTAGCGCAGGCTCCTTTGTCGTGAGGAAGCGTTGGCAGGAAAGCCGGCTGGCTGGGACTGGTGGGGCAGGGGCAGACAGGGGCGGCTGGGCTATTCAGTGCAGAAGAGCAGCGCTTGCGAGCTTTCGGGGCGGCTCACTCATTCACTGCTCGCTCAGTCGCTTGAGCCAACCACCCCACCTTGCGGTGCAGGCCCGTCCGCCTGCCGGACCTGAGCGAGAGGCTGTGGAAAGAGGCGCAGCGCAGCAGCCTCCGTGAGAGCAAGGATGAATTTGATGGGTTGCAGGAGAGGCTGGCAGAATTGAATTCGGATGAGGCTACGCGCGATCTCTGGACTAATCGGTTGGCTGTACGCATTCGAAAGGAGGGAAAAATGAAAATCTTCGGCATACGGTCAGCAGAAGAAAAGTATGCAAATTTTTTCTCAATCTTTTCCTTCCACCCTTTAAGTTTCGGTTGGCCAGTTGGGTCTGCCGGCTGAGCTTGAGTGATTGGACTGGGTTGCTGCCACTCCGCCTCATCTCACTCAATCGCATACACGCTTTCTCAACAGTCACGGTCTGGGCGGCACACCCGGTGTGTTGGTTGCCGTGCGGAGTTGCCTCGCAACATCCGCGCTCTGCGACTGTGTGCTGTGCCTCTTACTCACCAGATTGACTTCGCCGGTGGGCCTGTTGTCTCCCACGCCCGGCTTCAGCCCTCGCAAGGCTGGCTGGCTGGCTGGCAGGCAGGGCTGTGTTGTCGGGATCGGTTTCCCTTTGCGCCAACCACGCTGTTAGATTGGAAAAAGTAGAGCAACACGAGGAAGGCACGGCAGCTTCTACAGCGTCAGGCGTTCCAGTCCTGACTGGCCATGAGGAAGCCACGATGCCGTTCGCTTGGCCTCCTTGAATTTTGGGTTCTCTCCCACGAATTGGCTCTCACCCGACCTTGGCCAGCCCAAGCGGCTGGTTTGGCTGGTCGAGCTCTCAGGGCTCATGTTACTGCCTGTCTATCTCTGGCTTCCATTCGGCCTAGCCCCGATACGTGGCGTGAAGACATAAACAGGGTCAGTGGGATTAGAGCTCTGTGGCCTCGACAAGCAGGTGGGTTTCAGGGCACAGGTGAGACAGAGACACGTACATACGGCTGCGCGCGCAGAAAGCAGTGACGAGAAGGGAGTGGGTGCGTCGGCGGGCTGGATTTGGGGGGAAGGCCTAGGCAAAGGCGTCTTTGGATTAGTACTGTACGTTGTTGTTGGTCACTGCTTGCTCTCATTCAGTCAATATCAAGAGCTCATTGGTGGATCTTGCTGTACATTCACAACAGCGGGACTTGGATCACGGGCTCCGCTGATAATGTCCCGAGGGAGGGGGGAGGCAAGTCGCCGAGTCGTGGAAGCTACGGCCACTTATTTCGCCGCGATCCCTTTGGTCGTTGTGCATACAGTACTGTATTCGTTCTTGATCTAGACCGACGAAGCTTGGGCGAGCACAAAAGGTCGGTTGAGCTGATTGCACAACATAGCATCGAGAACGGTATAATATCGTCACCATGTAAGCAATGCTTCGCCTGACGCTGGCAGGCAGACAGCCCTTCCCGCAGGCAGACAGGCCGCTCGCAGCGGAAGGGCTGCGGGGTGCCACTTTTGGGCTTCGGCTGGAGCCTGGTTGCAGTTGCCAGGGCAGCAACTTAGGAACAGAAGGAGCGCCGCACTCCAATCCAATCCAACTGCAAAAGTCACAGTACAGTGAACTATCCGGCCGAGCAAGGCGATTTGGGTCTGAGGTGTTGGGTTGGCAGACAACCCGACGTCAGCCACGACGCCTCCATACAGGGCTGTATGAGCGGCTCGGCAGTCAGTGGTTCTTGGCCCGTTGCCTCTCTTGCCTCTCTTGCCTCGCGATCTGGTGCATCCAGCGAATGGGCTTCCATCAACGGGATTTGGACGCTGTACGTTCCTGCGCAACGTCGTTACGTTCCGAGGAAAGCCAGGCAGCCTCCAGGCTCACAATTTTCAAATCTGCCAGCCTTGCCTTGCCAGCCAGCCAGCCACGTACATCACACCTAGACCAGGGATACAGCCATGCCTATGGTCTCGAGTCTTGGTCCCATGCTGTGGTTGGTTCCACCCACGAGGCAAATACTGTACACCGTGCCAGCCAGCTAGCCAGCCAGCCTGCGGCAACAGTCAATTTGAGGTCCGCTGCCACACGAGGTAATGAGGCAATGCAACCAACCGCGTGGAAGAATGTCGCAGCACAGTATAACCTGCATGTGCGTGTTCTCGTCACCCTCCACACATGCTTGTCTTGTATTTCTTCCGCTTCTGGGGTGTCCCCTTCTGTCTCAAGGAAACATAGCAAACCGAGACTGACCAAGTTACGGCGGGGGAAAGAAGCTTGCTCGACTGCATCCAGAGCAGTGTTTGTCCGGCAGACGGCTTCATCCAGTAAGAGCTTGTTTTGGTCCGCGATCAAGAAGAAAAAGGCTGATCTTAGAAATCCGTCAAGCAAAAGGTGCATCCATCGATCCCGGTGTCCTCCACCGCGATCCGAGCAGTCACGCCAGCCAAGCGAGTCAACTAAGCGAAGCACGACAGCTCATGGGCGCCGGATTCGCGTTTTCCCTCGTTACAATCCGCACCAACTTTCTCTTCATGCCCGACACACAAGCAAGCAAGCAAGCGAGATTGGGATTGCAAGAAAACTATGGGTGCAAGTTCGAGCGATGTCGGAAAAGAAAAGAGAGCAAATGAACAAAGCGGGAGACTGCGAGTAGTACTGTAAAAGGAGCGTGGGTTTCGCGAGCATATGGGCTCGAACGAAGAACTGAAAACTGGAAAGTGAAGCGAGCGTGTGATAGACAGCATTGGATCGGGAGAGAGGCGAAGAGTCAGGCTGAATCATGTTCAGCAAAAAGGTAGACAAGAAAGGATCTGTGGCTGATCAGCGCCCTGGTCCTTTGACACTTCGCAACACGGGTGCCTTGAAGCTCATGATCGAGTTGGATCGCCTCAGATAGTCCGGCTGCGTCGATGCCTCCGAAGACGCAATAGAAGTGATGCTCTCCTTCCTTGTCAGGCGGTATGATGGAGAAGCGCTGAGCAACTGACCCTGGTTGTGCGGCTGGATCTGAGCCTTCTCCGCGCTCGCAGCCAACTTTGCAACTCTGCCGGGTGTACTGGACGGGGTGCTCGTGGTACTGCCCGGTCCCCCTTTGTTGCCGGTGAAATCGCGAAGCGTCTGAGAGCGGTTCTCGAGCATGGCGATCTTGTTGCGCACCGATGGCACCACGATAGCACTACCCCGGATCGAATGGGTACTGTGCGAGCGCGTCATGCCACCACCACTGCTGCCGTCCATCAAAGAGGTCGAGCTCGCTGAGTGTCGCAGCAGGCCTTCCACTTTCTCTGGACTGGCAAGAGAGTCCTCGCCCAATGAGGAGACCGATCGTGGCAGCTGTGGTGGCTGCGGAAGCACCTTTCGAGCCACCGGTGTCGATATGGAGTTGAGCATTGGCTTAGCCTCGACAATGCTCTCTGAACGAGCGCGGAAGAAAGTCTGACCAGCAATCTGGGGCAGCTCGCTGCAGATGCTCTCAGGCGTCTCGGCACCAGCACTGGTAGCTGGCGATGAGGAGGCAGTATCTGACGCCGTTTCGCTGCCCGAAACGCTTCGGCCCTCCTTCTTGCTGCGGCGGCGACTGCGGGAGCGACTTCGTTTCTGCGTGTTTGACGAAGACTGTGCGGCCCTGTGACGACCCACGCCATCCGCGGGACTGGCACCACCGTCGTGTGAAGTCTTATTCTGGCTCTTTGGCTGAGCCGGTTTGCGAGCCTGTCCCATGTTTGGCGAACTGCCATCACGAGGACTCTTCTTATCGGCAACCTGCTTTGGGTTGACCTTAGCCTTGATCGGCTGGCCGATGGCGGAGCTAGGAGCCTGGACCTTAACTGGATTCTGACCCGTGGCAAACGAAAAGCCAGAACGACCCTTCAGGGACTTTGTTGGTGAGCCACCGTAGATCGACTTGGACGGGGACGACGGGCGTGAGCTCTGGCGGACTGGAGGGATCACATCTGCGATCGTCCTTGGCGATGGTGACGGACGAATCAGCGTAGAGGCACGAGGTCTACCTGCCGCAGCAGGCACGCTCGGCTGACTCTGAGGTTCGGATCGGGGGGAGGTCAGGTCGCTTTCGACCCGAGTCTCTGGGCTTTCTGAGCTTGGCTGTGGTACCGTCTGCATGATCTCCGAGACTTCGGCGGCGTCGTGCTCTTCCTCGCTGTCGTTACTTTCGCTGTGTCGCCGCATCGACCAGCTTTCACCATTTGAGACATTATCCTCGTCCGCCTCTGGGATCTCCTCCATGAAGCTCTCATCGTCATCCTCGTCGACGGTCTCGTTGTCTGAGCGGACGTAGTAGTCGGGTAACGTTGACGAGCCCTCATCAATTGAAACAGAAAGGTCAGGGTCTTCCGCATGACTGTGTTTGACATCGTACACCCTGAACGAGCCGCTGCGGTCCATCTGGGAGGAACCGATGACCATATCGACCTCGTCTACTGACTCTTCGTTCAGGTTAAGAGTACGATCGGGGTCCACCTCATCGTAGTCGTCACCGACCTCGTCTAATGTGACCACGTTGGTGACACGCAGTGTCGGAATAGTCGCCATTCCCATCGCGGTTTGAGAAGGAAGCTCGAACGGCAAGCAGCTTGGGTGGACAGGACCGAGTGAGGAAGCTGTGTCTGAAGCATATCCGAGTGATGGCCCACGGGTCACGGTTGATCCTGTTGGCGTCGCGCCACCTTCCAGGTCGGTCTGGGCACAGCCTGAGGGAGTGGAGCTGCCGTCGTCTTCGGCAATCTCGATTCCCAGTCCCATGGGACTTGGCTCCGAGCCGCTGGTGGATCCCGCCACGGGTGCTCCTCTTCGAGCTGTGGCGCTACGGATTGCGTGGTTGATAAAGTCAAGCGACTTCTGGTGCTGAAGTCGCCGGACTCGAGCGGCCTCACGGTCTTCTGCGGACAAGTTTGCGTTGCCGATCTGTGCTGAGCCTGCCTGTCCTTGGAGCGAGACTTCGACCTTGCCAGGGCTTCGGAGTGCATCCATGGACTTGACCCGTGCAACCATGCGGTCCTGGCCGTCGTAATTGTCCCCTCCAACCGTCTGACTCCAGGTCCTGGCCAGACCACCTCCCTCTGGCACCTTGTCGCCGTAGGTGCCGTACTGGCTTCCGGATCCGGACGAGTGCTTCAGCGGCGGAGGGTCAAGAGAGACAAAGTTGATGATTCGGACCGGCAGCTCGACCGACACATCTGAAGAAAGCGAACTTCCAACCGAGACTTTGACTGTGTAAACGACTTCCACGTGTCGACCACGCGAGATAGACAGGGCTTCGTTCGGCAGAGCAAGGTAGTACGAGAGGTCGACCCTTCCTGCGGGCTCTACTCCCGTCCACCAGCCGCGGGCAGTCACGACGCCCTTGGAGCCTCGTTGGCCCATCTCTAGCGTCTCCTCGGTGATCTTCTTTCTCGTCGTCGAGGTCTGGCAGGCATCAGGGTCAATGTATCCGTCTTGGTCGGTGTGCTTGGCCATATCAAGCTCGGGCTTTGGACGGAACAGGGTCACGGTCCTGATCAAAGCCAGCGTCAAGCTATTGACCTTCTTGCTTGTGTCGTTCGCGACGGCAACGTTGACGTACATCCGCTGTCCGGCAACCCAAGTGCTTCGGTGCAGCGAAGCAGTGAGATGTACTTTTCCCGAGCCGCCTAGGAAGAGACCCTTGCTGGTCGAGGCCTGGATGGGCGCGGGAGCGCTGGAAAGAACCACAGCCGGGTTGAAGTATGGGTAAATCTCAATGTGGCGATAGAAGTGGGCGATGGAACGGTTGACACCTCCCGAATTCTTGAGTTTGATGGAACCGATTACGATGTATCGTACAAGGGCACTCTTACCCCGGTAGCTACCCTTGGCTCCCTTGGCGATCGGAAGATCGAGGCTGAATGGAATCGAGTGGACGCCCTCTCTGCCAACGGCGTATCCCTCTGCATCAGGCGAGGACTCAAAGCAGGTAAGCGATGAGCGCCCACGTGCCTCAGGAGACGATAGAGTGGGAGACCCATGCAGATAGTAGGGCTCGCTGGGTCCACCATCGCTGCGATCGCCATCTATCACGGAGGCATGGTGGTAGAAAATGTGTCGCGTGTCGTCATTGATCAACTCTATGACACAAGACAGGTTGGAGGTTTGAAGTTTCCAGGAGTGTGAGTAATGAACGAGCAAAGTACAACTAGACCGGGAGTACAGCACTTACCTTCGAATCCGACAACGCGAATCTTGGGATGGGCCAGCATGACCTCTCCCTCACGCTCGTTGCCGCCACGAACCTTGATCTCCATACGTCCACGAAGGGAACCTCCTTCCACAACGAGGTCGCTCTCGAGGAACAGGTCCACCTCAACTCGAGCCTTTCCGGCTTTGCCCTGCTCCAGAATCGCAGGAGGAGCAGTAGCGCTAGCGACAGCATTAGACCTGCGCAGCCCGTTTCGGATCTTTTCGGCGTCGCTCTGCATAAGTTGGGTTCCTGAAGCGGCGGAAGCTGAAAGCTTCTTCGTCGAATTACCCAGCAGACGATTGAGCTCCTTAGAGCGTCGGATGGGATTCGCGGTGGTGCTGAGAAGAGTGCTCTGCCTCTCCAACATGGCAGCTGAAGTCTCTGACAGGCTTCGACGGGGTCGGTTCTTGACTTTCTTAGGACTAGACTTGTCGGCGGATCTCGCTGGGCTCGATTGGCGCTCGGCGGCGCTTCCGAGACCAGCCGAGACTGACACGCTCGAACGAAGCGGCCGGTGACCTTCTACCGGGGCGCTCGTAAGGATGCTCTGATTGTCTGCAGTATCCACATTTCCCGGCATGATCGGAATGCCGACCTCGAAGGACTTGTTCAATCGATCGAGGCTGACCATAGCCTCGCCTCGCTCCGCCTCTTCGAGTCCTTGAATGTGTCTTCTGCTCATCTGTGGCATTCCCGTGCTTGAATGTGACTTTTGCATGGCCACAGGACCTGTTGGCACGATCTGACCGGGCACGATGCCGACAGCCTGGTGATGGTGGATGCTGCTGCTCCTCTCGTGGCTGGGCTCAGCTGGAGCTTCATATTGATCGCCACCTTGCGAGGGACTGCTCATCAACCTGGCACGGGGCAAGCCGACACTGTTCGCACGTTGTCGTCCATAGTCTGATCTCGAGTCACCAGACCTCTGCGAACCTCCATAAGAAGACGCCGAGTCTTCTGCTAGAGAAGGGTTTGCCGAGGTAGTCCGGCTGACACGACCAGTCGCATCAATGCAAGCTGTTTCTCTGCCGTCTGAGTCGTAGAAACTTCCGACCTTCCAGCTCTGCGTGGCACTGATCTCGCTGGGCGCCTTTTCAGGCAGAGGAGGAGGCCCAGCAGTGGTGCCGACTGCTCGATACTGTTGTCTTTGTTGTGATGAGTTGGCTGAAATGGAACTTGATGCTTTGGAGGGTGAAGTCGCGCTTCCCGGTGCTGGAATGACAGGGTCCATTGAGATACGCGAAAGCAGGCTTGGACCAGTGCTCTTCGCCTTCGGCTGCCCGATCTGAAGCACTGGCTCTGCAGCTTGAACGCTTGCGGTTTCCGGTTCATTCGGATCCATTTCGACCTCAATAAAGCCGCCGAAGCCGTCTGAGATGGTGACGAAGGTCTTTTTTCCTCGTGCGGTAGGCTCCGGCTTGGATGCGAGGCGCTCCTCCAAGCTCGGTTTTGGATCTTGCCTTTCCTGATTCATATAAGCTTCGTTATCTGTATGAGCCTCCTGTTCATGGGCGGGGCCAGCATCGCCACCGATCCTTTCAGCGAGCCGAGCTCCCCTGAAGTTACCCCTCGCCGAACCACCTCGGGCTGAACCGCGGCCCCACCCAGCACGACTTCCGCTGCGTGGGATTTCGGAAGAACGCCCAAGACTTGAGCCGCTGTCAGACTTGTACGCGCTTGACAGATTCATGGTACTCATGCTCTTGCTAATCGCTTTAGAGCTTGCCGGCGGCGGACCCGAAGGCTTCTCACGGCTGATAGGAACCCGGGATAGCTGAGGCTGGGACGCATGTTTTCGCAGAGTCTTGGTGCGTTTCAGTGCGCTTCCGCTGCTCCCAGATGCTGATGAGAAAGAAGTGGCGGATGTCTCAGTACCAGGCGACGAGTCCTCGCTCGAGCTCGAGTACAATGCACTGCTTGAGGATGAGGAACTGGAAGAAGCGCCCGAAGCTGGAGCAGAGAGTCTCTTTGTGCGTTGAGAGTCGAGTGGGAAATCATCCGAGCCCGAGCTCGGGGTGCCGGTGTTGGCGCTGGACGGTGATAAGAAATCCTCGTCCGTGTACGCTCCATGGCCAAGAACACCAGGTTCGCCGCTTGCGATCCTGACTCGTCGAGCCTTGTCCTCCGCGGCCGCCGATCGCTTTAAAGTGCTGAGGCTTGATTTTTTAGGGATCGCGGTGAAGCGGTCCCTAGAAGTTTGAGCAGCACCAGTAGCTCGTGCCGACTGACGAGATGGATGTGAGTTTGCTTTCTGACCCCTAATCACAGACTCAAGGTCGGTGTCAGGTCCAGAACCGAAGTCTATGCCAAGGCCTGACATGGCTTTAGAGGCAAAGGTTTGCCTGGAGTTGCGTGAAAGGCTTGACCAGTTGTGTCTGAATGATTTGAAAGAAGGGATTGGTCTGGGAAATCGAGGCTTTGAAGAAGGATGGTGGTGAAGTGCGGTGATTCGATGTGCAGGCGAAAGGGTGAAGAGGAGGTCTGATGTGGTAGGAGGATGTGGTCAGTTGTCAAGATGGCCTGAAGAACGATCTGTGTTTGTGGTACTCACTCGTTTGGGTCAGCACGGACTTTGAGCAACGATTCTTGGTCGCACACAATACCCCATACCAAAATACATCAAGACTAAGTCAGCAACCGCTCGACAAGACCGCCCGATGTCCGTCTACGGTTGGGGCGCGTGGAAACTACAAGTTGGAGCAGCCACAAGCAGGCCAACCGCAGCACAGCACAGGGTGTGTTTAGGTGCAGGTGAGGAGTATCAGCTGAGACGCTGTCTCTCTGTCGGCTGGAAGCCAAACATCTACGGGGCTGGAGGTTAGCGTTAGCCGTGGTCGTGTATGCTGTGGGAAAATCGTGGTTGCGGCGCCAGGTCGACGCGCTGAAAGCAGCATATCACTTTGGTATGTCTTTGCCGTTCACACCGCGTTGCCGATCGTCCTGCCAGCCAGTCAGCCAGTCAGCCAGCCAGCCAAACGAGGTCGGACTGGGCATGGTGGTCTGCGGTGCAACGTGCATTACCATGTAAGCTTGTGCTTGGTGTGCCGTCACCACGATCTTACCAGCAGTCGGGCCCGCAACGCCAGTGCGTCTGGCTGTAAGCTTGGTATTTGCTGCGCAGTTTTGGACGTGCATGTGTCCCTTCAAGCCTCCACTTTACTGCAAGTTACTTGGTTTCCTGCACAATTCTGCAATAAGCCTCCGATAGTCTCTCGTCCGAGATGAGTGGATGCTTCGCTCGTTGCATCCTTTTAGGTGTGCTTGCGTGCCATATTTAGAATCCGGCCATCACATGACACACACACACACACTCTCTCTCTCTCACCTGAGCATCGTCCGAGACCCTAATTGAAATAGGGGTCGGCCTACAAAATAGTCACAACTGATCTGGCCTGCCGTTCTCGCGATCAGAACCACTGCATATGACAAGCTCAAGAGGGTGCAGTCGAAGGCGGTCAAGTGAGGCTGGATAGCGAGAAGATGACGCAAAGGCAGGCCAAGCCAGTCATTTCGACCCCTGAAGAGAGACCCTCCCTTTCGCATCAATTTCATTTTCGGCTGCGCGCGACTAGGCAGAAATGAGCTGCAGCAGCGCAAACGTGTCCGTGTCTGCGCCCGGCTGGCTGGCTCACTCGCTGGCTGGGCCGTGGCAGAGTGGCCCAGCCCGATTTTGGATTTTCTTCCACTCTTCGCGTGCCCCGGCCCCGGCCCCGGCCTGGCAGCCTGGATCGCTGGACTGCTGGTTGACGAGTGAGGGACGTCGGCTTGGGCTGGGCTCCTCTTCTGTTGGCGTGAGCGTTGCAACAACGACGGAGCGACATCATCGCTTCCTGTCAAACCCAATTTCCGGCCGGCTGCGACGCTGTGCGCTTCAAGGCGCCTCTTCATCTTCACACGGTCACACTCCTCCTTGCTATCACCGACCGCACCCGAACAATCACACGCTGCAGCACGAGGTTCTTTCGACAGACTCAATCTCTGCGTTCTGTCGGATTGAGCCGCGAAGCACCAGCACCAGCACCAGCACCAGCACCAGTGGCATCAGCAGGATCGGTCACCGCCACAGTCCACAGCCTCTGGTGCGCCTTCCAGCCACGCTACCACACTACGGCACGACTTCACAGACGCAGGGCGCGCCCGAATTTCACGACGGCACCAGCACGGCACCATTAGCTCAGAGGGCTCCGACTGCCTTCCAACAGACTCGCTGGGGTCCTGATTCCATGTCATTCCTCATCCGCTTGCCTCGCCTTTGATCTTTTTCTGCGCTACTGTTCATAATTGGCGACTGAGTGTCGAAACAGTTCGGCGAGGAGCGTCCCCTTCTCTATTCTGTGCTTTGGCGCCGCCCACGTCAGAAAACCTCTAGGCTTCTCATCACCCTTTTGGCATATCACAGGGCGACTATCCACTGTCTTGAGAGTAGTTGCTCCGCATACATATTCAGTCATCGAAAATGGACAGCATCCCAGCCTCGTCGGGCAAGGGGACTCGCCAAAACTCGGGCTCATCCTCGTTCTCGGGGCAAGACGGAAACCTCCTCACCGCACGCAGCAACCGGCACGCGTTTGTTCGCACTCCCTCATACGAGCCTCAAGGCCCCGCTTTTGACCAAACCTATGATTCTGCAACCCCGGATGCTCATGGTAGCGCGGTGACCGTGCCGCTCGGTGAAGGAAGCAGCTCATACGAAAGCTCCCGCGGCAGCGAACGTGCTCGCTTGGGACCAGGTGGCAATCGATGGTGGCCAGAGGCACCGTCCGGACCCTCGTCTCGACCCTCCTTCCAAAAAGGGGGTCAACACTCTGACGAGCTGGATCGGCTACCCAAGGATGGCGTCCACGCTTCGGGTTACGTCAACGGCGGTGCTGGAGGTTATTCGTCTTCTGCCGAGGGAGACCTCAATCTCCACTCTGCGTCCCAGATGGGTTCTGGTTCAGTCACACCGATCGCGGGGCTTGATCACGGCGATGCAACGGAGAGTGAGATATCAGAATACGACGAACAGCGCAAGCTGCGGCATCCGCGAGGCTCCGAAACGCCACGCGGGTCTGGATCCGTGCTAAGATCAATCGGTAAGAGTCTCAAAGGAGAAGGATTCTGGGGCTCTTCTGCATCAGGATATGCTGCTCTTTCGGGACCCCGAGCGAGGAGCTCAAAGAAAAGCAAATGGAGCAAGACCCGCACTGCGGATCGCGGTCCTCTGCTCAACTCGAGCCTGTCGTCAGCATCCAAAGGTCGGAGGCGAACCAGCTCGCCACTATTACACCCGCTGCGGATGATCGCATCGTTCCTCAGCAAGCTGTTCAGAACCTTTTTCGGCCCTATCCATCCTATCACCATTGTGGTTGCACTCGTCTTAATCGCAAGTTTTGTTGCCTCGGTCACAAAGCTCATTATTTACATCCTCAACCCTGACAAGGAGCCCCTACCCTGGCGCACCTATTGTCAGCAGCAGCCCCCCTTTCCCCACGCCTATGCCGACGCACTCGCACCAGTGGATGTGTTTGTCGGAGTCTTTAGCATCGACAGCGCCTTCGAGAGACGACACTTGATCCGCAGCACCTATGCTGCGCACACGCTGCCGCTCGACCCCCAGTCAGGACTGCCGACGAGTAACATTCAAGTTAAGTTCATCATCGGCCGACCTCGCAAGGCGCATGCACGGCGGGTCGCCTTAGAGATGGAGACTTTCAACGATATCGTCGTATTGGATATGGAAGAGAACATGAACCGTGGCAAAACGCATGCCTACTTCCAATGGGCAGCTGAGAATGCCACAGTGCCCTTCCTCAGGCCCATTCCGAGTGAAGGCGATTCACAAACGGCGCTTCCGGCACACTTTTCGAATGGATTTGGCCAGACAAAAGAAGTCCTCGGGGGCTCTGGCGACGGACGCGATCGCTTTGAAGTGGCCTGGAAGAAGGCGGACTACGTGGTCAAGGCGGATGACGACGCTTTCATCGTGCTCGAAGAGCTTGAACGCCACTTGCGAGTAGCCCCGCGCCAGATGACTTACTGGGGCTACCTGATCCGCAACTGGTTCATGGGCGGAGAATGCTACGCGCTTTCGCACGACCTCGTACGCTACGTTGCGACCTCTGAGACTGTGTTGCACTACACCAAGGGCAAAGAGGACAAGAAGGTAGCCCAATGGATCAATCTCCATCCGAACCGATCGTCAATCCACTGGGTATCGGAGCATTGCTGGATCTACGACCATCCAAAGGCCGGGACGGCCTACTCGCACGGCTTCCTTTTCCCGGACTATGTCGAAAAGATCAAGCTCGAGGGGCGCCGAGGTCTGAGCGACCAAGAGATTGCGCGAAGGGGTGGCGAGCATCGGGCAAAGAGCTTTTCCACCGTCAGCCGTTGGCACCAGGCGTACACGGAACCTCGCAACGACCTTACGGTGGAGGAAGAGGTTGAAGCCCTCATAGAAGGCGGCGGCCGCTGGGCGGGTACATGGGTTCGCGGCGAAGAGGGTAATGACACTCAGGTGTGGGTGCCTTGGGAGCAGATTGTGTATGATGCCGCGGACGAGCGTCTCAAGTCACCGCTGGTGCCAAACCTTGCAACACATGCATCCTTGGCAGACGAGGCCCAGATTGATCCTGCCACTGGGTTGACCATCCGGACTGGCGGCCGAACACAGCTGGGAAGACGGGCTGAGGAGGATGCACAGCAAGCTGCGGGGCGGCGATCGCTCTCTGCCGCCCTGATCGAGCCACAACCTCGAAACAATCTCAAAGCACGCGGCGGCAAGGAAGGAAAGTTCTTTGGTGTCTTCAATGCGCTCCCTGATCTCTCTGGCCGGCACAGGACCGACTACGCTGATCGAAGGCGGTCTCAGCTGGCGGCGATGCAGTCACTCCACCATCGCATGGTCCCACTGCCCACGCACAAGGACAGCAATGGCGAGGAAGAAGCTCTGAGGGCCAAGAGATACCTCGGGCGGAGGCATGGCGGCACTGTTGTGGTCCACTTTCTCAAAAAGAGTGAGTGGTTCTATGAAACGGCGCTTGCTTTCTCTGGGCGGGGCAAGATGTGGTCGGACGGAGCCGGCGGAGCTGGAAGTGAGTGGCGCATGTATGGCAGCCCTCTAGTGCGCCACGAGGACGGATACATCTCGACTGGTCGCTCTCAACCCCGTCCTGACTTGGAGCTTGCGTACCTCCAGCATGCTCGAGCGCAGGCGCAGGCTAATGCGGCCCAAGCCCAGAGTCAAGCTGGAAGGGTCGGGAGCTTCACCAAGCCGCGCTCTCCACAACGACAACCCCCGCAACAGCAGCCACCTGCGCCTGCGCCTGCGCCAGCCCAAGCCCAGGGAGCTCCGCAACCCTAGAAAATCTGCATACCCGCGCGGGAATGCAACCTTGAGGGTTGATCCTTCATCGATGTCATGGCTGGAGTTGTTTCCCATGCCACCGCAGCCTTGCCTTCTCGCTTTGGCTTTGATTGCTAGCCTTCGCTTCCACAATGACCATTACGATCTTACCTCGTCCCTGCCTGTCACCCCACTTGCCAGCGGGCAGGGGACGTTGACAACTGACACGTTTTGGATGGCTCTATCCAGTTCACGACACATCAACATACCATTTGTTTTCCGTATCATAATGAAAAGCGGCGATCCCGAACATGCATACAGTATTTGTGTGGTGAGCCGTTGGGCCGGGTGTGGAGAGAGAGGAGCGAAGGGGAGAGAGAGACGGACACGCGTGATTGAGACCCGATGCGACGCGTCAGGTCGGCTGTACGCGACAGGAAATCACATTTTGGATCAGCGCCTCAGGAAAAAAAGTGACACTCTCGGGCTAGCCGTCAGCTGTGAGTCGCAGGGCTCAGCCTAAGCCGACTGCCTGTGACTGCGCCAACACGCAGCAGCGGCAGCGCCTCTTCCTTCTCCACTCGAGAGTCGCCACCCACTGTCCAGCTCAGCTCTCGCCCAATCCGACCTCTATCATCTCCTGGCATCCCGTCATCTCACCCTCACGCCACTTTCCCATCATTTCCACCTCTTCAGTCACGCTCTCCGCTCCCGCTTTCCACTCGGCCACGGCATAAAGGCTTGTGAAGCTCCCGCTATGCGCCGGAGTGTAGTGCTCGCTGCGATTCAACAAGCCCAGGGAGCCAGCCCCTCAGGATCCTCTGATCTCGATCATATCTCTACTCCGGTGGCAAGCAAACCCAAGCCGCTTTCCGACGCCTCAAGAACTGCCAATGGTGCCGGCTTTGGACCACTGCTCGGAAGGAAGCCTTTCAAGACACCAACATTTGCCAACAAGCGGAATGAGGATGGAGAGTCTGGCCGCAAACGTAAGCGGATAAGCTACAAGGGCATGGATGGGGACGGTGGCCAGGATGGCTCAGACGCCGGTGAGGGGTCCGATAGCGACGATGACGGCAAGTCGTCCAGCCGCAAGCGGTCAAAGAACGCAAAGACGCTTGAGGGTGTATACAAGGGGATTGATGCAAACGGCGTCTCTCTCAACATAGACCGCCGCAAGTGGAACGTATTCGAGGTCAAGCCAGACGCCATCAAGAAGGGCTTTAGCGTGCCTGCAATGCGCAACAAGCAGGGGCAGGTCGTGGAAGTTCGCATGTCGAATGCAGCATTGGGCGTCCGCAGACAACCCGAAATCCCTCCTCGCCCGCTTCACGACCCAATGGCTGAGCATGCCCTCGTACTCTTCGACCCCACTGTCGATGATCGCGAAGCCGAGAGGGAGAAGGACGAGATGCAAAAGAAGCTCGCCGAGGAGGAGCAGAAGATTGAAGAAGGTGTTCGTGGACCGCACAAGAGTCTCGCCGACATTCTCGGACTGAACAAGGTCAAGAAGAAGGTTGTTGAGAAGGTTCCTGTCGTGCTTGATCCAAGATTGGCCAAGATTCTCCGTCCGCATCAGGTGGAAGGTGTCAAGGTGAGTATCCTGGCTGCCTCTGTCACGGCGTCCGAACTGTATGCTGACTCTTTGCTATTCAGTTCTTGTATCGATGTACGACCGGCCTGATCGTCGAGAATGCGTACGGATGCATCATGGCCGATGAGATGGGCCTTGGCAAGACTCTCCAGTGTATCACGCTCATGTGGACTCTGCTTAAGCAGTCGCCAAAACCGGGCAAGTCTACTATCGAAAAGTGCATCATCGCCTGTCCCTCCTCGTTGGTTCGCAATTGGGCGAATGAGCTCGGTGAGTAGCTGCAATCTCTCCAGGTACTCTGGCACTGTCTAAAGGCTTATCTTATCCTCGTTACAGTAAAATGGCTCGGCACAGCTGCGCCGGGAACGTTCGCGCTCGATGGAAAACTCAGCAAGGACGAGATGATCGAGGCAACACGGCGCTGGTGTCATGCCTCTGGCCGTTCAGTGACACAGCCCGGTGAGTGCTCAGTTCGTGAAAGGCAAAGGAAGGGAAGGCAATGCACTCGGAAATGTCACTGATGTACTATTATGCTCCAGTGATGATTGTCTCCTACGAAACACTCCGAAATCTGCAAGAGGAGCTCGGAAACACCGAGGTCGGCCTCCTTCTCTGTGACGAAGGGCATCGTCTCAAGAACGCAGGTAGGTGATCCTTGGGCCAAAGGCGTGCGGATAAAGTCTGAGCTACTCTTCTATCATTCAACCATCAGAATCCCAAACATTCCAGGCGCTGGACAAGATCAAGGTTCGCCGTCGAGTCATTCTTTCTGGTACCCCTATTCAGGTGCGCTTCTCTTGTTGATCCGTGCTTTCGAAAGATCTGGGGAGACTCGACTGACGGTAATGATTCCTGCTACGTAATACGCCATCAGAACGATCTTTCTGAATACTTTGCCCTGCTCAACTTTGCCAATCCCGAGTTGCTGGGTAGCCGAATGGAGTTTAGGAAGAACTTTGAGCTTGCTATTCTGAAAGGCCGCGATGCAGATGCTACAGAGAAGCAGCAGGAAGAGGGCAAGGAAAAGCTCCAACAGCTCTCTGGCTTGGTGAGCAAGTTTATCATTCGTCGCACGAACGATCTCTTGTCGAAATATCGTGAGTTGCCTCTAAACCCTGTCGGTGAAGGGATGGTCACCGGACTGAATCAATTCTTGCCTCCACAGTTCCCGTCAAGCACGAGCACGTCGTCTTTTGCAAGATGTCTCCATTCCAGCTGGATCTTTATCGCTTGTTCGTCCGATCTCCCGAGATCAAGACGCTGCTGCGTGGCACTGGATCGCAGCCATTGAAAGCAATCAATATGCTCAAGAAGCTCTGCAACCACCCGGATCTGCTCGACTTGCCCAACGAACTCGACGGCAGCGAAGAGCTCTTCCCGGAAGGCTACACGCCGCGTGACCGGCGAAACGTGAATGCAGAGCTGTCTGGAAAAATGATGGTACTGCAGCGATTCCTGGAAACGATTCGGGCGACGACGAACGACAAGATCGTGCTCATCTCCAACTACACCCAGACGTTGGATATATTTGAACGCATGTGCCGGGCGAACCGGTGGGGCATGTTCCGACTGGACGGCACCATGTCGATCAACAAGCGGCAGAAGCTGGTGGACCGGTTCAACGACCCGGAAGGCAAGGAGTTTATCTTTCTTTTGAGCTCCAAGGCTGGTGGCTGCGGTCTCAATCTGATTGGTGCGAATCGGCTGGTGCTGTTCGACCCTGACTGGAACCCGGCGTCGGACCAGCAGGCGCTGGCACGAGTGTGGCGAGATGGGCAGAAAAAGTCGTGCTTCGTGTATCGCTTCATTGCGACTGGCACGATTGAGGAAAAGATCCTGCAACGGCAGTCGCACAAGCAGTCACTGTCTTCGTGTGTGGTGGATGAGGCACAGGACGCAGAACGACACTTTTCCGGAGAGGATCTGCGAGCTCTGTTCGAGTTCAAGGAAAAGACACTGTGCGACACACACGACACGTACAAGTGTAAGCGATGTCGAGACGGCAAGCAGCGGATCAAGGCGCCTGCGCTGTTGTACGGCGACACAAGCACGTGAGTTAGACAAGCACAGAACAGGAGCGAGGAAAGCGAGACTGACCATGCCGATTGGCCTTGTATGACAGGTGGAATCATCTTGGAAAGGAAGAGATGGGGCAGTTGCACGACGACTTGCTGCGTGCGGAGAAGAACTACGCCGAGGTGTCGTTCGTTTTTCACTACTGCAGTCACTAGAGCTGGCCTGCCTTGTTGGACTCTGTATCGGTTGTCGTCTGTCGCCTATCGTGTATCGTGTATCGTCTATCGCGTTTGGATGCATGTACAGTACTTTTGGTCAATTTCATCACGTTGCACATTCTGGGCCGAACGGACAAGCGCCGTGAGATGGGAATTGGGCCTTGGAGCGAAAAGCTAAGGGTTGAGAGCTAGTGTTACATTTGGGCTGAAGATTGATGCCGAAAGAAGGGTGAGGTGGAGGCGAGGTGGAGCGAGACTAGTAACCAACGGGGTTCTCGCGAAGAGTCTTTCTTGTCCACTTGGGAACCTGTAGAGGGTTGCAATGTGGAGAGTGAGTAGCGAGAGAGATGCAAGTGACAGGGGCGTATACTGACCTTGTGAACACTCTTACGGAAGCCACGGTCGTTCTTGCTAAAGACGGTGTATTTGTCCTTGGGGAGCATCTCGCTTTCCTTGGGGAGAGCAAGGGCACGTGTGAGAGCGCCGCACTGTACGCCGCTCTGACGGACGGTCTGGATGACGTCGTCGACGTTGCGAAGACGCTGACGGACGCGCATCTTGCGTGGGGCACTGAGGCGCCATGGGTTCTTCCTGTATGTTGAAAACGTGAAAGTCAGCAAGACGAGAAGTTTGGCACGGGGAAACTGGAGCATACGTACCATAGCAGACCTCCCATGGAGGGCAAGGAGGGTCGGAAAGCACCAAACATGACGGGTGTTGTGTGGCAGAAGCAAGTGTGGTAAAAGTGTCAGACAGCAAAGAAATCGAACAAATAAAAAAATGCCGGTCAACTGTTGGCCCCCCCCCCGGATCCGAAACAGCCCCCCCTCAGCCGCCTCCTCTTGGGCTCCTCCACGTGTCGATCACGGTGGGCTGAGTTGGGCCGGCGAAGAGAAGAAAGAAAAAAAAAAAAAAAAAAAAAAAAAAAAGTGCCGACGTGGAGCTTGCTCTCGCCTCGCCCCAGCTGAGCGGGCGGGCTGCTAGCAGGCCAGCGGAACAGCGGGAACAGCGCAGAGCAGCGCGTCTCGAAACGAAACGAAGAGTGCAAAGCGAAGCAGGAGAGCAGGAGCAGACGAGCTAGCCGAAACCGTTTCTTCTCCACTTTTCCAGTCCCGCACAGGAGAGGGAGAGAGCGAGAGAGCGAGAGAGCGAGGTCAGTCTGCCTGCCAAAGCCCCAATCAATGCCATGGATGGCCAAAGCCTACTACGCCTACGCCTGCCAAGCTGCACTGCAGCTGTTCATACAGTACTGTACAATACTGTACAGTACAGTACTGCCGCTGCCGCCACTAGTCGTGTCAGAACACGCATCGGAGCTCCCTAATCCTACGTTTCGGCGCACACGGACCTCGAGCCCCTCTCTCTCTTTGCCGTCCCCTTCATCTCTTCCTCTTCACTCCCCGCCTCCCCCTGCCGCTCCACCACTATCATCGTCAAGGCATTGAGGTTTCCGTCGCCCCCGCTCTTCTCTTTCTCCACGACACGCTAACGTCAGACAAGGCACGCACGACACTTTTGGCATATCCATTCCATCTCGCCTTCTACGCTCCTTTTCTATTATCTCTTCCCTCTCTCTCTCTCTCTCTCTCTCTCTCTCTCTCTCTCTCTCTCTCTCTCTCTCGTACCATCGTAACCGGCTTGCACATCTAGACCAACTTGCTGCCGCATCAAGCCCCGCCACCACCATGGAGGCTGCCTGGACCAAGTCCATTCGTGACGTGCTCACCACCCTCAAGGTCGACCCCTCCAAGGGTCTCTCCCCCGACGAGGTTGAACGCCGCCAAGAAGAGTACGGCCCCAACTCGCTCCCCGAGCAGCCCCCGACTCCACTCTGGCAGCTCATCCTCGAGCAGTTCAAGGACCAACTCGTTCTCATTCTTCTCGCCTCGGCTGTCATCTCCTTCATCCTCGCCCTCCTTGAAGAGGACCAGACCCTCGGCGCCGCCCTTATCGAACCCGGTGTCATTTTCCTCATCCTCATTGCCAATGCAACGGTCGGTGTCGTCCAGGAGCGCAATGCTGACAAGGCCATCGATGCCCTCAAGGAGTATTCTCCCGACACTGCCTCGGTCATTCGCTCGGCCCAGATGTCCCGCGTCCGTTCCGAGGACATTGTTCCCGGCGACGTCCTCGTCCTCACTGTCGGTGACAAGATCCCTGCCGACTGCCGCCTCATTGCCATCAACTCGAGCAGCTTCCGCATTGACCAGGCCATCCTCACCGGCGAGTCGATCAGCGTCAACAAGACTCTCGACCCCATCCCCGACCAACACGCTGTCAAGCAGGACATGACCAACATTCTCTTCAGCGGCACCACTGTCACCAACGGCACTGCCATCGCTGTTGCCGTTCTAATTGGCTCAAGCACCGCCATCGGTGACATTCACGCCGAGATCAGCCGCGACGAGGACGACAAGACCCCGCTCAAGCAAAAGCTCGACGACTTTGGCGAGATGCTTGCCAAGGTCATCAGCATCATTTGTGTCCTCGTCTGGCTCATCAACATTCGTCACTTTAACGATCCTTCCCATCACGGCTGGGTCAAGGGTGCCGTCTACTACTTTAAGATTGCTGTTGCCCTTGCCGTTGCTGCTATTCCCGAGGGACTCGCCGCTGTCATCACCGCTTGTCTCGCCCTCGGCACCAAAAAGATGGCCAAGAAGAACGCTATCGTCCGTCACCTGCCCTCCGTCGAGACTCTGGGCTCCACCAACGTCATCTGCTCCGACAAGACTGGCACTCTGACCACCAACCAGATGAGCGTCACCCGCTTTGCTGTCTTTTCCGGCCCCAACCAGCTCGACGAGTACACCGTCGAGGGCTCCACCTTTGCCCCACGAGGTGCCATCAAGGACGCTAGCGGCAAGCAGCACTCTGAGCTCAACAGCCAGGGTACTTCGTTCCACACGCTTGCCGAAGTCTGCTCTCTCTGCAACGACTCGCGCATCAGCCTCGACGACCACGGTAACTACTCTGCTATTGGACAGCCCACCGAGGCCGCGCTCAAGGTGCTCATCGAGAAGCTCGGTCACCACGATGCCTCCTTCAACGCCAAGCTCGCCAAGCTCGATGACCATGCCCGCGCTTCTGCTGTCACTGACGAGTACGGAAAGGCACACCCAAGACTTCTCACCCTCGAGTTTTCCCGCGACCGCAAGTCCATGTCGACCCTGATCAAGCGCTCCAGTGCCACCGGCTGCCTGCTCGTCAAGGGCGCCCCAGAGTCTGTCGTTGACCGCTGCGAATCAATTCTGGTTGGCAAGCAGATTGTCCCCCTCTCGGCTGGTCTTCGTCACGCTATCAGCCAGCGGACATTTGAGTACGGTCGCCAGGGTCTGCGCACGCTTGCTATTGCCATCAAGGAGGATGTTCCTCTTGAGATCGAGTCGTACCGTTCGTCGAGCCCAAGCGACTACGTCGAGTTTGAGCAGCAGCTGACGCTCGTCGGCCTCGTTGGCATGCTTGACCCGCCCAGGCCCGAGGTGCGTTCTGCTATCGCTCGCTGCCGTGACGCTGGAATCCGGGTAATCGTCATCACTGGTGACAACAAGAACACGGCCGAGACCATCTGCCGCCAGATTGGCGTGTTTGGTGCTGACGAGGACCTGACTGGCAAGAGCTACACTGGACGCGAGTTTGACGCTCTCAGCGACACGGAGAAGAGGGAGGCTGTGACCAACGCGAGCCTCTTCTCTCGCACCGAGCCGGTGCACAAGAGCGCGCTGGTGGACCTGCTGCAGGAGCAGGGACTGGTGGTTGCCATGACGGGAGACGGTGTCAACGATGCGCCTGCGCTCAAGCGAGCCGACATTGGTATTGCGATGGGCAGTGGAACGGACGTGGCCAAGCTCGCGGCCGACATGGTTCTGGCGGACGACAACTTTGCCACCATCTCGCTTGCGGTGGAGGAGGGCCGTTCGATCTACAACAACATGCAGAGCTTTATCCGCTACCTGATTTCGTCCAACATTGGCGAGGTTGTCTCGATCTTTCTGACGGTGCTGCTTGGTCTGCCAGAGGCGCTGATCCCAGTGCAGCTCTTGTGGGTCAACCTGGTGACTGATGGTCTTCCGGCCACTGCTCTCGGCTTTAACCCTCCGAGCACGACCATTATGCGAGAGCGGCCGCGCAGCCGATCTGACCCTTTGATCAGCGGCTTTGTCTTTACGCGCTACCTGATTGTGGGTGCGTTTGTGGGTGCAGCAACGATCTTTGGCTATGCATGGTGGTTCCTGTTCTACGAGCAGGGTCCTCAACTGACGTATGCGCAGCTGAGCAACTTTCACCGGTGTGGAAGCGAGAGCGGCAGCAAGCTGTTTGCCGGCGTCAGCTGTGACGTGTTCACCAGCAGCCGTGAGCCGGCGACGATTGCGCTGAGCGTACTGGTGGTGGTGGAGATGTTTAACGCGCTCAACGCGATCAGCGAGACCGACTCGCTGTTCACCATGGGCCCGGCGAGCAACCCGCTGCTGATGGGCGCGATCGTGCTCTCGCTTGCGCTCCACTATGCCATCTGCACCATCCCCGTGCTGCAGGACTGGTTCCAGGTGACGAGCCTCACGCGGGAGGAGGTCAAGGCGGTGATCTGGATCTCGGCGCCCGTCATTCTGATTGAGGAGGCGTGCAAGCTGTACAGCCGCCGCATGCTCCTCACTGGAGCGGCACCGGCACCGGCACCGGCACCGGCAGCGGCAGCGGCTGTTGACACGGACAAGAAGAAGCAGTGAACGACAAGACGAATGGCGTAGTGTGCTTGCTGTGCAGTACTGTACTGTACTGTGCACAGTTCGACTATGAGGAAATACAAGTATCGTATCTCGGTGTTACAATGCGTGTGATTGTCTTGAGCTGGGGCTGGGGATGGTGTGAGGGCAGGGTTTTGCGTGGCGTGGATGGGCGGGCAAGGAGGGAGGCGTGGGCGATATGGAGACGGGAAGGGGTTAGCAGCCCTGTACTCTCCAACGTTCGCCGGACTTGTGTTTGGGTTGCATCTGGTCGGCGACGTGGGCGCAGGCGTTGCAGAAGGCGTCGCGGGGCCCGTGGCAGGAGAAGATCTGGCGACCTGGGATCTGGGAGATGGTAGTGGCCAGCTCGCACTGCAGGCCGTCGAGGGTGGGGAACGCGTACGGCGTCAGCCAGCAACACGCGGCCCACCCGCCCGTACCGTCGCCCAGAAAGTACTGGTACGGATCCACACTGCTCCCCGCCCCTACACTCGCCGCCAGGCCCAGCCAGAGTACCAGTAGTCGCATCGTGCCCCAAGTGACTGCACTGCACTGCACTGTACTGTACTGGACTGTATTGGACTGTACTGGACTGTACTGTAGGTGGTGGTGGTGCAGTTCCAAGTCGCGCCCTGCTCCCTGCCCGCTCCAAACCAGCACCGTAAATGCAATTTTCATCTCCCTCGCGCACGGATACACGCACCGCGCCGCACCGCAAAACACTGCACCGCACACACAGCGCAGCCCGCAGCGCAGCCCCTCCCTCTCCCGTTCCTTGCCCCACCTCATCACACACCACTTGCAAGACCGCAAGCAAAAGGGAGGGGAGCATGTAGGATTGCAATGCGAAAACAACCACAGAAGCAAGGATCGCACAGCGGCTAAGAGCTCCGGCCCGACGTGACTAACAACGCACGTGCCGACTGGGTCCGAAAGTATTGGAAGCGTCGAGATGGGGAAAAAAAAAGGAAAGACCTATGTTACCGTTCCGGGTTGAGTGGGTCGGTAGCCTAGTGTTTTGTTTTACTTTTGCGGGGCGAGGTGTGCGGTTCACCAACACCACGGGTTGTGAGGGGCGGCGGGGGGTCTATAGAATACAGAAGTGCGTTTGTTCCGTGTTACTGTACTCTCTCCCCAAGCACAAGCGCACGCGCCAGCCGTTTACTCGCGCGGAGCGCCACGGCCGACACCGGCAAAGCGGGGGCGGTACTCGCCGGAGGGGGCGCCGTCCTTCTTGTCCTCAGCGCCGCGGCGGCGGTACTCGCGGTCACCGCCGTCACGGGGGGCGCGGTAGGCGCCCTCGCGGCCGCCGACAGGGGCGCGCTGGGGACGGGCGGGACGCTTGTGCGTAGCGGGCACGATCTCCGAGGGGAGGTGCAGGTACTCGCGCAGGTACTCGAGGCCCTCGTCCGTGAGCGTGTAGAAGTACCACTGCCACGAGAACTGCGTGTGCACGTAGCCCTTGGAGGTCAGGCTCTGCATCGCCTTGACAACCTCCAGGTTGGGCAGGTCCAGCTCCGGGTGCTTGACCTCAAAGTTCTTGGGCGCAACCATGACGCCCTCCTTGAAGAGAGACGAGTAGATCGTGCGGCGGTTCTCCTTGGAAATGATCATGGTGGGCTAGGCTGCGAGTGGTGGTGGTGATGGTGGTGGTGCAACAACAAAGGTGAGACAAAGGTCAGTTCAACGTTTCTCTCGCGCCGTGTTCGACCCGACATGCTCCTCCTCCTCCTCCTCCTCCTCCTCCTCCAATTGACAGAGTCCGATCCGCCAATCACACAAGACGGCCGCCTCTTCACATAGCGCCATCTGAGTGCAACCATGCTCGATCCAACCTTCCGTTTTCGCCGTCGAAACCAGATGTACTCACTGTCTTGAGGGGTATGCAAAGATGTCCTTGGGAAGAGGAGAAGGAACGAAGCTTTGGCCCCAGGTCAGCCAGCTGCCAGCCTGCCGTTCTTCGAGCCGCACGACTGGACTGTACTGGCCTGTGGCCGACGGGGGGCTTTCAACTCGCGTCACGTGCAGCGAAAATTCCCACGCCGTCGCGCACCCGGTCTATTTTTTGGCAGAGATTGCCGACGCGCAAAATCGTTTGCCCCGGAAGGGGGGGTTGGAAATTTTTGGGCGGCCGCGCCCGCTCACGGGGGTCGAGCTTGCTGGGAGGCTCAGCCAGCTCAATGATGGCGCTGAGTGAGTGGGTGAGGCAGGCTGGCAGGCTGGCTGGCTGGCTGGCGGGCAGGCACCAAGGTGAGTGTGACCCCACGCGCGCAAGCCAGCCAGCGCGGCCTGGCCCCACTGAACGGTGAGGTGATCGTTGCTCTCTGCCCTCCTCACCATCAAGTCACCAACATCCCCTCAAGGTTTCATTCACCGTGAGCATTCATCGACACCAACCCAACACTCCAGCACGACTCGACAGGACTGGCGGCACGCATCCAGGAGCCATGGCAGAATGGCAGCCGTGGCGTAGTGGATTAGGAAGGATGGTACACTGTGGCTCGGGTCGATCGTGAGCCACTTCTCAGGGCAACACGTACTAGCCAGAAGGGAGGAGAGAGAGAGAAAAGAGGATCCGAAGCCGAGCGCCAGTCCTGCGAGTCTAGGATCAGCAACGCCACCATCCCGCACATAATACGACAACGACTGACACCTTCTCTCCTGCTTCCGCCACCCACTCTGACCACACACAGACCTTTATACATAATCCAAAATGGGAAAGGTCCACGGATCCCTCGCTCGTGCCGGTAAGGTCAAGTCGCAGACTCCTAAGCTCGACAAGCAGGAGAAGCCCAAGAAGCCCACCGGCCGTGCCAAGAAGCGCCTCCAGTACAACCGACGGTGAGTACAAGGTCGATGTATGGATGAAAATCGCGAGGGACAATATTGTGGTTACGCAAGAGACCTTGATGGAGAAGGATGCAAGCAGACAGGCAACGGTAGGACTTACCACACTCTCTACTGTAAAACACAGATTCGTCAACCCCGTCCTCACCCCCGGTGGCAAGCGCCGCATGAATGCCCAGGGTGACGGCAAGTAAGCGTCCCGCGTTGGAATTCGACGATTTGCGAGAGGTACCACACAATCCTCATCGACATTGAAACCTAGGCTTCCAACTCGACACGTTTCCTACATGCATACACGCGCAATCCATTTTCGATTCCTTACCTTTCTCGACATGCACAAACCTCATGGCAATCCGCATTTACCACCGCCCATGCTGCTCTTCTCGTGAGACTTGGGCACCGGGGTCCCCGCATACACGTATGCAAAACATGACTTGGGTGGCAGGTACTCTACGTTCCTCCATCTTGTATTTCTCCCCTCCCTCGCGCGATCTGTTACAGGGTCCGCCCAAAATGAAACTAAAAGTCAAGCGTATCTTTGTTATGCTTCCGTGATAGGCCTGCGTTCGGTTGCAGGTACAGGCTCTTGTTCGGTGGGTTTCTTTGTCCCTGTCTCTGTCTCTGTCTCTGCCTCTTGGAGAACTGTCTTTGGTGGAGAGGGGATGCTGGTCTGCTGCGGCTGCTGGTCTTGGATGCTTTTTTCGAGGGCAAGAGCCTCCATTTCGGCCGCGAGTTGCTCGTCGTCAATTTCCTCTGCGCCAGCCGCTGCACGCGCGCCCTGCGAGCCAAGTTGGATCGCGTCGTCGATCTCGGTGTGGTCGGCCAGTGCGTCCTGGAGTGACTCGATGGTTTTGTCGACCTTGGCGTGCTGGAGCTCTGGTGCGGCCAGGAGGGACCGGAGCGTCTTGGCTGACGTCTCGTACGTTTGCATGAGCTGTGCGGGGGAGGGACTCGCGCGGTCAGAGCTAGCAGTTTTCGTTGCAGACAAAGTGAGAAGGGAGAGACTTACTTGTACGTCACCAGCAGCCTGTTCGAGCTTGATGAGTACGGCGGTGACGGTTTCGAGCGAGTTGGTGCGACGGGCATGGAGGTCCTGGAGGAGTTTGCGGGAGCGGAGGTAGGACGTGGCTTGTGTCTTTTGATTTGCCTTGAGTGCGTCGCGGGCGTTTTGGGTGCGTTCTTGGATGCGTTGGTCGAGTTCGAGGATCTGGCGTTCGAGGCGTAGTTGGGTCTCGCGGATATGGACGACGCCGACATCCTGTTCTGTGACGGGTGCGGGCGGTTGGCCGTCTCTGTGGGAGAGTTTGATGATCTGTATCGTTGATCGAGCGTGAGTAGGTGTGGAGTCAAGATGAGGGTGGGGTTACGTACGCCCTTGTCGAGGATGGCGAGTTTGCGGTCGCGCTCGAGGTGTTTGAGGAGAACGGTCATGTCCGTGTCGCTGAGGCTGAGCGCGGGGAGGAGGCGGCGCAAGCTGTCGCGCGAGTGGAGGGCGTCCAGGGGCGAGAGGGTGGCTGACAAGTGGCGTGCGAGCAGCGCGTCGGTCGCCTTGTCGAGGTTGGCGTAGACGACCCAGTCGCCGCGGTGAGAGTGCCAAAGCTGGTCGTCCAGGTCGCTATCCTGCGTGTCGTCGGATAGGCCGAGCGCAGCCAGTGCCCACGCCAGCGGACGCGCGAGGAGCGACTGCGCGCTGTCGGCCACACCCGCCACCCGCACCTGCTGCGCCGGGCCCTCGACCGGCCTGGTGGCGCGCAGAAACGCCTGCAGCCCCACGACATGGCGTGTGCGCTCCAACTCGGCCTGGCCGTGCGTTGTGTTGCGTTGCGTTGCGTTGCGTCAGAATCAGAATCAGAATCAGAATCAGAAGCACAGCAACCAAGAGAGCGCGGGCCTGGCGGCGCAAGTCAAATACTCACCACAACAGTCCCCAGGCCAAGAGGGCGCCCGACCGCCTCAAGCGTCCAACCGGCCTTGAATGCCTCGTCGAGATGCAGCACTAGCCTGTCGCTTTCGCCCACTCCACCGCCCCCGGACGTGGACGTGGACGTGGACTGCGCGCCTTGCCACACCACCTCGGTCAGAATGCGCTGCCACCACTCCACATTGGCGCGGTAGCCAGCGGCATTGGACCGCTTCTGCCGCGACAGGTCGGCATACAGCGACGGAAGCGGCGACGACGACGACGATGCATCCTGGAACGACGGGTGCTTGGCCAGATACGCCTCGAGCGGGCTCTGGCTCTGGCTCGGGCTCGGGCTCGGGCTCGGTCTCGGAGCAGCCATCCTAGCTTGACTGCGCTGCTGGAATATTATTGTGTGATTTCTCGTATCCAGATAACTAATGTATCTTGCGATGGTGCGGTGGGATATGTGTGATGGCGTTCGAAATGCTGTTGGTGTGTTGATTAGAAAGTGTGAAACTCCACATTTCATCGCGGCGCAGCTAAAGCCGACGCTCAAGCTGATGCTGACACCTGGTTTTCTTTTTTCGCACGTCACGATTAGTTCGGTTTGCTGCGCATCTTGCGGGACCCCCACCACCATGCCTGCCTTCTGGAAGCCGGGGACTGCGCGGCCAGGTGAGCTCGTCAAATCTGATCCAGTCTAGACTCTGCAGCTGCGCATACTGACGACCTTGACCAGGCAGTTCGCTGGACCGGACCAGCGAGGTCGACCGCGCCGATGCGCTCGATGCGGGGCTCACGTCGTCGCTGGCGCTCGAGACGGGCAGCCTCGGTGTCCAGGCGGCGCGCGCCGCGCTCCCCATCCACGCACAGCGCCAAGCGCTCCTCTATATGGTCGAGCGCCACGCCGTCCTCATCCTCGTGGGCCACACGGGCTGCGGCAAGACCACGCAGGTGCCCCAGTACCTCTACGAGGCCGGCTGGGCCACCCCGCGCTCCGGGTACCAGATCGCATGCACCCAGCCCCGCCGCCTCGCCGCGACCTCCGTGGCCACCCGCGTAGCCCAGGAGGTCGGCACGCCCCTCGGCCATGAGGTCGGCTACTCGATCCGCTTTGAGAATTGCGCCCACCCCACACACACACGCATCAAGTACCTCACCGACGGCGCCCTGCTCCGCGAGTGCATGCGCGACCCCCTCCTCACCCGCTACTCGGTCATCATGGTCGACGAGGCACACGAACGCACAGCCTCCACCGACATGCTGCTTGGTGTGCTGAAAAAGATACAGCGCAAGCGCCCCGAACTGCGTCTCATCATCTCCAGCGCCACCATTGACGCACACGCCTTTCTCGACTTTTTTTCTCCCGACAACCTCCTCGACCTCAACCTGAACGTGCAAGCCAGAGGCGACACCCAATCCGAGTCCGAGTCCGGGTCCAGGTCCGCGTCCGCGTCCGGGTCGGATCCGGCGCATGCGGCCGTGCTCTCGCTCGAGGGACGCACGTACCCCGTCGAGTACGCGTACCTGCGCGCCGCGACGGCGGACTACGTCCGCGCGGCCGTGGACACTGTGTGGCAGATTCACCTGACCGAGCGGGCGGGGGACGTGCTTGTCTTTCTCACGGGGCGGGACGAGATCGATGCGTGTCTGCAGGCGCTCGCGGACCGCGCACTGACGCTGCCGCCGGGCTCGCTGACGCTCCAGCTGCTCGCTCTGCACGCGGGCCTCAGCGTGGAGGAGCAGACCGCCGTCCTGGCCCCCTCGGCCCGCGATACGCGCAAAGTGGTAGTGGCGACCAATATCGCCGAGGCGAGCGTGACGATCGATGGCGTCCGCTTTGTCGTCGACAGCGGCATGGTCAAGCTGCGTTTCTTCTCTCCCTCGACGGGCGCCGACGAGCTGGCCACGGTGCCTGCGTCGCTGGCCAGCCTCACGCAGCGAGCGGGACGGGCGGGGCGCACAGCGCCAGGCAAGTGTTTCCGCCTGTTCCCAGAGTCTGCGCTCGCCGCGCTGCCACGCAGCACGCTGCCGGAGCTCTGCCGCACGGATGTGGCACCGCACCTGCTCCAGCTCAAGGCTATGGGCATCGACAACCTCGTGCGCTTCGAGTACCTGCCCCCTACGCCGCCGGCCTCGCACGTGGCCAGCGCGCTCGCGTTACTCGCCAGCCTCGGCGCACTGGACGAGCATGCGCGCCTGACGCCGCTGGGCGAAAAGATGGCCGAGATGCCCGTCGAGCCAAAACTGGCTAAACTCGTGCTCGACTCGCCCCGCTTTGGATGCAGCGCCGCGGCGCTCTCGATCGCGGCCATGACGAGCGTCGCGTCGCCCTTTCTCATCCCAGACGAGGGCCGCGGCTCGGCTGGCCTCGCGGGCCTCGTGGAGCGACACAAATTCACCGCGGCCGAGGGCGACCATCTGACGCTGCTGAACGTGTACAACGCCTTTATCGCCGCGGGCTCGTCGGCGCGCTGGGCGTCGTCGCACCGCCTCAGCTTTCGCACCCTCTCGCGCGCCGTGCACATCCGCTCCCAGCTCGCGCGATACCTCCCCAGCGCCGGCGGCGAGGCGGGCGAGAGCCAGCGAGACGAGAGCAACATACGCCGCTGCATCACAGCAGCTTTGTTTGCTAACGCGGCACGCAAGAAACCAGACGGGACGTTCGTCTCGCTCCGCACGGGCGAGACGCTCCACCCGCACCCGGACAGCGTGCTCTTCCACCGCAGCCCAGACGCGCCGTTCATCGTGTACGGCGAGCTGGTGCGCACGACCAAGGCGTTCGTGCGCGACATTTCCAGCGTCGAGTACGACTGGCTCGTGCAACTCGCGTACGTCTCACACACCCAGCCCAGCCCACATGGCATTGCGTTCAAGATGTTGGGTACTGACATGCATCTCTATTCTGTCAAACAGGCCGCATTACTACAAGGCAAAGCAGCATGTCTATTCAGCGACGGGGACGGGGACGGGGACGGGGACGGGGGTGACGTCAATAGGGCAGTCAGAGTAGACGTCAATCGTAAACCTCGTGTCAGGTGCCGGTGTCGAGTAGGTGGCGGGGGAGAGTGTGTACTGTCCTGGCTCGAGGCGTATGTCGTGTATAGCCGCGCCGCATACGTGGTCTACAAAGGGGCCGGAGGAGGCGACTCGCTGGCCTGCTGGGTGTGTGGCGACATTGAGCTGGAGGTAGGGGCGGACGCGTGCGGCGTTGGCGGGGGAGGAGGACTTGAGGCGAAAGATGAAGCGGGCGGGTTTGGGTACGGCGAGTCGGGCGGCGGGCGCGGTGAGGGAGCGGGAGAACATGCCTGCGCCTTCTGCGGGTATGGGGGTGAGTTTGAGGGGGCGGTCGGACTGGACGCGGAGGGAGAAGGGGGCGGTTTGGCCGGGTTGGAAGGTGGAGAGGACGAGGGTGTAGGTGCCGGGCTGGAGGGAGCCCTGGGCGACGGCGAGGGCGTGGTTGTACATGCCGCTCGAGAGGGCCACGTCGCCGTCTGTGGCGTGGTCGATGCGGGTGCCCGCGCGGGCGCCCGCGGTGGCGCTGGACCAGAGGATCTGCACGTGCACGGCGAGCTGGCGCGGCGCCTCGAGGAGGAGGAGGAGGCTGGTAGGCGCGTCGATGGCGAGCGCGTACTGCGGGTTGTGCATGAAGGACGGGTGTGTGATGTTGCCGCCGGCACTGCGCGGCGTCCACTCGCCCCGGAGCGTCTCGGTGAACGCATAGGCGTGCGGGAGCTCGGTGAGGCTCAGCGGTGCGGCGGAGAAGGCGGTGAGCGTGTACCCCATCTCGACGTCGGCGGACACGATCACCGTGTACGTCCCCGTCCCCGTCCCTGTCCCGGGCGTGGTGCGGACGAGCGTGTGCGTGCCGTCGACGTAGCGCCCGCCAGTGAGCGGCTTGTACATGCGCGCACCGGCGGCGGCGGCGGCGGCGGCGTGGTTCTCAAAGACATGGAGCGCCATGTACCCGGCGCGCGTGAGCGGGATGTGGCGCACGAGCAGCAGCCATACCTCGGCACTGGCGGTCAGACGGAACTGCGGACTCTGGCCGACGTGCACGGCAGCCTGGGCGCTGCACGTGGCGTGGACGGAGAGCTGGTGCGTCAGGCGACTCGGGTCCCAGTTGAGGTAGATCGAGTCAAAGTGCGTCGCCAGGTCGTCCCAGCTCACCAGGAAGCACGGATCCGGATCCGGATCCGGATCAGGACGGCCTTGCTCTTGATCGCGCAGCACGCTTTGCTCTTCCTCAATCGGCACAGCCAGGCCGGGCCGCTCGCGCGCACCGCGGCGCCACGGATTCATGAGCTTGACGTAGCGCCTGCTCTGGCTCTCGATCAGCTCGAGCACCGCATAGTCGTGACTCGGTATTAGGCCACCTCCGCTGCTGTTGCTGCCGGTGCCGGCGGTAATCATGCACTGGCCGTGAGACCAGGCGTGCAGGATGCGGGACCACATCTTTTCGCGCTGGAAGCCGGCGTGTCTGAGAAAGACGTGCTCGGGTATCCAGCCGGTGAGGGCGTGGAGGTCGACGGACGAGTTGGAGCCGGGAAAGTGATAGCCGCCCATGACTTTGAGGTAGGCCTTTTCAAGGAGCGCGGGCCAGGCGTGCTGGCCGGTGCGGGAGGTGGCGCACATGAGTCGGCCGTCCGGGTAGGAGGGGAGGCTGTCGTCGATGGTGACGCAGCGGGGTATGCCGTTGAGGAGGAGGCGTACGTCGTATCTGCCGTTGGGACTGGGCAGGATGCGGGAGCCAGAGGGGTCTTTGGGGTCTTTCGGGTAGAGGGCGGAGGTGGCGAGCTGGGTGCGCCAGCGATAGTCGTGCTCGGCGGCGACCTCGAGGGCGGCGACAAAGCTGCAGTCGGTGACAATGTCCTGCACAATGTCGTGGCCTCGCAGGGGGGTGGCAAAGGCTGAGGCTGAGGCTGAGGCTGAGGGCGAGGGTGAGGGTGAGGCGTAGCGGGCGTGGTTGTTGATCTGGTCGGGCGAGAGGCGGGGCTGGCCGTCGGGGTCGACAAAGCGGGCGGGGTGGGTATACTGGTGGTGTGTGGGCGTGTTCCAGGGCGGGAAGGTTGTGCCGTGTATGCGTGCGGCGGACTGGAGGGTGAGGCTCTGCTGCTCGTGGGTGAGGGTGAGAGGGAGAGGGAGGTCGGGACAGAGGGATTTGATGGTTTGGGCACGCTGCATGACTCGCTGGGCGGTGCGCTTGAGACGGTCCCGCTCGGCGTGGCGGGGTGGCGGGATGTTGCGCACGAGCCAGAGGTAGAGCTGGCCGGCGCGGAGGTAGGCCTGAAACGCTTGGGAATAGGCCTTGCTCAGCTCGTAGCGGGTTGCGCGCGCTGCCGTGTCCTGGACGAAAGGCCAAGGAGCGTGTGAGACAAGCAAGGTATGGTAAGGGTCAAGGGGCAAGGGGCAAGGGGCAAGGTGCAACTGTACTCACTGATGCTTCGCGCAACTTTTCATCCCATGTTGATGGCGTGGGTGTGGCCATATTATCTTTTCTTGCCTTGACCTTTGCCTTTGCCTTTGCCTTTGCGGAGCCGGAGCCGGGGCTGGGGCCGGGGGGCGATGGTGGACGTGGACGTCGGTCGGGTCGAGTGGACCAAATATGAATATGAATATGAATGGGAATCGAGTGGAATGGCGCCTCGCAAGCCCGATTCGATTCCGACTCGAATGCCCAAACAACCAAGACGCGTCTTGCCTTTTCTTTGCCTTGCCTTTTTGGCTTGGCTTGGCTTGGCTTGCCGTGCTTGACACCTCCACTCTTTTTTTTTATTTTTATTTATTTTTTTTCTTTTTTAGCTCGACTCGATTGATAAACCATTACTGGACTGTATAGCTTTCTTTGCTCGCCTCACGACATGAACGGGTGAGCCAGCGCCTCCTTGGGCGTAATCCTCCGCGCAGGATCCAGCTCCAGGCACCGGTTCAACAGATCCACAAATGCCTGCGTCAGCCGCAGCTCGTCGTCACCCAGCCGCCGCGCCGCATCGCCAGGCAGCAGACGCGCACGCATATCCTCCACCGGCTTTTGCAGCACCACTCGCCGCACCACATCCTAACATGAATCACAAAAGTCATTGTCAGCCACACCACCTTCTCTCTAAAAGTGCTCACTGCTCACTGCTCACTGCTCACTGCTCACTGCTCACTGCTCACTGCTCACTGCTCACTGCTCACTGCTCACCACTCACCTGTCCCGTGCTCTTGTCCTTTTCGGCACTCAGAAACGCATTCGTCGTCGCGTCAAAGTGCTGGTCTGCAAACCGCCCCTTACGCATCTGCTTGGTGGTAAACCTGCCCCGCAGCTTCTGCATCAGCAGCAGCATCTCGTTGTTGCTCCGTCCCGGAAACAGAATCTTGCCCGTCCCCAGCTCGTATAGTGTACAGCCAACCGACCACACGTCAATCGCCCAGTCGTACGCCTGCCCGAGAACTGACAATCCATGCAATCATGTCAACTCTCCCATCCCCACTTCTCCTCAACCAACAAGCTCAACTCACTGATTTCCGGCGCACGGTAGAAACGACTGACCAGGTACGGCGTGATTTCCATCTCACTCAGATGACACGCCGACCCCAAGTCACAGATCTTGAGCTGCGTCTTGGCCTCGTTCATCTAGAAAAAGTCAGTGTGCAACACCACCAACCGAGACCAAAGCCCCCAGTCAAGACCCACCAGAATGTTGTCCGGCTTAATGTCCGCGTGCATCAGCTCGGCCTTCCTCATCAGCGACAGCGCCTGGAACATTTGATACGCATACGCCTTGACTGCCCGCAGATTCAGCCCCACGTCCTTGCCAAACCGCTTGACCACTTGCCGCAGATTCATACTGCTCCGACATTAGTTGTAGCCCAACTGCTAAACATCCCCATCCCCATAGCCCAAGCACTCACCTCAGCGACTCGAATACCATGCACAGGTGACCACGGTGCTCAAAATGCCTCTCAAGGCGCACCACATGCTTCTTGTCCTCCGGGTCCAGCGAAGCTAGCTTTTTCAGCATACTCATCTCCTTGAGACCCGCCTTGTACCTTTGTCCCGGACAAGTCATCCTCATCAGCACAAGCACCTGAAAAGAAAAAAAAAAACCCCCCACAACACTCACATGCTTTCCTGCACGCGCACAATCTTGATGGCCACCTCTTTATCCTTCTCCCGCACGTCACGCGCCCTGACGACCGAGGCAAACATGCCCTTGCCCAAGTTGGCAAACACCTGGTACCGACCCTCGTCAAGAGTCTCGCCAAGCATCACACGGTAGTATCCCTCCGCATCATCCCAATTGTCCTTAAGAGCAGCCGTGTTTGAGCCCACGTCTCCTACGAGTGTCTGCGATTCCAAACCGCATCAGTGCTACCGCATCCAACAAAATCGCCGACTCTGACTCACGGGAGCTATCGTGGCTGACGAGCCCTTTGCAACACGAATGACCTTCTTCTTCTTCTTGTTGGGCTCGTCATCTTCAAGTGCAAACATGTCGTCGAGATCATCATCGTCTTCAACCTCAATCTCCTCGTACTCTTCGTCCTCTTCCTCCTTTCCTTCGCTTGCATCCGTGTCCGTGTTCGGCACAGCAACCTTCTTGCCCAGCTTTTCTTGCTCCCTCGCCTCGTCTTGTGCGTGACTCGTTGCGATAGGCTCCTTGGCCGAGTTTGTGGCTGAGCGCTTGGCCGTACCTGGCTCTGGGGTAACTTTATTGCAAGCGCTGTACTTTTGCATAATCGCCTGTCTGCGTTTCCGACTGGCCTCGAGGATCATTTCCGTATCATCTTGGTCCAACTCGAGCTCGTACTCGCCCTCGTCGTCGTCCTTGTCGTCGCGAGACCGAGACACTCTGCAAGCAAGCATCATGTTCAGTCACCCATCCAAGCTCGGATCAACAAGAGCAACACTCACTCGCCCTCTTCTACCTCCAATCTACTACGAGCCCGTACCAAAGCCAAAGGATCAGCAATCAAACAGCGACATGGATCGCATGCGTGCTCACCTGTGCGACGCGACAGTGCGGTCCCTTGCCTCACGCTTGGCGTGATCGTCATCGTCATTGATGCGACGCCTCTTGTGAGCTGTCATGTGAGGACGAAATGGCCACAACAAGTCAAGCTGATGGTGATGGTTGCAACGACAGATGCATTTATTCCTTCTGTACGCAAACCCCTTCCCTCCACTTTTCCACGCGCCCAACCTCACACACCACGCGCCAGCCAACCCACCATACTCGACCACAGACCAAGCCCAACACACACCACAACCAACAGACCCTTTTCAATGCAATGAGAAATTGGTGATTGCAAACGAAACAAGAGGGAACAAGACTGCGCTAAGTCTGGTGGTGCAATGCAGGAGTGGGCGATCCAGGTTACAGAAGGGCTGGACATGAGTCCAGACCCAACAAGACAGGTGACAGTGGAAAACGTGACATGGAGAAAGTAGAGAGGGTGGCGGTGGTGCTGTTGCTGGTGCTGTTGGTGGTCCAGCAAGGCAGAGGGGTTGGGAAACATTCGTTGATCTATTACATAGTGTCGCTCGTGTACACTGCATGGCGAGCCAGAGCTCTTCATAGGCTCGCAGTGCAGAGAACATCATAGCCGTCGCGATTTGCTTGTTGCATCGTCAAGAAACCCCAAGGTTTCCGTATCGTGTATGTGAAAAAGAGATGCTCAGTGTATATGGGCCAGTCAAACATCAAAACGCACTGGCCCTGGCCGTCGGGGTGCTGCGTCCTGAAGTCGCGGGTGGAGTAGCATCCAGCTGCGACAGCTGGCCGTCCTGCACAGACACATGCGTGTCGCTGTTCCAGCAGAATCGGGCAACCAGCTCGTTAAAGCTGGTCAGGTTGGTCGGCCTCAGCAAGTCATCCGGTGTTGGAAGCTCGGACGACGGGCTCTGCGAACTCGACTGTACCGACGGCGAAGTCGAGTTCGAGTAGCCGTGGTGCTCAGCACTGTCACCCGCCGCGTACGACGAAGGCCGCGGACGATGCACAAAGGTGTCGTCTCGCAGGAAAGACGGGTGCTGCGAGCTGGACACGAGATCTTCTACGCTGCCGGACAGCATCCTGTTGCCGTTCGCAGCTGCCGAAGCAGAGGTGCCAGCACCCTTGCTACTTTCCGCCTCCTGCGCCGTCATACTGATCGTCGTATCTGACTCAATCGATGACACCGACATGGTGGGCGAAAAAGGGTTCGGCGAACCCGTGGCCGACACTGGCGAGGCCTGGCTGCCATCGGGCGTGTAGTCTTCCAACACAAGCCCATCCGGCTTGATCGTCAGGCGGCTGGGGCCTGATCCGGGAACGTTCCCGAATACATCGTGCTGGCTTGCAGCAGCTTCTCCCCATTCAAGACCCTTTGGGGAGCCGCTGTTGCGTCGGGGTGGAAACGAGTTGAACCTGGCCGAGCCCATCGAGATGGCCGCGTGCGAATCTTCGTGAGGCACCGTCAGCGTGTTCAGCTTGGGAGACGGAGTGTGCGAACGCATCGCCGCATGCTCCACCATCTCGTATCCAAGCCCCGGACTCAGCATGCCAAACTTTTGCTGGAACTTGGGCGACGGCTCAGGCGTGACTCGGGGCGTAGAGCCATCCGATCCCTGTGGAGAGGCGGTGCTGATCACAAAGTGCGAGCGAATCGGGCTCGACATGGTTGGCTTCGACGAAAAGTAGTCGAGCGCAGCAGCGCGGCCGGCGTCCGTCTTGCGGCTGCCGCTCCTGGGATCGCGAAGCGAAGCGCCAAAGTCGTAGCGCGAGGTCCATGTAGAGGGTGACGAAGCGCGACCAGCGCCTCCTGGCGACACGGGTGGCGATCGTCGCCTGAGCGCAGGCGAAACGCTGCTCTCTCCGTCCATTTCCTCGTCGTCCGACCGCAGGCGGTCGAGCTCGCGACGCAGCCTTTCGACCATGAAATCGTTTTTGGTGTATTTGGATGCAAGGATACTGGGGCGCTTGCCAACGTCAGCAGAGCGGGAAGTCGAATTGGGCGCCATGCCTCCAGTCGTGTATCGCCGCGGCATGGTGCCACTGTTGCTGGCCGAGCCATCCACTTCAGCTGTAGGAGGCACTGCACCTGCGGCACTGGAGGATGGAACCTGGCGCTTGCGGAAGTCGAGCTGGTAGTTGGCATCATCGTTGTTGTCCCAGATCTCGCGGCCTCCAACCGTGTATCGGAGGCAGAGGAACATGGTCTTGGTCTCGTGAGCGCCGGCACCCCTCGGCCAGTTGAGTAGCTCGTTAAGCTTGATGGAGAACACAAAGCGGTCCGCCGTGCCGCCCTTGATGCTTTCCGCGTATTCGGCCGATACCTCATTCACAGTGGCCCAGTGGTCAAGAGTGAAGCGAACGGCCACCCACTTTTCAAAGCTGAGGTTGCGAACTTGCACCGTGCCCTTGACCGATCGAAGATCATCAGAGAGGTAGACGCGCTCCAGGAAGATGTCACGGTCGACAGAGAGCTTGGCAGATGACGGGAAGTTGGGAAGACGCAGGACGAGCTGCTCCTCCGGCTCGTGAGAGGGAGGAGTTGCAATAGGCGACGGGGTCTTGGCCCCACTTGCTGAGGCAGCAGCACGGCCAGCCTGATAGCGGCGGCTGCCAAAGTACGGGAACTCGCGCTCTTCTTCCGTTTCAGTCTCTGTCTGCTCGGGACTTCCCTCGCGGGAGACGGCCTGTGGCTTGCCCTTGACCTTGAAGATCTTGATGTGCTCAAGGTTGGTGTCGAAGTGGACCGCCTTGGGCATGCTCGGCGTAGACGGGACACTCTTGGCGCCTCGCAGGGATGATGTCGAGGGGAGGGACGCGTCACTGGCCGAGCGAGGGGAGTAGAAAGCGGACGAGGGATGTTGCTTGAGCGACGACTTGACTGGCTCGCCTGACTTTTTGCGAATCATTTCGGGAATGCTGGTGGTGAACGCACAACCGTTGCCGTTCGAGGACGGTGCAGGAATGCAGGCAAGGTCAAGGTGCAGACCGCTGACCTCCGGTCCAGGGCTGTTTGCTTTGAGAGCCAAAGCCTTTCGCGATGCCGGATGCAGAGGAGCCGAAGACATGGTGGCGACTGCGGTGACAGGTGAGGAGGCCGATGACGGGAAAGGAACCTTGTTCTCCTCGGTGGAGATAGCGTTGGTTGATCCAGAGCTAGCATTCTCAGGAATGGCTGGTGCGGATAGGGGTGGGCTCGGCGACTTGTTCTTGCTATGAGGAAAGGCAGGAGTGAGACGCATGAACTTGTGACGACGTTTGGCAGCCTGAGCATTCTGGATCTGGAGAACGGCTTCGCGCTCGAGCTCCATCTGTTGCTTCTCTTGGGGAGAGAGGAAGCCAGCACGGTCGCGGGCCCTGCTCTCGGCGGTGAAGCCGCTGTAGCTGGTAGGCTCTATGGAGATGCTGCGGATGTGGTTGCGCGGGCGAGTTGGCAGGGAGGAAGGCGGCGAAGCGTTGATCGTGTTGGTTTCTGAACCGTTGGACATAGTTGCGCCCTGGACGTGGGACCGGCTGGAAGCGTTGGTCATGTCTGCGGCCAAGCTCGAAGCAGACCGGTAGCTGTAGCCTACGTGCCTCTGATCGAGCGATCCGCACGTCTGAGGATGGTTAGGGCTGCAAAGCATTCCGCGAGGCCACCCAAGGCAAGAAGATAGACTGGTCCGGCAAGGAACAACGCTATCAGTGGGATAGTGAAGAGATATGAGAACGCGACTAGGTCAGATTGGCCAATCTCGACAAACGGCTACCGATTCAATATCACTCACAGGTTGGCCCTGGCGGAGAAGGAAGAGATAAGAGGAGGTTCGGGAATAGCACAAGCAGCAAGCAAGTACCTCTACCGATGATGCAGTAGGCTGTACAATCCGAAGGAAAGAGGATAGAAGGAAAGAGATTAGCCCAGGATGCCAGTGACGAGGGTTGAGTAGATAAGTAGTTGGGTTGGGCAAGATGGCTAGGGGATGGTCTCTTTGTAGCAGAGGCAGGTGGTTGGCTGGCAAGCTAGGGCGAGTGCGCGAGATAGGGTAAAGGATTAAGGGTGCAAGGCGATGATGGTGGTGCAGGCAGGGTAGCGAGGCCGCTGTGGATGAAGGTGGGGATGCCAATCGCAAGATAAAGAGAGAGGTTGCGATCGAGGCGAGGAGAAACGTAGACCCAAAGCGCAAAGGCGATCCTCAGCAGCACTCAAGATGCGAGGACACTGGGCAACGAAAGACGAGGTTTCAGTTAGCCTTGGCGTCAGTCGAGGTGTGTGTGGGATGAAGAGCCACCTGATCGACCTGCGGGGAGGGGTGGAGCAGGCAGCGTCAAGGGCGCTTTAGGATAGAGAATGTTGGTGAGGGAGGAAGGAAGAAACGAGGTAGCGGGAGAGACTAGATGACGATCAGGTGGGCAGCCAGATCCGACGACCACCAAGGACGACGAAAGAGTCGGTCGTCGAAACGACGATGGACATCAGACACGGCAGGAATGTAGCAACGGAAAGGCAAGGCGAGGCGAGGCGGGGGAGAGGCAAGCAAGCAAGCAAGCCACCGAACTCGATTGGGCTGAGCTGGACAGGCGTGAACTGGACAGATTGGGGAGACAAGACGAGACGGAGGGCGACTTGGGGAGAGCGAGACCAGAAAGCAGCAGCAGCAGCAGCAAAACCACAACCGAACCGAATCTAGAGGCGGGTGCCGATGGGAACGAAATCTGGCGCACCCAGGAGCAGGCAGCCAGGCTGAGCAAAGACGCCTGCAGCAGCTGTGCGCAGCGGGGCATCGGCGGGGCCATCCAACAAGGGGCCAAAGGCTGACTGACTGAACCGACCGACTGACAGGCAAGCACGCGTAGTTGAGTGCAGCGCATCGAACTTTTTGCCCTCTCTCTTTTCTCTTTTTCTTTTTTTTTCTGGGGGCGGGTCGCCAAAAACTTGGATCGAGTCAAGGCGCGACTCGACTCGGCCATCAACCTTGCCAAGCTGCTCCCCTGCTCCCTGCGTGGGGCCCTGCCTGCTGCCTGCCTGGGTTAGGTTTCAGCTTTCCCACCTCCCCGGCGTTGGAGGCCGCTCCTGGCTGCGTGCGTGTCTGCGCGCATACCTGACAGAGATTTTGTGATTTTTGTTGGGCTCTCTTTTCCCTTGGCCAACAAAATTGGAAAATCAACCCGCTCCCTGACGCCGAGCAAGAGACATCAACCGACGGCCTTTTGGACAAGGCAAGACAGGACAACCAGCCCAGCCAACCCCGTCAGGGGCAGCCGGCCTGGCGGGCGGGCGGGCGGGGAGTTTAGGTTATGGCACAGGTACCATGCTCAAATTCCTGCCCGCCTCACTCTAACCATCATTGGCTGGTGGTTTGTGGGGCCCAATGAGGGGTTGCTCACCATCTTCGTCCAAGCCAAGCTTGCCTCGAGAGAGGTTTCGGATTGGCCAGCCGTGGTCTGGTGGCTGAGTGAGCCACACAGAATGCATCGTCCCTTTTTTCGCTTGGCCCAAGCAAACCAGACGCGATCCGTGCAAAGAGAGCCAAGGCAAGACATGGCTGCAGATTGACTGCAGCGCAGCGTGAGGGCGTGGCCACGATCAGCTGGGTCCTGCCCCTCGGCCGCCCCTTGTTAGCCTCCGCTCCAAACAGCGCCCTGCCTAGCTTCCCGTTGCTTCGAGACATCGCGACACCAAATCGATCAAGACGAGCTCGATGGCCTGATAACAGCATCACCATCAATGTGGGCGGTAAAACCAGCCACACTGTTTGGCGAAGGACCAAAGACAAAGACAAAAAAGACGCCTGCTTCCAAATCGCAACGGGCCGAGATAAGGCACCACAACCCGACGCATGGAAACTTGGACTGTTGGTTGCTCTTTTTTTGCCCAAGTTCAGGTTTTTTGCTTTGGATTTTTCTGGCTGCCTTGCCTGCGTCGCGTTCTCCACCTGCGTGTGAGGCAGGCACGCTGCGCTGTTCTGCCAATCGATTGTGCAACGCGGCAGAGCAAACGCGGACCGGACCCTGGAGCTGATGGCGATATCCGAGCAGACATCAACCAACTACAGTACAGTACTTTGACTCTTCCATTTGCACAGGCAGCAAGCACTGTTTGGATTTTCCATCGATATCCCCCACGACCATCAGACAGACCCTCAAACCAAGGAACTAGGACATACTGTATCCGAAGATCCATGTCCACGTCTCTGTAGTTTGAGTTTCAGTGAGGTCTTACGCGCAACCATGGTTGTCCAAACTGTGCCGCTGCAGCAAACGCAAGTGTAGGGTAGACAGTCATCTCTCGGTGTGCACATCCCGCTGTGTGGGATCGGGGCGCCAAAATGCAGGGAGAGCCTGTCGCAAACAAAGGACCACGCAACAGCAGCAGCAGCAGCAGCAGGAAGAGGAGGAGTGAGACGCTGAGACGCGTACGCTCCACTTCGCGTCAGCGTGCGTAAAACCCCCTCCTGCGTGGATGCGCGGCAGCGCGACGGCAGTTGAGGCAACAAGGATCCAAGTGAGACCAAGAGAAGAAAAGGGCTCGTCCACGCCGCACACAAGTGTGGTAGACTTGTAATGAAATTTGGCAACCAGCCGTTCCTGAGCCTCGTAAGCAGGATTCGGCACGGACCTGGATTGGTAGATGGTGGAAGGGGTGCATTCTGAAGATGACAACGGCAGCAACGAGAGTGGCGATGGCGTGCAGCAGGATCGGATGCTGGACAGGCACGTCAGATAGTGGGCGAGGGATGTAGCCCGGCAAGGGGCACTCCATGGCTGCAGTCTCGCTCGCTCGCCCCGCGTGCCCTGACCCTGCACACTACCCTCCCTCCACTTACTTGGCAGCAGCTAGCCCGCGTTCCTAAAGTGGTCTTGCTCTGTACAGCTGCAACGAGTTGGACGTTGGCGCGAGCGGGGCCTAAAACCATGGAGCTCTCTCACTCACTCAATCAACGCTTGCTGACGCCATGCTACCGAGCATCCCTCCCCAACCAACCAACCTACCAGGTCGGCCTTTGAATCCAGCACTGGTGCGTGAGAGTGACAACTCGTTTGCGGGGAAGGAGAAGAAGAAGAAGAAGAAGAAGAGCATGATGAGCGTGTTCCCACGAGCCAGAGGGGATTCTTCATTTGTTGCGTGAGCCAACAACAAAGCATGAGAACCTGCCTCGAGCCGAGAGAGAGCACCAACCAACACTTCCTGCGTTCTACGCCTGCCTCACGCGAGCAACTCAACTCGCCTGTCTGCAGGAGGCGAGAGGTGGGAAAAAATAAAACAGGGAGACTGGAAAACTCGCTCAGGGATGCCGAATGTGCATCTGGGCCCTGACAGCTGCAGCACAGCCAGCGTGCTCTGCAGCGTTTGGATTTCTGGAGCCCCGTCCGCAACAACAACCTAGTCCAAGTACCCGCTGCAGCCCAAGACGGTAGTAGCTCTTCGCGGCGTCTCACCAGTCCCCTTCTGGCCTTGTTCCTGGGCACACGACCCCGTTCACTCCCCGACCGACTTCTGAAAGAGGAGTAAGAGGGAATTAAACAGGACTGACACCTCGCAACAAAGGCAGGGCGAAAGGGTCAAGACGCCGCGGCGACTAACGAGGACCAGGACCAGGAACGGAACCAAACACTCCCGTGCTCAACGCCGAAGAGTGCGGAAAAGGTGTGACGGACGGGGACCAAGACACTGGACGCCGCTGCAGAGCCCAGAACAAGGCAAGGCCGACACAAAAAGAAGCCCATAGAGACCATCCCGTGCCACAAGCCGAAGGAAAAGAGTCCAGAATCACTCACCTCGACCTTATTACGATCGCACTGGCGTCGATGACGGTGTGAGCTATGGCGAACGTCCGGGACCAGAGAAGTGGAGTAAGAGCGAGGGTAAAAAGAAGCAGGAGGAAGCGTTGGAAAAGGGGGAGGTTTATCGCTCTGGAAGAAAGACGATTGATATTCTCTTGCCCTCAACGAGGTCGAGGCGCCACAGTGTGGTCGAGTCTGAGGCCCCCGCGGGCAGAAAGAGAAGCAGCCGTTTGTTGAGTGTGGGGATACACAGAACTGTAGAGGGAGATAGAGAGCGCAAGCCGGCCGTTCGTGTCGTAACGTTCTCGGAGAGTTGCCGAAGCGAGGCGAGGCGCTGCCGAGTCAAACAAAATCCCCACCCAACCATGCCGCGAGCGAGAGACTGGGTCGAGAGGCTTAGGGGCTTGCACGCCTGATACAAGATCAGAGTGCAGTATGCAGAAAATAGTCTCCATGCAGCGTAAAGTAGCGCTAGCCTCTTGCCGGTTTTTTTGCCTTTATGCCTTGCCACGACGCCGAAGCTAGACGGACGGAGCATGGCGAGGGAAACAAGAGCAAAAATGCAGCACTGTAAAGCAACGCGAAGGGGAGCTGCGCCTGTTCACGCACGCAACACGGTGCGAGCTTGCATATGTCAACCTGTCACTCGGGCGAACGTCGGCCATGAGAGCAGCGTCAAACTCTCGCCTGTCCACAATCACCATCATGTTGCTTTTCTCGAGCCGAGGATACGGCTTTCTTCCGTCTTTCTCTTCAGAATGGTCGGTTGTCCGTTTGGAGGAAAGCTAGAGTCAATATTAAGGAAGAATCAGGCGAGAGAAAGCGTCGTGTTGCGCGGCATGGAACGGCTTGAATATGGGACATTAGCTAACTTAGGCACGCAGCTTGTACTGAGTGAATGAGCTTGGCTGTCAGAATGTGTGAGCGCCAAAAGCTGGGTTCGGCATCAAGCGAAACAGTAGCATGCAGAATCGGGAGAGTTGCAGCTGCATACTCATATGCGGTCCCCGATATGTGTCTGTGAGCGACAGGGAGGTAAGACATGTTGGGCATTTCCTCGAACAGAACAGCACAGCACAGTATAGTACTTTATCAATCTTTTGTTCTCATTGGGTTGGAGCTGAACACGCTGTCCGCCGTCCCCGGAGTAACTCGAATGTATGATACAGGTACTGGACAGGACAGACAAGTGCGACAGCTGCCTGGTTGGAACGAGTGGCGCGCCTAGGCCGGAATCGGAATCGGATGGGGGGACTTGGACTTGTGCCGCTGCGGACAGAAGCGAGTTTCTGCAGTCTAGGACAGACGTGCATGAGATACTCGGACGGCACTTGCGTCTCGGTGAAATTCTTGCCGGCCCTACCACTCACAACACATTGCCTATCAGTTACAGCGAGTGGTCAAGTCAAATTTCGCCGTCCCCACTTCTCCGGGGCCCTATCTCCCCGATACATTGAGCTGGTTGGTTGCGGGCGGATGAAAACGTCAGACAGCCGGCAGGACTCGTTGCGTTCGCGCTTGCCCGAGATTGAGCCTCAGCCTCAGCCTCAGCCTCAGCCTGGGTATCTAATAAGACTGCGTGGCCCCACAGGATGGGGAAGCATGCGCCGTGTTGACGAGCGAATGTCAGGAGGTGCTTGTGCGATGATTTGATTGGAGCAAAGCTTGCACTTGTGGACTGCACAATGTGGGTCCCCAACTTTTTTTGCTTCTTGTTTCTTTGTGCTGTGGAGAGGGGCGGGCGGGGGTGGGGACAAGGTCAGGTTGCAGGTAAGCAAACCGCACGCACTATAGGATCTTCATTCTCAAGAGACAAAGAAAGCTATTAGATTACGGTGTACTCTACTCTTTGGGGGAGGCGGCTCGAGCTTGAGCCCCTTGTTCAACTCATACTAGACGAGCCGTCTACAACGATAGAGGAGCGTTTTTTTCCGAAATGGGAAATTGGTATGGGTGGCAAAAGGTTACCTACCGCATCGTTAGGAGGTTGGTTCACCGTTGCTATGTGGTTTGGATTCGGTTTCGTCGATAGAAGCGAGCTCGGAGCGGTTTTTTCGCACTGTATCCGGACAAGAGCCAAGCGAGTGCTTGAGGTACGAGGGTCATGCTGCGTGATGGGAAATGTGGCGCACCGGACCGGGAGTTGGGACCTGCTGGTCTGGGTCCTGGATGTGGCTGGCTTCCTGAGCAGTCTCGCTTACAGTGGTGCAAGGCGGGCTTGGACCCTCTTCCCCTCGCGTCAGCCTCAGCTCGTGTCAGCCTGACGCGCGAAAACTTCAGTAAGTAACAGCCAACCGGGTTGAGTTGGCTCGTCTCGTGCGGTGCCCGTCCATCGTGAAGTGCAGGCCAGTGCAGCAGACAGCAGATTCGATACTTGTTCGCACACAGCGCACCCTCTCGCTTACAACTCCCTTTGGCAACTTGCCATACCAAGTCTATGTACAGTGCTCAAGCACTGCACAACACTGTACCCAATACAGTACAGACGGATTCATGCGAACACAAAAGCCGTACGCGAAGACATCTTGAGCAGAGAAAGAAGGAATGTTTGTTGTTGGGGCAAAATCCCGTCCCCGTCCCCGTCCCCGTCTCCGGCCGGAGTCGAGCGGGCTTGGCTTGGCATTGGTAGTATGAAGACGTGGGTACCGTCCGTCGACAGATACCATCCACCTACCATGCTACTGTAACCTTGCCTCTTTGGCGATGGATTAGCCTGATCCTACTGTGACAAGCTAAGGCGGGGTCCAGTAAGGCCGCCTGTGTCGTGTGGTGTCGGCTGATCAATCCGGATGGGTGCAGTCAGCACTGACGCTTTCATCCATGGTGAGATCCAGTGTCTTCCCGTACCATCCATTCGTCCGTCGCATGGGGACGGCATGGCATGGAACCGAATCGCTCGCACACGCACGCACGCGCGTACAGTGCAAAAGGAACGCGCAGGGCCGATGGCGATGGCGCGCGTGTCTGCAAGGCTGACAAGCGTACCCGCGTTAGGCGAGAGGGGAAGGAAAAAAGGGTCTGGCGTACTGCATCTTGGTGTCTCCATCCATCGCGTGGTACAGTACTTCCTCACAGAGTGTGAGAACCCTTTGTTGCTCGACTGACGTGATCACAAGGAACAGCACAGCACCGTGAACCACACTCGACGACGGGCTCACGGACATGTGATATTTGCTGTACGGTATATTGTGCTATACCGTACAGCAACTCACGGGTCAATATCAGCACTTGTCCTAGACGAATCGCTCTTCCAAACTCCGACTCATCTCCCTCGATCTGTCAGTGCGGACGGACATGAGCGAATCCTGTTCCGATCCGCTTCCATGCCACTAATCGCTGTGAAACCGCAAATGGCAGTCGTTGGAATGGTACGAATTGTGATGCGGTAGACACAGTAACACCCATGTTCCGTAGCACGGCCCTGGCCTGGCCTGTCCGCACTGTAGTCATCATTCGCGATCGACGTTCACGGGCCAGTCAAGTCAGTAATACAAGCGATCTCCTTCACATTACACAAACAATTCTTCCCCGCATTTCATGACATGGCATCTTGGACCCCTCTCGCCTCGCCTCGCTTCGCCAGCGTCATGGGTAAGCGTGACCCACTCGCTCTTCTTGATCCCAAGCGGTGTCAGCTTCGTCAGCAGCAGCAATTGGTAAGGGGGGCCTGACCGACCAGTCGGCGACCAGTCGGATGGCTTGGTGGGGCCTTATGCCAGTGACCCCTGTCTGCCTGACTGTCTAGGGGCTGCGGTAGACACTGTACGCATCGACACACAGAAAGGTTCCGGCCGGTAGCTTTCCGCCTTCGTCGCCATCAATTATGTGCCGGAGCTATTGTATAGGATACTGTATTACTGAAACTCATTAGCATACCAAGGGACAGTGCAGTTTTACGAGCACACAAGAAAGAAAAAAGCCAAACCAGACACGCTACTGTAACTACCACCTTATGGTAGGCAGATTGCCCAACACTTTGAGCTTGGACGCGCCCTTCTCAAATGGTGTGAAGCCCTCGCTGAAGAGGTCACTGAAACGTCTGGGTCCATCTCCACCTTGGTTGACTCCTTCCTCGACTTCGGGTTGACGACTAGGCAGCGCAGTCTGTGGTCCATACTTGAGAGGTCCCTCTGGCTTGCGGAGATGGGGTGGCACGTATCGCGGGACATTGTCTTTCTTTGCCTCCTTTTCAAACTTCTCAAGCTCCTGCAAGCGATTGGGAGAATCAAAGAATCCAAGTCCTGAGGCAGAGCTTCGGCCAGAAGACGGCGAGCTGCGTGGCGTTAGTTCATCCGCAGTAGTCACATTCCTCTAGATGCGGGTGTCTAGACACTAACCTTTTCGCAGGACTTGACGAGTCGAGGTTGGGCGGTGATCCATGCTTAAGCACCGATGCGAACGTCTTTCCATCAGGCAGCGAACTGAGCAGAATGCGTCAATGCGATGCTCTTCTTGCTTCATTCTTTAGAAGTACCGACTCACGCTTGTTTCTGCAACGCCGAGTTGAGCTTTTCAGATATCGTCTCACCGCCGACAACCCGAGGGAATCCCTGCTTCAGTCCGGGCGGGGTGTCTGGTTTCAGGTCGACAGGCGGTACTTTGCCGACCGGTACATGCTCAAAGCCTGGCGGGGGCTTCGAAAGCGCTGACGCATAGGTTCTACCGTTAGGCGCCAAGCTGTTCTTCAAGTCAGCTTACTCTATGTCATCAACCGTTCACGGATGTTGAGGGTTCACGTACCCTTTGTTTGGATTTTCCCATGCGAAAACTCTGCGTGCATCCTGTCCATTAGCGGTTCGAACGGTCCCATGGTCTGAGACGCCGTCGATGTCAGGCAGAGGCGTCTTGATCCTAGGTAAAGCGTTGAGGCGATCCTCAAGTTGCTTTTCGGCCTGTTGCGCTGCAGCATTGTGCTCGTCCATGTTTGAAAAGTGTTTAGCATCAAAGTTGAACGGAGAGTTCCAAGGTTTCCAGCCTTCCTCCGGACTTTCGGGTCGTTCTATAGGTCGAACTTCACCTCCTTGGAACGGGTTCTTGCTTTCCAGGGCCGAAAGCGTACTTTGGGCTGGTTGGAAAGGCTCCGCGCGGCCGGTAAAAGCTCCAGCACCATATCGAAGCCCGTTCGGACGAGGATAGTACGTCCACACACCCAGCTTTGGATGAGGCACCACGATTGGCTCTGTTCCTGGGATCGCATTGTGCAATGTCGCCGAGAATCCTCTGTTGGAAGTTGGAAGTGTCGCAGCTTGTCCCTTGGGGACCCATTGAGTTACAGTTCGAAATGGTTGAGGCTGCGCAGCTTGGAAGTCAAAGTTGGAAGGATAAGTTTGCGAGATCGGACCAGCAAGCGGGAGGGGTAGAGCCACAACGCAGCCAGCGTAAAGTGCCAGGGAGATGGCCAAGAGATGAAATCGCATGGTCGCCCTCGAAAACTCGGCGCTTAACTTTCTCGCTTCAGAAGGTTGGGTGATGGGATGTGCGTTTTCGAGGGAAAGAGGAGGATTGTGGCGTGGCCATCTTATAGCCTTCTCCTCAAGAAGGTTCTTCCAGGTATTGTACAGTATTGCGTTTTTTTTTTGCTACGACGTATTGTTGTGTGATCTTTCGGTGCTCGGAAGTCTCGTCATGGCAAAGCCACTCGGACCAGCGATTGCAATTTTCGCACACGACAACATAGCCCCGGAGCGCGGTGTTGATGCGTTTTACGCGGCTTGCTTGAGCCATTGAAGGGAGAAGATAGTCTCGGCGGAAGCTCGGACGTCCGACTTTGACGAACCGTGACACACATACTGTACTGTACACACACGCATAATGACACAGCATGAATCTATCGTATTGTGTTACGGACGCATCATTGTTCGAAGCCTGCTCCAAACGTTGGCAGCAGTCTCTCTGCTCTCGTCGAAGAACTCTCGCAAGTCAAAGACGATGTTTCCATGTAGATCTGACCTTGTCAGCGCGGGAGGAAGGTCGTGTTCCGTCCTAGACGTGATCAACCAGTGCAGTGCATTCCGCATACTGCCTTTGACATGTGCGCTGAGCTCGCGCAAGTCCCTGACGATGCCTTCGCGTACGTTATTACCTTGCCTGATTTCGGTCAGGATTGGATCTTTGAGTGGTATCGTGCTGAAATGTCCGAGGTCCCAGACAGGAATGGTTGCCTTCGATTCCGCGGGGCCCGGCAGATCCGTTGCCCCGGTTGGTAGCGAAAGGACCCCAAACTTACCTACCGCGAGAAGAAGCAGTAAGAGATGGAGGAATCCGATATCGGCAAATGACTTCCGAATTCTCATCATGATGATGCTTTCGCTCGCGGTACTGTCCGCGGAGAGAGTGATTGAAATGATTTCGGGGATGAAGAGAAGCTGGGAAACCATGGCATGACGTCGCTTTATGAAGTTGACCAAAGTTCCATCAGGCCACGGTGATCCGAAACGCTGGACACGTTGCATCACAGAACGTCACGATCAGCCCCGATCCGTTCCGAGCCATCCGAGGAGACAATGGGTTGTCGAGACCGAGTAACAATACCTGAGATAATAAGCATGCAACCGCATAGTTTGGACGGGGCGCACATCGAATGGGGATGCACCTGGGTTGACGAATCGGAAGCGCTTCTTGGCAACCGGCGCAAGGCCTCTTGTCGGGTTGACAAGGACTGTCCAAGATGCTGCTGTTTTTTCAAGTACACTGAATCAAGCAATTGTCGTGTTGCGATCCTAGACATGGCGGCGCATCTGATTCATTCAACTAGGATTCTCTCGGTTGAGGCAGCACAAACGTGCGCAGCTAGTTTCCAGCTCGAGATGTTGGATACAGTGGGCGTCGTCCCTCTTAAACTTGTAGGTACATTAGGTGCAATGGGTTAGGTCGCTTCGGACAATACTATCATCTGTGTACAGTCCGAACACCGCTGAGCGCCTTGTTTCCAACCTCGGCCAAATCCAAAGATTCTGGACACGAGTTAGCCCTTCAACTTCTCTGTGATGGGGATGCCGTCTACTCACCGATTGTCGTCGAGGCTGACTGAGTAGCGTCCGAGCTAAACTTGGAAAGATCTTCTTGCTTCCGCGGAGGGAGAAGACCGAATAGACGCCTGCGAGGGACCCATTCACCTGTCTTCTTGTCGAAACGCAACTTTTTGCTTAGCTTCCGGGCACGTTTGATCCAGCCGTCATCGTCCTTGTACCTGTCTCTCAGGCCCTGGGGCTTGCGCACTAATGATCCTGGACGGCGTTCAATTTTCGGTGTGGGTCCGGAGACATGATTCAAGGCGTTCGTCGTGTCTTCCTGTCGTGTTAGCTTGGATGTTCCGAAGTCGCTTTCATCGAGTCCACTTGATGCACCCTGCTCTCTTTGCGCTTGAGTCCTTTCAAGCTTCGGCGCATGCAGTGACCACTGTGGAAGGAGATCGGTGTTGGACCCCTCCGCAATCCCAATCTCATGAAGGTCGTCTTCAAGCATTTCCAACTTGATGTCGTGGATGGTGCCAATATGCTTGATACGATCCATGCTGGACGATCTACGAGCTAGTCAGCATTTGTACTAGATTTGCAGCATTCTCATAAGGAAATATGTACGCTCACCTCCATTGATCTCGGTGGAACTTTCGGCCATCTCGCCATGAATAAGGAACAAAGATCTCGGCTGGTTTCTCCCTATCTTGAAACGAGTAGCCGGACAGAATAGGCTTCCTGCTAGATATGCCGACCAGATCCGCCTTCCTGGCAATAGCGCCGGAGAGTCTCTTGGCGCTCGGTGGATGCAGGAACTTGGAGGAGCTGCAAACGGGATTCGAGGGTCCTAGCTTGCAGAGAAAATCAATCAGCCCATACGACTTGCTAAACGGGGACTCCGGCACCTGGCGAGCCGGTGATTTGGCAGGCACGGCGTTCGACTTGCTCGAAGCAGAGGCAGACGATACGAAGGATCCCTGGCTTTGTGAGGACTGGCGCTGAGCTTCTTTGACTTTGCGCAACTTTCGATTCTTGGCGGCAAAGGCCTTTGACCACAAGCGCGAGAGAGACTTTCCACCTTTGCCAGAACGGGTTGCGGTGTCGACTCGGTCTCCGGCATGAAGAGACGAAGGGTCAGTCGACATCCGCTCGGATCGAGACCTCGGCCGGTCCTGGATGCTGGCCGATGTAGGAAAGTCCGGAAAGTATCGATCGCCCGACTTTAGATGTTCAAGACGAAACGAGGAACCAAGAGCAGATGGTTCCCTCGGGTCATCCAGAATGCTAGGTGTCGGGGCGAGCTGTGTAAATACTCGGTCTTGAGAAGTACGTTCTGGAATGTTTCGTTCGCCCGTAGGGGCAGGGGCAGCCGAAGCTACAAGGATGAGCAAGAGTAAGGGAAGCGTTAAGAGCATCTTGTGGCTAGTCGGGATGGGGAGGCCACTTGGTCGGCCAGTGAGATAAGGGTCGGGCTTTATACAGAGCGGTAATCCTCGAACGAGCAGCTGACTGAACTGAGCTTCAAGCTTGAGTCACTTGGTCCACGAGGTTCCCGGGCCGGCCTTGGGGGCTCGATTCAGTTCAGTTTGTTGCGCTTGAGGCTCAGACAAGCTTCAACAACACAGACCATTTCTTTGTGGACAAGCTGCTCATGCGCTCGGACTCAGCCGGCTACGCTATTGTAGCCTGGGCAGGCAAGATGGCGCAAGCCAGCAGACATCAGGCCGCTCCGATCCGATCCCAATCGGCTCCTTGGCAGGCAAAGCCACACACACGATACTGCATTGTACACTTGCCCTGCAAGTCGTGACATGCGCCCTGTTTCGCGAGGTCGGACGCCAAAAAGTGTCTTCGGACAGTCAAAGGAGGCACTCAAGCCTCAAATGCACACATACATGACATTTGCTTGTATTCAATTCCATTGATAGAAATCAGATGAAAGGAGTGTTGGAGGAGACAACAGATTGTTGGACGATTCAGCTGCTGTATTCTTGCTGAAGCAGGCAAGTGCCTGCGCAGGACACGGGTGCGACTCAGAACTTGAGCGGCTCAAACTGGTAGCCTCCAGCCTGGTAGAACTTGCTGCCGAACTCGACCCACACCAGCCTGATCGAGTGGAGCAGCGAACTGAGACCCTCCATGCAGCACAGAATGGCAATCGACAGCACGAACCAGAGCGCAAAACCAACGACGGTAGCGATAGCTCCAGTAATGCCAGTCATTCCAAACACGTTGGAGATGGTCATGGTCCACAGCACCTCGGAAAGCTGGGCGTGTGCGAGACTCAGCGCCCAGAGACGCAGGTAAGACGCCGTGTTGGAGATACAGCCGAGGCAGAACTCGATTGTGTGAATGACCTGGTGGATGACAACCTCACCAATCTCAAACTCGTGCTCCTCCTCCATCTCGCCGCTTTCGGCATTGGCATGGCTGCCGTTGCCGTTGGCCACGAGACGGGTCGATTCGTCTCCAGCATCCTCATCGTCATCATCGCCGTCACCGCCAAGAACGTGGTGCTCGGCCTCGGCATGACCAACGGCACGGTAGCCCTGACCCTTGATCTTCTGGTGCTCCTTCCACTCGAGGTAGGGAGTAGTGATCAACATCCAAGGTACGCAGATGAAGGCGATGAGAAGCAGGACGGTCTGCACAAAGGCCTGACCGGGGAAGAGCTGAGTCTTGGGGTCGACCTGACCGGGCTGAAGGAACATGTAGATGAGCATGTTGAGCAGGCCTGGAGGGTTGTTTCGGAATACGACTCCGTTGGCATCCGTCTCGTACCAGTCGATGCTCCACTTGTAGATGATGCAGAAGACTAGGTAGCCGAAAAGCGACTGCATAAAGAGCATCTGTGGGATGAACTCGGCCCAGATCTTTTGCTTCTTGCCCTGGCGTATAAAGTTGGGCACGTTGAGGCAGATACCGAGAGTCATGTGGGCAACACCAAGAATAACGGACATCTTCATCTTGAGCGAGTTGGTGAAGACGAGCGCGTTGTCAGCACCGTGCCAAGTCGGGTCAAGACCAATCGGGTAGACCTTGCCAGTGGGTACAGCCTCGATGAGGCCCTCCTTGAGCGGCCACTCCCAACCGGTGTGGAAGAGGTGCATGCTCTTGCTGCCAATGTCGTTGTACATGAAGCCGGTGAACATGGAGAAGAGACCCATGAGCAGCATCATGTAGCGACCGTAGAAGAACATGGTGAAAATTTCCTGGTCGACCTTGGCGAGCTTGTCCTCGAAGATGCACATGGCCAGTGCAGCCAGAGTCATAAGGAAGGCGTGGAAAACGTCACCAAACATGACTGCAAAGAGGAAGGGAAGCAGAACAACATTGAAGAGACCCGGGTTGACCTCCTTGTACTTGGCAATACCATAGCTGTCACCAACGCCCTGGATGGCCTCGGTGTATTTGTTGGATCGCTGGAAGGTGGGAGGGTCCTTGTGAGTCTTGAGCTCCTGGAGGACTGCGGGCGCGCTGGTGCCAGAGTTCTCAGTGGCACGACGGAGGGCAAGCTGAATCGAGCCAAGGTCACTTGTGGGGCACCAACCCTCGGCGATGAGGGTCTTGCGGCGGTTGTCAAAGATGAACTGGTTCATGGTCGAGTAGGTCAGTTTTTCCTTGCGGACGAGGTCAGCCCAAGCGGCGAGGGCCTCGGCGATCTTGACAAGCTCAGTGCGACGGGTGGCGCTGGTGCTGTACAGGACATTGTTGAGATCCTCGATGCGACTGAGTACCTCACGGAGGCTCTCCTCCCTACGGTCAGCATTGCTGTCGATGGGGTAGAGGGTACCTCCCATGGACTCGCTGATCTTTCGGATCTTTGCGAGAAGCTCGGCACCGTGAGCAAAGATGATAAAGACGTTCTTACGAACGGGTTCCTCACGGGTAGGGTCGTCGAAGGTCTCCTCGATCTCGGCGTAGTTCATGTACAGGTTGCCCCTGAGAACACGCCAGAGAATGCGTTCAAAGGTAGGCATTCTGCTGCGCTCGATGGTTCCGGCGACAAACTCGAGATCAAAAGTGCCGTAGCCAGATTCGTCGCCACGCTGAGTGTTGAATCCTCGCGACTCGACGTCATCAAGCAGTGGAGCATGGTCATCATCGGTGCTGGCGCGTACGTGCTCCTGACGGCCCTCAGCCTGGTCGAAAAAGACGGCGGTTTCGCGGAGGACGTGCTTGGCCTCCTCGAGTTCCTGAAGACGCTTCTGAAGAGTTTCGTAGGAGCCGTTCATCTGGCTGAGCCTCTCTTCGTGCTCACGGAGCTTGGAGCCAAGGACCTCGATCCTCTGAGCGCCACTCCTGCCATCAAAGCCAGCAGCGTTGACAAAGGGGAGAGCGCTCTCGAGGGGACGGACAGGAACCTTTTCCTTGTCCATCTGGGCGTAGAGGAAGCGGATACGACGCTCCATTTCATCGATTCGACGAATGTCACTGACGTACGAGCGCTGGAAGGGCGACACGTCTGGGTTGAGATCCTTGAACTGGACGCTACCCAGCTCTCCCAGCTCCTGAACAGTGGCATGGGCGGTTTCGGAGGGGATGTAGAGCTGGATCAGCGACATGGTCGCCGACCGGAACAGGCTCTCCTCCTCCGGCATGTTGGAAAAGGATTGAATGGAGGAAACGGGGATGGGAGGAGAAGAGGGTGATGGTGGAAGGAGATTGAGATGATTTCGCAACCACGATGCGATGCGATGCGATGCGACGCTCTCGGTCGGTTGGTTGGCTCGAGTGCGGTGCGTGCGGTGCGTGTGCTGCGCTCAGGGGGCAAATTCGCAGCGGCGGATCCGTTGTTGTTTAAAAAAGTGCGACGAGCTACAGTACGTTGGCTGGTTCGCTGGTCCCTGCTGCGCGTCAGAGTGTGCGGGCCGTGCGTCGCAGCTGGGCTTTTGCTGTCTGCCGTGAGTTGACTTGCAGTGCGTTACAAAAGTGGCACTGAATTCGGCTTGAATCTGCATTTTTGGTACTGTCGGAAGCGCCGCCTCGCCCTGGCTGCAGCATGCAAACAGCAACAGCAACAGCAACAGCAACAACAATCACACTGCAGAGTCTAGCGACTCAAGTGCCACCGCAGCATCATCCAGCTCTTGGATACAATCACATTTCGCGCTGGCACGCTCGGAGGCTCCCGGACAGCATCACGGCCAGGGAGCAAAGCGTCAACGCGCAACTCAACTCTGCCCGGTTCAGCTCAGCCATCGGCAACTCGCCGCTGACGAATGCAGTGAGCTCATGTGCCCGTGGCATCGCCGCCCAACTCCACCGTTACAACAATCTCAGAGTGGCTACATTGGCCAATTGAGACGAGACTCAGCACCCGCACACTTTTGCCAGCATGCCGACCTCACGGCGCTTCCGCTGCTCCCAGCTCGCCGCGGCTGCGTTGCTGGCTACATCATCCCTCTCAAGTATCCCCGGCGCCCATGCACTCTTTGGGTTCGGAGACAAACGCTTCAAGTACGAAGGTCTAATCAATGCTGGAGGTTTGGGCCTCGAGAACCTTGCAGGGCAGATCGTCGCTTGGGGCGACTGGAACGGCGACCAGTTCCTAGATGCAATCTTCCTAGATTCAAGTCGCTCCACGCTCAATGTCCATCTCTGGAACCACAACCAGTTCCTCTTTGAAAAGATACCCGCAGCATCCGTAACGTTGCCACCAGGCGCCCTTGTCACCAACGTGATAGCTGCAGACCTCAACTACGACGGCAGGCTCGATCTCCTAGTCATGTCCCAGTCAAGTCGCGCTTCGACCCAACAACAGTTAGACCTGTCCGTCTATTTGGGCCTCATCCAGGGAGATGGCTTTAGCAAGGACCCCATTCCGGCACCTGCTTCAACGCTGTCTCAGCCCATCTCTTTCGACGCCTCTGGTGACATGCAGATGGATCTGCTCGGCCATGCCCTTGACGATACCAGCCGCGAGCCAATCCTCAGTTTGTGGCGAAACATTCTCGCCGACCCCAACGCGACTGGAACGGCTGCCTTTGAGCTCGCCGAATCCCCCCTTTCCAAGACAGATGCAGGCATTCCAACCTGCAACCTGGCCAGTCCCCACAGCTCGGCGTATGTTGACCTGAACGGAGATTGTCTCGCAGACCTATTCCTTGTCTGCTCGTCTCCCAACACCGGTGACCTCACGTACCAGATATGGACGGCGACCAAGCCAAACTCCTCTTCGGAGCATCAAAAGGATGCAGGATTCACTCTTGCTGCCAGCGGTGCTCTGCCTCCAGGCACTGGTGCTCTCAGCTTTGCAGACATGGACAGGGACGGCACCATTGACGTCGTATTCCCAACATGCGACCGAAGTGGCTCCAACTGCTACATTAACGTGGCTTACAACCGACAAGTGGAGCTCTGCTCCAAGAAGAGCGAAGGGCTGTTTGGTGGCGGCATCAAGTCGGCTTCCTCCGGCAACAACAAGCGCAATGGCCCTGAGAAACGCGCAGCGTTGCGCTGTAGAGACCCGCAGGAACTGTGCGTGGCCGACGACAACTTCCGCTTCAACTTTGATATAGACGGCAACAATCCTGTAAGTGCTTTCGTATCGCACGGATGTCGCCATGCTCGTAAGCTCACTGTCGCGGTCTCCGGCTTTGTTCCAACAGGACTTGCTGCGCATCTCAATCGAGACGCTGACAGGTGACTCGCGCGTGCTGCTGGAGGACAAGCTGGGTCCGTCCTCTGCGTGGTCTATGCCCGTATCGCTCCAGTTAGGCGACTATAACAAGGACGGCTACCCGGACGTGGCTCTGATCACGATTCCGTCGCGCAAGAATGCGGGCGGGACGAACGACCGCAACGGGCTGGACGAGACGCGCGTAACTTTGTTGGAAAACGTGGCCTGCTCGTCCCTTTCAGTACCGAACAAGCCCAGCTTTGGCTGTACCCGCGAGCGAGAGAACGAGGGGACGTTCCGGCTAGTGCGGGAAGGTGCTGGAGTGCTGGAGGGTTTGCGTGACGTACGCAGGGTAAGCTGGGTCGACTTTGACGAAGATGTGAGTCGCTGGCCCCTCTATCCCGAGTCTACCTTCATATCTCTTACAAGGCTCTCTTTACGGTCAGGGTACGCTCGACCTGCTCTTGCAGCGGGTTCCATCAACAGCCGACGGCAAAGACGGCAGCCGGAGGATGACGTTTATCCAGAATAACTACTTTCACGACGCTTTCTTCCTCAAGTCGCTCAGTAAGTCTCCCCCCAACCTCCGTAGTTGCGGTACCAAAGGACTGCAGAGCTAACCCAGGTGCAGCACTCAACGGTGCATGCCAGATTTTCTGCGAGCCAGAGGATTCCCCCAAGTTCCGGGTGAGTCTAGGGCATTTCCGCTACGTTACCATCTGAAAGAGAGTGCTGATTCCCGCGTGTACCCGTGGCAGCCTTGGGGAACAAACTACGGTGGTGCATCGTACAAGTTTACGGTCCTCGACACGAACGGCGTGCGTCGAGCGCAACAAGGTATGTGCGGCATCTCTCGCTTGAACGCAACTCGTCCCTCACTCACTCATGCGCTCGCTCGCTCGTTGGTGCGTCCATGGACCGCAGTGGGGCAAATGGCACAGACGGCGTACCACTCTCTGCACACGCCGTACAGCTACTTTGGGCTTGGGCGAACGAACAACTATGTCGAGTCGCTGTTCATTGGCTCGACGCGGCGCCTGGCGCGGGAGCACGTGCTAGCTGTGGAGGGGATCATCCCGAACAGCCAGGTGGTGATCAACCCGTGGCAGGCGGATCCGAGCGCGTGGACCAAGCAGCTGTACCTGCATCCGGGCGACTGGATTCCATGGGTGACGGTGGTGCTGATCACGACGATCGTGGGCCTCGCGGCGGTCGTGGTGGTGCTGCATGTGAACGAGCGGGTAAGTGCACAGATCCGAGCAATGCAATCCATGGCCCGACTTGTGCTGACGACTCGACTGACTGGGGTTGGGTGCGCAGAGAGAAGACGAGCGTGAGCGCAAGCGTGCGGTGCACGCCATCAACTTTGATGCGTTGTAACTGCTGTACCGTGCTCAAGGAGCCAGACAATCCATTGATCAATCGATGAGTCGATCGATGCCATGAGTGCGTTTACCAAACCACCAGTGAAGAGTAAATACGGCACAGTCTAGTAGAGCTGCATTGCAGAGTGGAGTTGGAGTGGGAGTGGGAGTGGGAGTGGGAGTGTTAAGGCTTTTTTTTTGTTTTTCGCGACGCGTCTTTCTCTTGCACACCATACTAACGCAACGTCTGCGCCACGCATACAGAGGCTGAGCCTTGTGCATGGACTGGACGAGCCTGGCTTGCGATGGGCGTACTGATCCAACCACGGGGGGTGTCGGGGCGGTTTGTGGTGCTCACGCATCCGCGTACGGGGGTGCCGGTGTATGCGCTGCCGAGCGGTGGCGAGATGTGGGTGCTGGAGCAGCTGGGGGCGGGGGGGCGGAGCTGGTTCCTGGGCGGGCGGGACGAGGTGGCCTGCGGCGCACTGAGCATGCTGGTCAAGGCGGACGCGATGTTCTTCCTGCTCCGCACGGTGCCCACGCGCCTCTTTCTGCCGCTCGACGACATCTCTGACCTCCCCGCCCCCCTCGCCCTCCCCGCCCTCGCACGCTGCTGCGACTCCCAACGTAAGTCACACCCCCTCCCCCCCCCCCCCATGGCGCAGCACCGTACTCACGCCTCACCCTCCAGTTGCAGACGGAACCACCACCTTCCGACTCAGCACAGCGCGCCTCTTCGCTGCGCTAGACGCCAAACTCACCCGCCTCGCGAGCGCAGACACGTTCGCTAAGGCCCCAAACACCCTCGGCCGCGCCTACGACCGCCTCGTAGAACCCGGCTCCGAAGACGCCACACGCCGCCTCATCGCCGCACACACAGTCGCCGAATACCTGCCCCCGCACCTCGCAGACGAGTGGGCTTCACACCTAGGCATGCAACCACTCACGCAAAACATGTAGTAACCAAGAGGAATTGCAAATGTCGAGTAAACAAAAAAGAAAAGAGGGTACATGTTTCACTTATCGCTGGAGGTGGTCAGCAGCAATGTTGGAGGCAATCTCGGCCTCAGCACGGTCGCCGTTGGCCAGGAGCTTTTCCTTGTTGTAGAGAAGCTCCTCGCGCGTCTCGGTCGAGTACTCGGTGTTCTGGGTCTCGACGATGGCGTCGACGGGGCACGCCTCTTGGCAGAAACCGCAGTAAATGCACTTGGTCATGTCAATGTCTAGAAGTATGTGACAAGGCAAGCGTGTCAGTAGGGAGAAGGGTGGGGGGAGAGTGTCTGGGAGGAACGCACCGTATCGGGTTGTTCGCCTGGCGCCGTCCTCACGAGGCTCAGACTCGATGGTGATGGCCTGGGCGGGGCAGATGGCCTCACAGAGCTTGCAGGCAATGCAGCGCTCCTCGCCGGTCGGGTATCGTCGGAGGGCGTGCTCGCCACGGAAGCGTGGGCTGAGGGGGCCCTTCTCGAATGGGTACATGATGGTGTATGGTGGGCGGAAGAAGTTTTCGAGCGTGATCCACATGCCTGTGTGGGCAAACAAGAGGAGGTGAGTTAGTGGTCGGTAGCAGTAGCAAGAGCGAGTTGAACGTCAACGCACCTCGAAGAATCTCGGTGAAAAAGAAGAGCTCGCCGGCCTTGTCGAGTGCGGAGGGGCCCTTGGAGTAGTCCGGGTAGATGGGGGTGTTGGACTGCTGGGAGTTGGTGTTGTGCTGTGGCGCAGCGAGGGAGCGAATGCGGGTGGTGGAGAGGAGACGGGCGGTAGGGGTGGCGGTGGTGGTGGCGATGGCGACGGGTGTGCGGGTTGCGACGAGGGCGGAGCGCAGAAGCGTCCTGTTGATGCTTGCGGCAGCCATTGTGGTATGGGGCACTCTAGAAAAGGGTGGTGGAGCCAAGCCAAGGTATGGTACAGTATGGTTGGTAAATGTGATGGCGACGAAACGGGGTTTTGCTTTTACTTTTGCTGGGCTTGGCCGTCTGTGCTGTCAAGGACTGGCACTCACTCACTCGGCTGGGCTAGGCTGGGCTGGCCTGAGCTGGGCTGGGCTGCTACACTTGTATATATTCTCGAGCGAGAGAGGAGAATGAATACAAACGGCGGGCGCGCAAGACGGAAGAGCCCAATTTCAATTCAATCGAGATCAAGAGCGAGAGCGAGAGCGAGAGCGCGCAAGTCCGCCAATCAGGTCGCTGCAGATTGGTAACGCGCCGCACCGCACGATCACAGGCCAGACAGAGCTCATTACGACTGCGACTGCGACTGCGACTGCTGACCAAACGCTCATCGCGCACACGCCCGCACGAGAAGAGAGACTTGAGCCGGAAGAAGGAAAAAAATCAACGGGGCCCAAGAGCAAGAGCAAGAGCAAGAGCCACGCTGAGCGCTGAGCTGGGATTCCGGCGCTAGCCAGACAGAGAGACTCACTCGTCGCAGTCGATTCGCTTCAGATCAGCGGGCGGTTTACACAATACTGATCTGTACAGTCCAACCGCTCCGCTCGCTACACACTGTCTACTCCACACGGCTCGCATCTGTCACCCTTGCCTTCCCACCACACTCGCTCGCTCGACCCGACATCCGTCTCACCATGGCAGCACTCCGAACATCAGCGCGAGCACTCGCCCGTCTCGCCGGCACCAGCACCAGCACCAGCACCATGACCGCATCTGCCGCGGCCGCGCTCCCTCGACGAGCAATCGCCACTTCCGCCCAGCGCTGCTCGGACGCCCTCTTCGTCCACCGCGACACGGACTACAACAACCCGGACATCCCGTTCGAGTTTAACGCCGACAACAAAAAGCTCGCAGACAAAATCATCGCCCAGTACCCGGCCCAGTACAAAAAGGCCGCCGTCATCCCCCTCCTCGACCTCGGACAGAGGCAAAACTCGGGCTGGACCTCGATCAGCGTCATGAACCACGTCGCAAAGCTCCTCGACATGCCCCCCATGCGTGTCTACGAGGTGGCCACTTTCTACACCATGTTCAACCGCGAACCCGTCGGAAAGTACTTTATGCAGCTCTGCACCACCACCCCCTGCATGCTCGGCGGATGCGGGTCCACCAAGATCCTCAACGCCATCCAGGATCACCTACACATCAAGCCGGGCCAGACCACCGACGACAAGCTCTTCACCCTCGTCGAGGTAGAGTGCCTCGGTGCCTGCGCCAACGCACCCATGGTCCAGATCAACGACGACTACTACGAGGACCTCACCCCGGAAACCATGGTCAACATCATTGACAAGCTCAAGAAGGGCGAAAAGGTCAAGCCCGGCCCCCAGTCCGGCAGGCACTCGTCCGAGAACGCCGCTGGAAGGACCGCTCTCACCAGCGAGGTATGTTTTCGCTCTTTCAATCCCACTCGACATTTTCTCTCACCTTACCTTTCTTGCCCTTGCCGCAAACAGCCTTATGGGCCTGGTCAGCACTGCGTTCCCGAGTTTGCCTAGACATTCACCACCTCCTCCATACGGCACGGAAGGGGCCAACTCCTGTTTCCTTCTTTCCCGTAATACTACAGTAGCATCCGCATATCCCCCAGAACAAAACAGAATCTCAGTCCCATCTTTCGTGTCTTGTGCTGTGGCAAAAGAAATTAACAAAGTTGAGGCTAGCAAGAACAAGGGCGGGCATGGGGCGTCTAGTTTAACTTGCCCTACTCAGTTTCCTACAACCATTAGGGACGCCAGGCTAGCCTCAGTGTTGACCACATCCAAAGCCTGAGCGATTTCGAGGCGGGTGCGAGCGGCGCTCAGCCAGTCGGCCGCAAGCGTCTTGGGCCAGCCCTTGAGCTGATTGAGCTCACGCGTAGCCGCGTCCAGGTCCTTCCTGTCGAGGTAGTACTCGACGCGCGCAAGCACCGAGGGCACGTCCTCGCCCTCGACCAGGCCCTTCTTGTGGAACAGGAGCGGGCTCAGTGCCGCGCTGGCCAGGTGCGAAACCAGTCCCGCGCTCTCGGGCAAAGGAACAAGCGCAACGCTGCGGATACGCGGGCCAACCTTGTCCGCGAACCACGCATGCAACGTCGAGAAGCTCTCGACACCCGTCTCGGCCGCACCGGAAGAGTCAATCACCTCGAGAGCGGCAGCGATCACCGCATCCTCCCGCGCCTTGGACGTGTTGCGCAGCACACGCAGCTGCTCGTCAAACGGCCGCTTAGTCTCGTCGTCCAGCGCGGAACGAACGGCTCGGATAGCCGTCCAGAGCGTGTGCACGTTCACGTTCTCATCCAGCACACTGCTGTTGTCCAGCGTCACGCGCTCGAGGCTCTTGAGGTCAGTCGCAAGCTCATCCAGCTTGGCAAGCCGCCCACCACGCTCCTCCTCAACCTTGGCACGAATATCCTTCATCCAGCGACGCTGAAGCTCAATTCCCTGAGCGATCACCTCCTCCTTGAGTCGCTCGTTGATGATCTTGCTCTGCGTAGCCAGCTCGTTGTTCAGCTTCTCGCGGAAGGCGTCGAGCTGCTTGGCGCGCTCCTCTTCAAAGCTCTTCTGCCAGTCCTCCTCGCGTTTGGACAGTCGGTTGGCAGCCTCCTCAGCCTGCTTGGAGATCTGCGTCTCGTATCGCTGCGCCTGGGCAGCCAGGCTGGTCTCAACACGCCGCGCCTCCTCGCGCTTGATCGTTTCGAGTCGCTTGCTCAGCTGCTTGAGGTCGATCTGGGCGCTCTCAAGCACGCCCTTGGCCTTGGCACCGGAAGAAGGGGTCTCCTTGAGGAAATCGGACAGCTCGTCAATCGTGCCGGCCAGCTGGGCAATCATCGGCTCGGAGGCAGACAGGCTCTTGATCGACGGCGCAAGCAGAGGCAGCTTGGGCGCCTCTGGGTCCGGGCGAAGGCGGGCAGTCGACTCCTTTGGCGCTTGGAGGCCTCGCTCCTTCTTGGGAGCAACGTAGCCTGCCGGTGGCTCGTGGAGGAGGGGAAGCTCACCCTGGTAAGGGGTGCCAGCAGGAGCCTTGGGCTGAGTAACCTTCTGGACCTTGTCAGCGGCCTTTTGCGCCTCGCTGCGAACGGAAGCCTCGGCCTTCTCGGCAACAGCCTTGGCGCGCTCAACAAGCTCAGCAGTCTTGTCCTGGACAGTCTTGAGCGCAGACTCGCTCTCCTTCTTGACGGCGGTGCCAACGGCACTGCCAGCCTGCTGGAACTTGTCGGCGCCCTCCTTAGCGCGGTGCCTGGCCTCGGCAAGCTGGGCTCGGGCGTCCCTCTCGCCAACGTGGTCGCCCGAGTCGGCACCGCCTACAACTCGGCCAACAGCGTCACTGACGGAGCCGTATGCGCTCTTGGTGAGCTTGACAGCCTGGTCGCCGTATCCGCCGAGGTTGACGTTCTTGAGCTCTTGCCCGACGTCGTGGGTATCGAGGTAGTCGATGATCGCCTCACCGCCGGGAACACTCTCGACGAAAAAGTCCTGGTATCGCTCATTGTTGAGCGCAGCAACGGTGGACACGCCGTAGAAGACGGTTCCGCCCACGGTGGTGTAGAGCAGGAGGCGGGCTGGGAGGGACCTGCGTGGGCGCCCGATCTCTGTCGCATAGCCCTGTGGGGTAGAATGAACAGAAATGAAAGAGGGGGTTATGAAAGGACGTGAGACTGGGGTCGGAGCGGGCGAGCAGCAATCGGTACTCACGCGAACAGAGGAGCGGGCGGCCGGGGCGGCGAGCCTGTGGAGAGCAGCAGCTCTGCTGATCATGGTTCGAGTCGGCGGGTCGTCGCGGTGCGGTGACTCTGGTGCGGATGGGCGAGCCGTGCGACACTGATGTGAATGCAGAGTTGGCTGGGAGAAGAAAGATGGTGCCCCGCCAGTGGTCGTGGTCGTGGTCGTGGTCGATGAAACTGAAAGGAAGGGTGGTGCGCAAGTGCGTTGGGTTGCTGTGCGGATCAGGACGGGGCTTTGGCCGAGCTTTGGCTTGGTTGCTGCTTGTGCTGCTAGCGGCTAGCGCTGCTTGTCGTCCATTTCTTCTCGGCCGCACAATGCGTCAGTCAGTCACGCTGCTCAGTCAACTCACTCACTCAGGCAGACGCGATCGATCACCGCGCCCAACCGACGCGACCCGACTTGGCTTGACTGGGCTGGGCTGGGCTGGGCTGGGCTGGGCCTGACCTGCCGCGACCTCTGCCAAATGAATCCCCTCTCCCTCCACTCGTGCGTGGCCAGCCCAAGCCGGACTGCGACAAGCAAAAGCACAGCAAACGCATCGGTCGTTCACACATCTCGAAATGGCATGCGTGCTTGTCATTATACGGTAATGCATTACGACTGCTACGACTGCTGTGCTGCTACACTGCAAGAAGAAAAAGGCCAGGTAGAGGCCGGAGCTACACTGATGCTAGAAATACACGGGGATATACTGTGTGGAAAAGAAGGAAAGGGAAAGGCGCCCTTCGTCATGTCATGAAATGGCACTGCATCGCTCCATGCTTCTCGAGCGTCTCACTCCGAGCGCATGCTCGCGCGCACCAGCAAATGGACACGAAGCAGTGCCAGACCCGGAATCGAGACGGAGCCCAGCGACACTCGCCTCGACAAACGACAGCTGAACGCTCGTCTTGTGCTGGTGATGGAACAGTTTCTGGCTCTGAACTCGCAGCGTCCTCAGGCGAGCCTTAAGCCGCTTCGATTCTGGTAAAAAGGAGGCAAACTTGGCCTGCATGGCCATGTACACCTCGTCGGCATTCGGTGATTCCGCTGCCGTGGGTGTCTTGTGGACGTCGCGTGGGGCGCTATACATCTCATCCGACATACGGCTATGCCCACCGAGTGCCCAGTCCCATTCCGAGTCGTAGGCGTACGACGATGACTGAGCACAGGCTGCCGCGCGAGGCTGGCGAGCACGGCGGAGCGAGCCCTGTCGACTGGGACCACCTCCACTCCCGGACCTGCGCGAGTGCTTGGCAGTGCAAGAGGCAGCAGCACCATTCTTTGCCTGCATGCCAACGTCAAAGTAGCTTGTGGATTCATGCTGCTTGGTCATTGCTTCAGCCCCGCGCGGGACAGCAAAGCCCCAGTCCCACTCGCGAGGTTCCTGAGCCGCCCGACGCGCAGCCTTAATCAAGGAAGGATTCGTAGTGCCAAACGTCTTGGGAATGCTGCCAAAGTCGAGGATCATGAGATGCGGTAGCGACCCGTCCTCGGACGCGCCCTTTCGCCGGCGTCGCTCGAGGACTCCGTTCGCATGGCTTTCGGAGCAGGCACGAGGGAAGGTGGGACGGTCGTTTGCTGCCAGAAGCAAGGCACCGCTGCTATCGGTATCGAGCGACTCGGGCGCTGAGGATGCCCGCTGCACACTTGGTCGGCGCACTTCCATGGTAAATGAGGGCGGAGAAGAGTTCGAAACGTCCATGGCGGCGTCCTGTCGCGAGTTAGTAGGCGGGTCGGAAGCGCCGGACAAGTGCCGCTGGTCGTGTGTATCGCCACCCAAGCGCTTGATGCGTCTAGGTTGGGATTGGTGGTACTACAGAGACGCAAATGATGTTAGAGCGACATGGCTGATCTCGGAGAGAGAGTATATCAGGAAGGTGGTGAAAGACGGAAGTGAAGAGGATACCTTAGAAGGGAGTTAAGAGTGCATTCGTAGATCGGTCGAGCAGGCTGGGCTGCTAATGAGGAGAAAGGGAGCGTTGGTATACTGTACAGTGCCAGTACAACGCGGCCGACCGAGGACCGAACGCAATGAGTTTCGGGTCGGGTGGCAGCGAGCGCCCTGCTGCTGCTGAATGGGGAATTGTGTGTCTAAGTTACTGTGGGAACGGTAAAAAGCCAGAGAGAGAGAGAGATACGGTTGGTACTGTACATGTCTGGGCTGGAATTGGGAATTGGAGTGCAGTGCAGGCAGACGTGACTACTCGTGCAGCCAGCCGCCAGAACAGTCTCGCTCGCGCTGTGACGTAGCGGCTCTCGCGCCCCGTCCCTTCCTCGACGCCAGGCACTCGGCCTGACTCTCTCTCGAATCCTTTCTCGTTCACTCTTTCGGAGCGAGCGAGGAGGGGTCAGAGTGCACCTCATCTCCCGTCAAATTTCAATCCCAATCCCGGACAAGCCGGAAAGAGGTCAGTCCCGACTCTCTCTCTCCCTCTCTCTCTTTTCGTGCCAAAGAATCAGGGTCTACTGTACAGATGGTCGATAGGAGCATCGCCGCACTACAGCCGCTTGTTTACAGCATCTTTTTGGGCGGCAACATGCACCACCACTTTGGCAAGGGCAACTCAACATATAGTGCAGATAGACGACTTTTGTTGTGGATAGGAGGGTTTTGCAGCGCAAGGGGGTTGATTGTTTGCTGCTTTGGCTGCCCTTTGTGAGCGAGGCAAAGGAAGGCAAGGCAGGCAAGGCATGCGAATGCAAATGCAAATGCAGGATTTCTCTGCTCGCTCGTGAACCGAGGCAGCTGCTCAAGTGCGTGGGCCCTGGGGCAGGGGCAGAGACGCAGGCGCCGCGTGGGCACATGGCGACTCGACTTGCGAGACAGCTCGGCTGCCCAGATTCTCCGCGTTCCCAAGCTCACTCACTCATTCGCTCACACCCCCCTCCGAGTGGCGGTCTGTGGCTTGTAGCATACAGCCTCGGTGAGAGCGTCGCTCTTTCTCACGATCCGACTTGTCCATGTCCATCATCTCATTGTGCGCAGTTGAGTGCGATTCCAGGCCCTGTTGCCTAGGTGAGGCCAGCCATGACCAGACAGAGAGAACGCCATACCGCAAAGTTTGATTGCAGCAAAGTCTTCCTGGCTGTTTCTCATGAGGCTGTGATACTGTACTGTACTGTACTTTCCTGTAAACAGATGAGGCAGGGACGGGTTGATTCGAACTCAGCGGACCGTTTGCATTGCGAATCCACGCATGCCTGTCTCTGTTGGGCCTGCCTTCTTCCCGCAATTGCCGCACCGTCTCCCCGTGCGGTTTTTACCATTCTATTCCATGGCATCCTAAAGCAGTCCAACTCGACTGGTCGGTGCCGTATCGGTCTTCTCTGTCGTGCGAGACGCGGACTCGCCACTCTGTGCATGTGGAGGCGCTCAGCTCGGAAGCAGAGTTCCGTTCAGCCCTGTCTGCGCGTTGCGGTGGCACTCTTCCACACTCACTGTCTTGCCCTTTTGTTCTTCTGACGCTACCGAAGACAGTGTGTGGGAAAGTAAAGCAACTTACAGTAACTTACAGCAATGTACAGCAATGGTCACTGTGTCAAGGATGATTGCGTGCAGGGTCGTTACGGAATAAGGGCGCAGGTGGGCCTCTTACGCCGCCGGCAACCAAGTGGGAGAGAGCGAAAAGCAGGGTTCATTCATCATAGAACGCTTATTTTTTTTTCTCATTCTTCCGGCTGATGTGCGGCCCGTCATCACTCAGTTCAGCCCGAGACCAACGGACCAACGGGGCCTCTTGTGATATAATAAAGTACCAGAGGGTCAAGTCCAGCTCCCTCACCGCATATCTCAACACCCCCCTCGCAAGAGCACACCATGCCGCACAGGCGAGACGCGAGTACCGCTTCTCAAGCGGGCGGCAGGTCCGACTCGCCTGCGCGAATGCCTACGTTCGCCGAACTAGCTTCGCGCGCAATGGAAGGTGTCGTCGCCACGAGCCAGCATCCCACCACCTCGAGTGCTGACGAGGAGGCCGAACAACAACGCCTGGCACACCTCTGGGCAGGGCAGACGAGCCCGCTCAAGCCCTACCGACACCTCCACATCGACTGGCCCAACATGACCATCAAAAAGACTCTCGCCATAGGCCCCTCTGCGCCAGACGCCAATCCTCCCATCTACGACCTCCCTCTCGCCCACATGACCGCTACAGCAGCCGCAAGCTGCATGCTCGTCACCAAGAACAGCCCCATCACCGCTACCATCTACATCCTCCGCGACCACCGCAGCGACAACGACGGACCCCACGACAAACCCATCTCAGTCTCCGCTCAAACAGGCACCGCCTCCATCTCACTCACGGTCCCGGAATACTCTGGCTCACGCCCGCTTCACATCAGAGTAAAGGCAAATCATGGCAATCTCACCGTCGCCCTTCCTCAGAGCTTTGCTGGCCTCCTCTCCTGGAGAACAGAAACGGGCTCCCTCAAACTCTCAGACTCGATCCAGGCAAGGTACAAGCTTCTTGACGACCGTCCCCACAAGCACCGCGGTACCGCCAGGATCGTCCCAGCCACTGCATCCGGAAATCGAGGCGACGCTTGTGAGATTGTCAACAAGCACGGAAGCGTCACCATCGTCGAGGCGGGAGAGAAGTATCACGCCGAGTCTTGTACCGTCATGTGATTCCCTCTTATCCTGTCGCTTCGCTCACTAATCGCGGCTCTACTCAGTGTCGTGGCCATTGTGGCCCTGTAATACCCATAGCAAACTTTGCATCCTCAAGTATTCCATGTCTGTCGATCTCCTCATTCAGACGCGTGCGCACGCAGCGTTCCATTGATTGGTTGATTGAAGTGATAGATGATAGATCACAGATGAAAGGTTGATCGATGGTTAGATGGGCGTTGGTATATGCGGATCCATTTGCGTGTGCGTGTGTGTGTGTGCTGAGCTCAGTAGGGATGCTTGGATATGGGTGTGCCCTTGCCAACGCGCCGCTCAGCATCAGTGCGACCTTCGCGGCGCAAATTTTCTACGAGTGGATGGCGCGCGGGAGAAGGCTCTCCGAGGTCTAGCAAGGTGAATGACTCGTCACGTTCGCGCGCACTGTTGGTCGTTTCGATTTCGTCGGTGGCAGGCGCTGTGCCTCGAGAGCGAAGCGCGGAAGTGCTGCTGAACGGTAGTGACGAGGAGGAGCTGCGTGCCAGTTCTGGAGACTGAGCATCCATCGCCCGCGCCGCCGTGTTTCTGTTGAGAGGACCATAGCTGTACCCGACACCAAAGCCGAATGGAAGCGCGTAGTAGTGCAGATCAGATCCCTCCTTGTGGTGGTGGTGGTGGTGGTGGTGATCGTCGGAGTCAGACCCGTCCCCGTCCTGAGTAGACCATGTGCTTCCGCGGCGTGATATCGCCGGTGGAGTGAGGATCGTCTCCTCCTCTTCCTCCATCGACATGAGGGCAACATCGGGAGTGGTCGAGGACCCAGCACCAGCGGCACTGCGGTGGGAAGCACTAGAGCGCCCATGTCGTTGGTGAAAGTACGAGTCGCTCGAGCGCCGGCGGCGACGAGGCGAGGAGGAAGGGGAGTTTGCCTGGCGTCTCCTCCAGATCTCCTGAACCAGAAAAGTGAGGATGGCCACCGAGAAGATGCATATGAACACGAGCTGGATGATGAGGCGCGAACTTGAGTTTGGCACCAAAGGCGGATAGCTGAGGTTTGGGTCTCGATGTGGAAAGATCTTGGAGAAGGCGGACCTTGCAAAGAGGGTGTGTTTGAGTTCGCTACGCCTCGCAAACACGTATCCGCTGCCGGACTGCATTCCCATCCATTCGGCTGATTGCCCCGGCAATGGAGATACATCAAGAGGACCAGGATTGCTGCTACCACTCCCGTCAGCCTGGAGGATGACTGCCTGGATGATGTCTGCAGCAGCGACGTCGTCTTGCGCCTGGACCCACTGGGCTTCCTGAGCGGCCGACCCGGGCTTGACCAATCGCTTCTCAAAGCCGCGCTGTGTGGAGCCTTGCGCTTGACTCGTTGATCTCCGCTGCAGGGTATGAAGCTGGGACCCTGTGGACTGGTCAGCTGTGGATCTTGTTTGGATGTGCCGTGAGTCTTGCCTTGAGTCTGAGATGCTGCCACTGGATGATGCGGCAGCAGCAGCACTGAGCATGAGCTGAGCGCCGAGGGGAAGAAGAAAGAGGGGAGCTGCTGGTGAAGCGTTGCGTCGTCGCCGGAGTGCAGCCATGGTGGCGGTGTGAGCCTAAGCTGAGCTCTTTCTCTCTCTCTCTTCCCTGGGATGGGATAGGAAGGCTTGCGTTCGGGTTGGTTCCGATGATATATTCGGGATGCGTGGAAATGTCTTTGGTTGAAGCTTAATTGATACTCATGCGCTGCGGAGCCTGGCCGACGACAACAAGGATAATCCGGGCTGGGCTCAGTGCTTGGCCTGGATGAAAGCACAGGCGAATGGAGAAAGAGTGCTGGCTGTCTTGATTGGTCAATCAAAGTCGAGTGTCGTGCATGTCGTAGCTTGGAACGCAATGCAGAATGAGAATGCTCTCGAGATGAAGGTTGAACTTTGGACCGGAACAGGAGGCAAATGAATGCGAAGCGGAAAGGAAGGCTCCTGTCTTGTTGGCAAAGACGAAGCGACTGGGGCGAGCCCGCCGGCGCCAAGATGACGCAACCTAGTGAAATGAAGAGGGATTGGGGAGGAGCGAGGGAGGAGGGGAGGAGGCAGCGCTGGGGCCTCGCTGGGTCGGGAAGTCGGTTGGGTGGTTGCCAGAGGGATCGGCGGTGGTTGAAGCTACTCACGGACTCTGCTGGCTGTTGGTCTAACTATGATAGGAACCAAGCTGACCGACTGGCCAGTGAGTCGGTCCTGTTTGGAGAACAGCGGGTAGAGAGGAGAGGGGTTTGGGCCCGGGACGCGGAAGAGCGAGGATAGGCTTGCCTTGCGCAGCCTACAACAGCTGCAACTGCAACTCAATTTCTCGACTGTAGCGTGTGTGTGTGTGTGTGCGGCGCCGTGAGCCATTAAGACCGTGCGCCAGCCAGCGTGAGCTTTCGCCTGCGCCTGTGCTCGGATCCTGCGTCTGCGACCTGCAGGATTTTTCTCAAAGAAGGGGACGCATCTTCCGACCAAAAACACACACACGCCACGGCAAGGCACGGCACGGCGCGGCGCGGCACAGCGCAGCGCAACACACCACATCACGGCAGCGTCCGGGGGCAGAACAGAGCAGAGCAGAGAGATTCACAGTGAGGTTCGGTCAACGCACGTTCAAGCACCCAAACGACCAAGAGTCTCGTACCGTTCATTCAAGGTCTGTCTGTCAGGCGGTCGGTCCGGCCAATCGCGGTGCCAGGCCAGGCCAAGCCAAGCTCAGCTCGCCGAGGTTTCCGGCTGCCTCGCCAAAATGCAACTCGGATTTGCCCTGGCTGTTCGTCGGGGCCGTATCTGCGACAGAGCTCGTCGAGTCGTTAATCCTGCGAGCCTCTGTTTTTGCTTCATTTTTCCTCGGCACGTCTGTTCTGTGTTCCTGGCTCTCTTTTTTTCTTCAGCGCGCAAGGCAGATACTGTACTGTACTGTACAGTATGCAAATGACCTTCGTTTCGCACGCTTACTGATGGACTGACACACCTTCTTGCTGTGAGGCGCTACCGTATCTATTCCTCCGAAAAAGCATACCCAATTTCACCGCCGTATCCCGCTGCATCAGAGCCCAAACCCACCTTGTCGGTCACTTCTAGGTCCGTGTGAGGCCTTTGGTTGATTGACCGGTGAGCACGAGGTTCTGCGACACCGAACTGGTTGACAGTACCAGCATTCCATTCTGGTCTAAATTTACACCATCGTGCATGTCCCAATCCATGACATTCCTACTGTTCCCACAAATCTAGACGCCAAGCTCGAAGACACCAGATACTGTATCTGTTCTACCGTGTGGTGCCCTGTGGAGAGTTGGCTGCGTTATAGTTGCCGCCGCCGGAAGTGAAGAGACGGAGTGACTGGATCTTCCAGTATGCCTCCTTATACGAGTCGCCGTTGTACGCCACTTGAGCGCTGCATGCACCAAACTTGGCTGCGCACGAAGTCCTCGAGTACGTGTTGGCCGCCCAGTCACCGCAGAGGGTAATGTTGATGATGACCTTGTGGCGGCCAAAGTCTTTGTAGCATTTCGAGATGGGAAGGTGGACGCCGGGCGTGCCCCAGTTGGCTGGGTTGACTGCTGTGCTGCTGGCAGTGAGGTCGGAGGGTACTTTGCCCTTGGGGAAGTACCAGACACGGACGCCCTTGCCGTTGCGTCCAAAGGAACGCTCCATGGCGATGACACCGCCGCCTGCACGATTGAAGGCGTCACCCCAGGTCGGGGCGGGGCCGTTGCGCATCTCGCCACGACAGCCTTCGTTCGCGGGTGTGTAGGCCGAGCAATTGGTCGAATAGGTCGAACCCAGTTGGGTAGCCGAGCTCGGGTTGGCGATGCACGACGACTTGGTGTGCGCAGATACCAGGTTGAAGGCGTACTCGTCGTTTGCATTTTCCATAATGTCGATCTCACCACCTACAGGCCATCCGTCGAGGTTCTCGGTGACGGTCCAGAATGCAGGCCAGGTAGAGCATCCCGTCGGCACGTGGTTGACGTACATAGCGTACACTCCGTCGCCGTATGAGTTCTTAGAGTGGATGCGGACACTGTTCCGCCCCTCGTACGCGTTCTGCGCGGTGGAGACGGCGAGAATAAACTTGTTGTCCGCATCGACATAGCTCAGGTTCTGCCACTTGGCGTTGGCCTGCGTCTGGTAGTTGACAAGACCGTTCGTCGGGTCCTTGCTAGAGAACCAGTCGAATTTGCTGAAAAACTGCTGACCTCGAATATCCTCAGTGCGATACCAGGTCACGGCAGCTGCCTGCGAGACCATCAGCATCAGACTGATCGTTACGACAGAGCGCAACATTCGTGTGAGCTGCTGGGATCCCATCGTCGACGGGGGAGAGGTGTTAAAGCGGCAAGTGGACGCAGCATGTCTGGTTGCAAGTAGGGCTTGTGTATATAGCAGACTGGGGCACCTTCAGTAGGGTTTCAATCTGGTACAATTCTGCACTGCCTGTGCAAGTGAGTCTGGAACTCCGAACGGCACGGCATACGAAGCGCTACTGCAGGTAGCCACCCCGAGCTGCGTGCGGCAATACAGTATCCCGAACATCCCTTCCCACCCCATCCTATGGCACCTGAATTTGCTCCTTGCCATCCCTCTGGCTCGAGTCGCCGAGAAAAGCATGATTTGCAGAGCTTGTCGAGCTCGGCAAGGGCAAGGGGGATCGAAAACAGTACAGTGTGCAACTAGTGAGAACCCTGAAACTGTGGCTCGCGCCGTAGACTTGGTGAGCAAGAGCGTGTGTTTTTCATTCACTCACACACACGAGTGCAGATCCTCCCCGCGCCTGCAGATCAGTCGGCCAGGCCTTTTACCTGCGGCGCGCGTCTGCTCGCAATACAGCAGATACGGTATGCAAGGGCCGAGACTCGAAGCGCGACGCGGGCATCGCTCACCACCGTATGGGCCGGTCTGGGCTAGACTGTAAGGTGAACGTGTAAGGTGTGAGTCGTAAAGTTTCAGACCACAAAAGCACATGCTCGCACGGCGTCATGATCCTGTTGAGGATAGTCACACACTGGCTTCGGAAAGAAGATCTGGCGCCTGCCGTGAGCCCGCGCAAGTCTCCGCACGGTCAAAAGTTATCCTCAAGTGCGTGGTCGGGAGCACCAAGCTACTGCTACTCCTGTTTTTCACGACAAATAGAAGAAAAATGTGGTTCTTGCTCTGGAGGTGGAAGCCAAGAAGAGGGCACCTAGGTCATCCATGACATACACCCTGAGTCGAGGAGACCATCCGGGGTCCGGGGATGATGAATGATAGGCTTGTTGTTCGGCTTCCCGACGCCTTTGTATCTCCTAGTGTCCGCCCGGGGCCTCTCCTCAGCGCATCCCTAGCGGAGCTTTAGAGCTAATACCAGGGTTTTCATGTGGACACATACGTTAGGCTATTGTCAAACTCTCCAAAGCAACAACAAAAAGGAATACATCTCAGGGCTCCGGTCTATGGTTTCAGGTTACGCGTTTGACGCACAAAAAAGATTGCAGTCTGGAGGAATCGAACATCCGTCTAGTCGGCCACAACGACTCGTACTAACCACTATACTAAGACTGCCTGAAGCCAACTGCGCCAGGTGACTGCTTTACGTTGGGAGCACGTGCTATGTGCATTTATATACCCAAACTACATGGTTGGCCATTGACTTGCACAACGACAGCTCTATTCTTGGTTCGCATCCTGTTCTGCACAACCAAGATGTAGACTCAAGTCCACACCGGCGCACGGCTGTTCTTTCAGGGTCTTGCAAAGCACCATCAATAGGCAGAGAGGGACGCATACATCTTGCACACTTACCCAAACAAAAGGGCGGGTAGCCTGGCTTGGCAACGAACTTGTACGTGACGACTGGAGCGACTGAGAGGCTCATTAAGCAGAGGCAAGACCGTCCATGGAGGTATTCAAGCCCGCCGCCGACGTTGCTCTGACATGCACAGGCCAAGGACGTGCATATGACGCGAAGGATGCGAGCAAAGCAAAAGAGAAAAAGCACAAAGAACCCTGAGCCCTCATCTTCATTCAGCCCCTTTTCGCTCGCTCTCTCACGTACCCCCCACCTGGTGCCCATCCATTCCTGTTCGGTTGTGGGTTGAGCGAAAAGCGCTTCCTGTCCTCGGATTCTCCCGATCAATAAAAGACTCACTTCTGAACAGGGCAGAGCTGAAATTGCGCACTCTATTACCACAACCACCCACCGGAACGGCAACAGTAACGGCAAACTGACCATGGCGATCGAGCTGGAGCTCAGCTCACTCAACCTGGTGGCAACCGTCTCTGGCCTCTTCCTCATTCTCTATGGCTCGTTCTCGTATCTCATCAAGGAACGCCTCTTCCTGGGCGAGGCGCCACTCGCAGTGCTTGTTGGTATCCTATTTGGCCCCTATGGCGTGGCCGGGAGACTTGGCTTGGCGGAAAAGTTTGACGATCTGGACCAAGTCGCGCTTGGGCTCAGCCGTGTCGTCATCGGTATCCAGCTCGTCCTCGTCGGCGTCCAGCTCCCGTACAAGTACCCGTGGGTCGAGATCAAGAGTCTCATGGTATTGCTCCTTCCTGTCATGACTACCATGTGGCTGGCAACAACGCTGTGCATCTGGCTCGCCATTCCCGACCTGCCTCTCCTCGTCGGTCTGGTCCTCAGTACGGGTGCTACTCCCACCGATCCGGTGCTATCCAATGCCATCGTGAAGGGCGCCTTTGCAGACCAGTACGTCAGTCCACGCATCCGAAACCTGATCAGCGGTGAGAGTGGAGCCAACGACGGATTTGGCTATCCGTTCCTCTACCTCGCCGTCCACCTGCTCAAGATCAGCTCTACCACCGAGGCACTCTCCACGTGGGTTCTCGAGACTTGCCTCTACACGGTAGGCGGTTCCGTCATCTACGGTGCAATCGTTGGCTACGTATGCCGCAAGGCCCTCGAGTTTTCCACCGACCGCAACTGGATCGACAAGGAGAGTTTCCTCCTCTACGGCGCAGCCATGGGACTCTTCATCGTTGGGTCTGGCGGCGCACTCCAGATCGACGACCTCCTGGCCGCCTTTGTCGCAGGTAACGCGTTGAGCTGGACAGACTTTTACCGCGAGCAGTGCGAAGAAAGCGAAGTAGACAACTGCCTCGACCTTCTGCTCAACATTGTGTTTTTCATGTTCCTCGGTGCCACAATACCGTTCGACGCTTTTCACGCTCCTGAGATTGGAATCACGGTTCCTCGCCTGGTGCTGATGTGCGTCCTGGTACTCGTACTGAGACGGCTGCCTGCCATGCTCGCCTTCTGGCGCTTTGTGCCGACGATTCACGACGTGTCCGAGGCAGCTTTTATCGGTTACTTTGCTCCCATTGGCGCCGGAGCCATGTTCTACATGGGTGTCATCTTGGACGAGTTCAAGCCTGATGACGAGGCCTCGGACCATTTGCGTATTCGACAGTGAGTTTCGGTACTCCTCACCTCGTTTGTCCCGATTCAAGGTGAAGCATACTGACCGCAGACTGCGCCCAGGCTGATCAAACCCATCACGTACGCGCTGGTGATCTCGTCGCTCCTCTGCCACTCGCTCGCGATCCCTCTCGTCAAGCTTTACTTTGAGTGGCGGGGCATTGAGTCGATCAAGCTGGAAGGCGAGTCAGACGTTGACGAGGAGGAGTACGAGGAAGGAGAAGAGACGGCGTCAGAGCACCTGCCGAGCGACTCGTACCGCCACTCGAGCGTTCACCGACCGGAAGGGGAGCGCCGATACTCTCGGGACATGCACGAGGTGCCCCACACGCACCGGGAGTCGATGGGCGCCTACCACGTGGACGGATCGTGGGACGACCATGCGAGCTGGCGCGTGTCGACGGGCCACAAGCTCGGACCGCACCACCAGCTTCGCCGCAACTCGGCGGGCGAGCTCGTTCTCGATCCCGCAGTGTACACGGCAGCCTACCGCCGCGCGAGAAACCGCGGCCGCGACCGTGACCTCGAGTCGGAAGGAACGTCCGCCTACGCTCGCTCCTCTGTCGGTTACGGATCTGTCAGTGGCATCACTGAGCCCAGCAGCCGCGCCAGCTCGAGGGCGAACACGAATGACAATGACGAGCGACAAGATCTGCTATAGACAGCAAGAGCACCATCTAAAGAGATGGGTATAATGACAATAATGTAATGTACATGCCGAAGAGCACGAATGCATGGATACGAGGATTTGGGCTACCCTTGCCATCGCGGTCAGGTCGACGGAGCTGGGCCTGGGTCCGGTGTTGATTCGCCACGATAAGCACGAGGGGGCATCGGTGGCACCGGCGCTCGGTCCTCTTTGCTACTGGACGCGGTTGTCGATCTGGAGGGGTGGAGCGGGGGCGGTACAGAACGGACGCTGGCAGCTGTACTGTGAGTGCGGCCAAGTGTCGAGTGCTGGGCAAGCTGATCCGCATCGTCTCCCTCGAGAACAACGAGGGCGCATGATATGGCAAGTCCCGGCCGGCAGACGAACGAGGTATTCACGCCACCGACCATGGATGAAGAGGGGAGGACAGCTAGTGTGGCTGTCTGGCTGATCGTGTCGTGAGACACTGGCGTGACTGGCTTGTGGAGTGTGATGACTGCCTCGCTGTCATCGTCGTCGTCGTTGTCGTCGTCACCGGCATCGCTGTCTGCGAATGTGTCGCTGCCGTGCGGAGTCGACGCTAAGCCTTTGCGTGTGTCCAGGATGGTTTGGGGACTGTTGACCAGCGGCGGTGGCGTAGCAGCTGGAGCTGGAGCTGGAGCTGGAGCGGGAGCGGGGGCATTGAGGACGTCGGCCTGTCTGGCACGGATGACCTGTTCGCGTTCGCGCTTGAGTTCCTGCTTGATCTGCTTGTGTTCTTGCTTGAGTCTTTTCTTTTCCTCCTTCTTGAGTGCAGCCTCCTCGCGGCGCTGTCTCCAGCCCTCTTCGAGTCGGGAGAAGCGCTTGACTGCGCCCGAGTGAGCGCCGCGCGCGCCTGCGACGGTGACGGAGCCCATGTGTTTCTGGAGGCTGGGGTCAGTGATCTTGTGTGCCAGCGACTCCTGGGAGATCTCGACGAGGCTGACGATGGCGTCCTTCTGCTCGTCCGAGAGAAAGGGGCCTGCCGTGAGCGAGAGCGCGGTCTCCACGGCCGTCGGGAGCACGGACGTCTCGCTGAGCGCCTTGCGTGTCCACGCGTTGCGCTTGCCCAGCTTTTCCTCCTCGTCCGCAGTGCCGGTGCCGGTGCCGGTGCCGGCTTGCTTCTGGGACGGAGACGCGGGCTGACGCTGCCCAGAGACAAGGAGAGCGTGCACCTCACGGTAGGCGCTGGGGTCAAAGCCCCCGATCTGCGTCAGGTAGCGGAGCGTTGCGCGGACTTGGGAGAGCAGGAAGTCGACTTGGTCCGGAGGCGGGTGGGAACTCCCGATGGGCAGAGGTGGCGGAGCAGCAGACATGGCACTTGATGGCTGCGCAATGTCCATGTCAACCCGGTGACCACAGAGGGTGTGATGTGATATGGTGATGTTGTCGAATACTGTGCTGCACTCGACTGTGAGAAGAAAAAAGTGCCACTTACTAGAGCCAAATTTACTTTTTCGAGCGTGTGGGTTGCGTTGCGTTGCGTTGCGTTGGGCGGTGTGGAGGTTTTTCAATGCCGGACTGAGCTGGGCCAGCGCGCTGCGGTGCGAGTGCAGTGTTGCTCTGCAAGTGTGTGATATCATCAAACACATGCAGCTGCAGACTCTCTGCGCAGAACGCGTCCGGGCGGGTGTGATCGAGTGCCAGCCGCCGCCGCCGCCAAGTCGGAATGACTCCAACACAGGCGCGGGAGCGCGGGAGCGGCCCCACCAACCAAGTGAGGCTGATTGGATTGTGTGGTATGCCAGCACCCGTCTTTCTCTCCACCACCCACCCAACCGGAACGCAAGAATGGCAAGCTCAAAGCGCATCACCAAGGTAGGAAACAGCCCGCCCCTGCTCCTGCACCTGCACCTGCTCCTGCTCCTGCTCCTGCTCCTGCTCCTGCTCCACCCTCTGCCTCTGCGCGGTCCCCTTGCTGACCTCGCCCCAACCCGGTCCCGAGCAGGAACTGACCGACCTCAACAACGAGCCCGTGCCTGGAATCAGTACGTCTCTCCAGCTCGTATGCCCCGCACTGCGCTGCACTGACCCAACCTGCCGTCCGTACCGCAGACATTGAGCCCAAGGAGTGAGTCCAGCCCAACATGTCCCAGTCCCGGTCCCGGTCCCGGTCCCGGTCCCGGTCCCAGTCCTTAGTGGGCACGACTTAACCCCCCGTGGCGTCCGGTGCAGGGACAACATTTACAAGTGGACCGCAAAGCTCGACGGACCTGCCAACAGTCCCTACGCTGGCGGTGTGTTCCTCGTAGATGTCGACTTTCCTATCGAGTACCCGTTCAAGGGCCCCAAGGTCCGCTTTGCCACTCGCATCTACCACCCCAACGTGGACGAGGGAGGAAGTGAGTCTGCTGCATACGCTCGCTTTCGCGCTCGACGCTGGCGCTGGCGCTGACGCTGGCTCAACTCTGCTCTGCTCTGCACAGACCTATGCGTAGGAATCCTCAAGTCGGAGGCCTGGAAGCCCTCCACCAAGGCGGCAACGAGTGAGTCAGGTACGGTGGCTGGTGCCGAGATCGACTACTGACGTGACGCCCGCTTGTCTGGCCTGCTTGTGCCTGTAGTACTCCTTTCCATCCTCCAGCTTCTCGAGGAACCCAACCCTGACGATGCGCTCGTCGCTTCCATCGGTACGTCTTAAAGCCGCGTCGAAGCCAAACCAACCCAACGAGATGTGCCTAATTAACCTACGCCGTTCCGTCTCTGCCCGCAGCCGAGGTATACAACACGGACCGCGCCAAGTTCAACAAGACAGCGCAGGAGTACACAAAGAAGGTGAGGCTCGATTCGTTCCCTCTCATCTCATGCATGTATCCCAGCCACTCACACGCGCTCTCCTCTTGCTCGACACAGTATGCCTCGGCATGATCCCGTCCATCCGATCCGATCCGATCTGATCTGATCTGTCCGTCATTCATCAATGCTACCTTAGAGAGTGTGTTACAGTACCGGGTGATACGTGATCGACGCGTGCATGTACCGTGAGCGTGACTTTTTTTTTTTTTTAGGAACGTAAGTCAGGCATTAACGCAACACGAGTCGACTTTGCACCACCACGACCACGAGTACGACCAGGACCACGGGCGGCGGTGTTAAAACATGACAGGCGCAGACGCAGGAGCTGCGTTGCGCGTGCGGCTGCGACAGGCGCAGACGGTGTCTGCGGTGGGGCTGGGGCTGTTTCTGGGGGTGCATTTAGCGGTCCCTGTGGTGAGCGGGGTGAGGTCGGTGGATAGCGGGGAGCGGGTGCTGGTGAGTGTGGGCGTGGGCGTGGGTTTGATGTGGACGGGGAGCTGACGCTGACGCCGTGTAGTTGCTGGGGCGGGTGTACTATGCGAGTGGGGTGGGGGAGGGCGTGCTGTGGGTGCTGGGGGGTGTGCATGTGCTGTGTGGGCTGGTGCGCCGTAGGAGGAGGAGGTGGACGGCGCATGCGGTGGCCGGGTGGATGCTGGTGCCGCTCGTCGCGCACCACGTCCTCCTCAACCGTGTGGCGCCGCCGCACCCCGTGGACCTCGCGCACGTCGGCACCGGCCTCGCCTCCTTCCCCGCCGTCACGTACACACTCTACGCTACCCTCCTCGCCGCAGCCGCCACCCACGTCTCCACAGGTCTCCGCCGCATCGCCCCGCGCACCTGCACCCGCACCCGCACCGCCATCCCAACATCCCTAGCCGCCCTCCTCGCGGGCCTAGGCCTCATCGCTATCCACACCGAATCCCACTTCACCCCACACAGGATCACAAAACACATCTTACACACCTACACGTCCGTCTGGCCTTACTCGCGCTTCTCAACATAGTCCTGCACACGTACGATACGATACAGTACTGTACAGTGCTGTTCTGTAGCTTGACTCTCAGGTCTTGGATGTAATATAGCCCCGGTCTGGTCCATCCAAGCCGCCCGTCTTCTTCTTGGTCCACCGAACCGTGGTCGGCTGCTGCGTGTCTTTCATACACCCCTCTTCGGCTAGATTCACGGCTTGCATGTTTTCCTCCCGCGGAATGTACCAGAACCGCACCGTGCAGCTGCAGTACCGCCACCGCCCAACAAGAGAAGTGGTCAGATTAGAACAGATTAGAGCTGCAAGCTTGAGAGGCAAGGTAAAACTCACTCGATCTTCTCGTACCCGCGCACCACGTTATCCAGCAACTCCCACAGGTCCCTGTCCGGTACGTTCTCGCCAGGAAAGCCGAGTGGCCCTTCGCGCATCAGGCGCCAATCATTGTGTCTCCACTCCCAAATGTCGCGCGCGATACCGTCCACGATCCAGCGGTGGTGTGTGGCGACAACAATCTTGTCGAATCCCTCCTGCTCCCACTTGTGGTACTCGAGCGCGGCGAGTACGCTGCGCAGGCCAGCGCGCTTCTTGGTGGTGCTGGCGAATTCGGGTGTGCGCTCGAGGCGGCGGGAGAAGTTGGGCTCGGCGCGCGTGCCGCCCCCGTAGGCCAGGGAGACGGTCGCAGCATGGTCGTGGAAGGAGGAGAGCGAGTCGAGCGCCGCGGCTGCGCGAGGGTCCGAAGAGGGACAGTAGACAAAGCCGACGCCGCCGCGCGGCCGCGGCTCGTGCTGCTGAGTTGAAAAGGGCATAGCTGCAGCCAGCTTGTTGTAGTCCGGCAGCTTGCCGTACTGCAACATGGTCTTGTACATCTGCTGGTGTTGGGTGGTGCTGGAGAGGATGGAGGCTGCGTCGGTTGTACTGGCTCCGAGTTGGTTGGCTGCGACCTGGCCTGGGGTGAGCGTGGTACCGGCACAGAGGAGGAGCATCTGGCGCGGATCAACCTTGCGGACATAGCGGAGAGGACGCCAGGATCGCGGGTCCGGGATGAAGAGGTCCTGGACACGGAGTGGGTTGCCGCCGAGGGTGCGGGTGGTGCGAATACTGGCACCGTCCGGCGTCATGGCCTCAAGGTCGGCCTCGGCGGCAGAAGGCACGCGACCAGACGCACTGACATCTTCAAAGTTGGTGATGCCCGCCTGGCGCTCTCGCTCACTGGGACGTTCAAAGGCACGGTGGCCGGTCCAGGACTTGGCGTCCCAGGGATTGCGAGAGTCGCTGGCTGCGTAAGCGCCCATGCTCGGTGGCAGCTTGAACTCGGCGGCGAGGGCGTGCTGTGTCACGTTTCGGGGAAGGCCGTGCTCCCTCTCGGCGGTGAGGGTAAGCGTGGTGATCTTGGACTGGACAGAGCGCACGGTGGCATTTGTGTTTATCGAGGCGGCGTCGTCGTGGTTTGAATGTTGCTGCTCTTGTTGAGGTGGCGAGTCGGGGATAGTGTAGGACTCGGACTCGTCCTTTGTGAACATCTGAGCAGCGTAGGCCTGGGCCTCGGTCTGGCCGTGCTCGTTGAGCTGGTCACCCTTGGCGGCTCGGAGCTGCTGGTTGCGCTTGCGCCTCTGCTGCTGGATGTCGTGTTCAAAGTCGTAGGCGTCCTGTTCGGTGAGCTTGGCGGGAATGAAGAGGCGTTTTGCCGAGTTGTGGGGGTTGAGGACATCTGGCGCATAGGTGAGGCCGCCTGGAGTGTCGAGGCGGACCTGATATGACGAGGACTGGGACTGAGGCTGGGACTGAGGCTGGGACTGAGGCTGGGTTTGGGTTTGGGTGGAGGTGGAGGGGAGGTGGACGTGGTTAAAGCCAGTGCTGCTGCTGCTGATGCTGCTGATGCTGCTGCTGCTGTGGGAGGTGGAGGTTGTTGCAGCACGGCTGGGCCGCTTCCATGCCTCGAGATAGCGATAGTCGGCCATGGTGTGAAAGCGGAAGGCGGCACGAGTGAGAGATGATGGTGGTGTTGGGAAGGTAGAGAGAGAGAGACTGACTGGCTTGCCACGTCCTCAAGCCAAACAAGACTACTGTACTGTACTGTACAGTAGACTCGTCGACTGAGCCTCAGCCGGGCCGACGCGCAGCAGAGCAGAGCAGAGCAGTGCATTGGCAGAGCAGTGCAGTGGCAGAGCAGAACGCGTCTCGAATTTGATTTGAACCCTGAAATGATGCTCTGATGCTTCTGATGCTTCTGATGCTCTCTCTCGACTTGGACTGTTCGGCATCAGTCGGCCGGCTGGGCCACACCTCCACCCAAACACACCTCTCTTGACAGTCAGGCAGGCAGGGCATCGCTACACGTTGCATTACTGTACTGTACAGTATCATTCCCATCCTGGCGCAGCGCAGCATTGCACTCAGTCTCGCAAAAACGCAAGCCGCTTGAGCAGCATCTCGGCCACATCCGTCATCTCGGTGCCCGCGGCCACCACTTTTTGCAAATAGTCGTTGGCGAGTGCCAGGTTGCCCGTCTTGGCACCTCGAGTCCGAGTAAGAGTCTGGTTCCAGTTGGCTCCTGCACCTGCGCCTGCACCTGAGCCTGCACCTCCATTCCCGATCTCGCCCATCTCCCACCGTGCTGCAATCATGTACGACTGCACGTAGCGTGCTACCACGTTCGACTCGGTCCCTGCCAGTCCCCGCTCCACCACCTCCACCAGTCGACGGTGGTACGCCGCCGCCGCATCCACGTCCCGCTCCTTCTCGTACACCTCAATGATCCGCGTCAGCCCCATGATCGTGTCCCCGTGGTTCAGACGGCACGTCAGGTACCGCTTGAAGCACGCAATCGCATCCTGCCACCGTCCCAGCTGGTCAAAGCAGACCCCCATCGAGCTCCACATCCGTCCATCATACGGCCGGATCGCCGCACACTTTTCAAAGTAGTGCACCGCGTACGTATACGCCCCGTTCAGCTCGTACACCTGCCCCAGCCCATACAGCGCCCGGTACTCGCGCCCGTTAATCTCCAGCGCCCGTCGGTACATCTCGGCCGCTGCATGGCTGTTCTTGAGCTCAATGTACTCGTGCCCGAGCAGAATCCACGCTGGCACGCAGCCCGAGTCCAGACGCAGCGCATGTCGGAACGACTCGATCGCCCGGTGGTGGTCCCCCCGCTGGTTGTAGTAGTTGCCCACCAGACAACACACCTCTGGTCGGTCCTTGCCAAACGAGGCAAACTTGTGTGCCAGTTCCGCCAGTTCCGCTGTCCGGTTCAGCAGATAGAGTGCGTTCGAATAGTCGCTCAGTCCGTCGATTCGGTAAGGGTCAATCGTCCATGCCTCTTGGAAATCTTGCTCAGCTTCAATATAGTCTGTAACGTCAACTTTGTCAGCCAGATGCAACACTTCGCCAAGTCCCAAGTCCCAAGTCTATCTCCCTTGAAACTCACCCAGCCGATGCACATGGGTCTGCGCCCTGCAAGTGAGCAGGTACGCTGATCGCGGAAACTGCTCAATCAGCCTGTCAATCCGCTCAATGCTTCGGTCACCTTCTTGTGCGGCGTGTCGGTCGGTGAATTCGCGGAAGAACGAGACCATGAACGAGTCTGGTAGAAGGTCCCCAATCTGATCCACCTCGTTCCCTTCCAGCGTCATGCTGAGCTCCTGCCATGCCGCCCAATTGTACGGGAACGACTGGACACTGCGAATCAGACAATCCATGCTCTCGATCGGTTTGTGCAGTTTTCGCAGTATCGCCCCCTTCCTACCATAAAGGGACAGTACAATGGTAGCAGCCTCCACCTTCAGTGATACGCCCTACCGCAGAGGGTGCAGAGGGAGTCACTCACAGAAAAAGAAGGAAAGGGTCACTAGGATCGACGAGCTGCTTGAGCAGCACAATCAGATTCGGGCTTGTTGCCGGCATCTTTCCGTGCGTCTCTGTTTGTCAAAGTACGGTCAGACTTGCTCTTGGCCATTATCGCAGCCCGACTCACTAGGTATGATCATTCCATGCTCGTCCAGCTTGCGTTCTGACATCTGTATAGGGCACAAAGTGAGCAGACCGGACTCGATCTTCTCCATGGCACAGAGTACAACCTACCAGGAACCTGGCATAGAGTCTGAGAAAGGTGGCCTTGTCACTGCGACACCCACGTTCCTCGAGTACCCAGGCGCACGTTTCAAGTTGGTGCTGGTCAAAGTGGCTCTTGGCAAGGGCGTAGGCGTCCTGTTCTTGCAGCTCGTCCTCGTAAGACTTGTGGCTACTTGGCCCGGGAGAGCAGTCGAGAGAGTTGTTGCTCGACTGCCAATGTACGTGTGCGGATCCGCTTTCGACCGAGACGTCTTGGTCGGAAATGTGGCTGACGTTTGCCAGAGGCGAGAGCGGGAAGCGCGGTGGCATGAAGCGACCAGACGTGTCTGCGGCAGGACTGCCAGCTTGAAGCCCGAGTGCTGGAGTAGAGTGTTCAGGAAAGTGAGAGAGAGAGCGCAGTGGACGCTTGATGGCGGGCGTGGATGCCTCTCGAGATGGAGGGCGAGGGACGCATTGCAGCAGCTCGAGTGCCCAGCGGGAGGCAGCGACCAGGCCGCGCTCTGCCAGCTCGCCAGCAGCAGAACGCAGAACAGCCCGAGCCTGAGACGGAGCCAGGTCAGGAAAGTTGCGATCAATATCGTAGACTGACATCTTGTCCCCTACGGTGCCTATACTAGGCCTGAACTATGGATCGACTGGGTGATTGAACAAGATGCGCCAGGGTGGCGTGGCTGAGCAGATTGAGATGGAGGGCAGAGCGTGGACGGTGGAGGCAGCTTCTGTTACTCGACAGAACAACACAACACTCACTCTCACTTGCCCGCCCATTCACTCTGCGCTTTGGCTCGCATCTCCACACTCTGTAATTGACGCGTCAGTAATTGCTCAATTTGCTCATTGGATGGCTTGATTCACATTAGATTCGTCTAATTTTCAGGACTCCCACACTCAGTAGCTTGGCACAAGTGGACCCGCAGTCTTAGTATAGTGGTTAGTACGAGTCGTTGTGGCCGACTAGACGGATGTTCGATTCCTCCAGACTGCAATTTTTTTCCCTGCGAGTTGCTTTACTTCTGGGCTGGTCAACTTTATCGTCCCATCAACTCATGGCCAGCCTTCTTTTTGCACTGCTCAATAGAGATGCATTCCTTCAAGTGTCCGATATCCCAGACAGTGCCGCTCGGGTCCACCAAAGAACGACAAGCAGGGTCAGTGGCACATTTCTTACCGTTCAATCCACGCCCTAGATTCGCCTCACAGTGCACACAAACACGATGCTCGAGAAATCAAATTCGTTAGAGAAAAAGAGAAGCTGGCATTTTTTGTGTTCGGAAGCATAAGAAAGGAGTCATAAGAGGGGAATGAAACAGGTTCCATCAGAAAGGGCAATAGAGGGAAGGGAGCACGAATAAACACTCCCAAATGAACTCGGGACAAAAAGATGAGACAGCAGCAGCCAGAGATTGATTGGGCTTCTCCCAATCGTGCAGATCGTCAGTGATCAGAGGGGAAGACCCGGATCCCCTCCTCTCGTCCAACGTCTGCTCTCGTCTCATCTCGCCGATGTCCTTCCTTCTTTCTCCTTCCCAAACGAACCGCCCCGAGCTGGCGTCCCCGCGACCCGTGACTCTGCCAGACTTCCGCCGTGGGCCTTTTTTTGGTGGTGGGTTGGGGGGAAGGTTGGTGCGTGTGCTGCTTGCATGGTGTGCCGGTGTGTGTGTAGTATTGTGCTGATGTATGTCACAAGAGAAAGTGGGGAAAAAGGGAGATAGAAGAACCAATTACTCGACTTTGGAAAAAAGCTTGGCAAGAATCGAGTAGTATCCTTGCGTCGCTGGAATCATACAAGTCTGGTAATTTAGGCCGAAGCGGCGGCAGCAGCCTTCTGCTTGCGGGCAGCCTTCTGGGCAGTGAGACGCTCCCTCCTCTCGGTGAGCCTCTTGGCAACGAGCTGGTCGTACTCGGCCTTCTGCTCCTTCTGGGCCTCGATCTTGCGGAGCTTGAGCGAGCGCTCGTGCCTCTTCCTCTGCAGACGCTGAGCAGTGACGAGTCGCTGGATGGCAGGCGCCTTGGTGTAGGGCTTGGCACCCTCCTTCTTGGGGGTAACCTCACGTCGGACAACAAAGTTGCGGACGTCGTCCTCCTTGGAAAGGTTGAAGAACTTGCGGATGTGGTTGGCACGCTTGGGACCGAGACGCTTGGGAACGGTCGACTCGGCGTCAGTGAGACCGGGGATCTCCTTCTCACCCTGCTTGACAACGATCAGGTGAAGAGCCTGAATATCAGGGCCGACGATGCAGCCACGGACCGACTTGCGGCGGCGCTCACCAGTGCGGCGCTGGCGGTAGCACGAGTCACCCTTGCCGAGAAGGAGGCGGACACGGTTGGGGAGGAGGACACCCTGCTTCATGGGGAAACCCTGCTTGTCGTTACCACCGCCGATGCGGAGGACGTAGCCCTTCCACTCCTCACCGAGCGAGTCGACCTCGACGTCCTGCGCCATGCGCTTCTCGTAGAAGCATCGGACAAGACGCTCATCCTCGATGTTGAAAGACTTCTGGGCACCCGTGGCCGGGTTGGCGACGTTGAGCTTCATCTGTAGACGGAAAGAATGACGGTAGGGTCAGTACTGTTTCCTAGAAACCAACTTGGACCTTGCACGATAGACGAATGATCTAGAGATGACCGATCGCCCTTTCCGACCTTCCTCCTTGCCCCAACCCATGCCCACAACAATACCCCAAGCAAGGCCACATTGGGGTCAGATGACTCCCGCTCGAAGCTCTGCTGCTGTTCTCCCTGCCTCGTTGTCGTGGGTTCTCTCATTCGGCCAAGCTTGAACTTGATCAAGCTAGCAACCTGAACGATGTATGTCGACAAGGCCGAAATCATAGAAGCTGTGGCACAGATGCTGTAGGCGACCCTCCTCCTTGATATGCTGTCCCGTAACATCGCCATCATTGTCCCATTCGTTTTCTCATACGAGGTCATCCTCCCCCCAGTTGGCGGGGGTCATCTCTGGTGGGTTGCCGGTGATGCAACGTGCATCCGTCCATCGTCTAGGTGTCGTGTAGTTGGCGGAATCATGGAGCTGTCGGCGGCAACGTACCTTGATGGATACTTGATGTGTGTATGAGGATGGAGGAACAGATGGCTTGCAAACACACTTGACTTGGCTCTGGCTGGCCCTGGGTGGCCTCGACTGACTTGGCGGGCGTTCAGGGGGGCTGCTGGCTGGCTGGCTGTCTGGCCTGGCTTGGACTTCTGGCTTGGCTGCTTGGGTAGAGACTTGGAACTCGCGACCTCTGGATGAGCCTGCTCTCTGAGGTCTGGCTGGCTGTCCCTTTCCTTCCTAAGGGCAGGGTTTTTCCTCGCCGCAGTGTGAGATTGCTCGGCCGAAGCATTCGACACCGCGTTTCTGCCTCAAAATTGCAAAACTAGATGGATCCACGTGACTAGATTTTTCCCTTTTCGATTTTCTCTGCCGACGGGGCCGAGGCGCGTGCGAGCAGAGCCAGGCAAAGCAGACCACGAAGAGACAGAGGCCACGGCGCTCTCAAGAGAGGAGAGGAAAGATTTGACGAAAGTGCCTGCCCAGCACCGTGGCCAGCCAGCCCGTCTCCTGAGCCCCGCCTGGTGCGTGAGGGAGAGAGCCATACCCACACTCAGCAAGCACAGCAACAAGCATCTTTCCTTCATCCTAGGAAACACCATCTCCCCCCTCCTCAAGATCAACTTTATCTAGGTACGCATTGTCGCCAACAACACGCTCGTATCGTAGGGACCATGCACAGCTATCCGACAGAGCCCGGGTGACACCCTCACCTCCGACTTGGGAATCACTACAATCTCGACTTTTACCGCACTCGTAACAACGGCAATCGACCTACGACCTGGATTCACCCAGAGTACACTATCCGTCTCCATGTAGCCAGTCCGACTAGCAGAACTTGCACTCTTCGAGCCGCAGCAGCTCCAACGCCATCTTGTCGTGCCAGCATGCTGCCCTCCCTTGACAGACGCCTCTGCGGCCGCTCACAGAGCTGGCTGGCTCATTGCTCTTGGACAGAACTGCTAGGCTTGCGATCGGGACGGATACGTCGTACTCTGGCCAGGTCTCAACTATCGAGTTACGGGCGCGGTTCAAGTCAGAAGTCGGACGGGCTCTTTTTGGATAGCTTTGCGGTTTAGGTCCCTCTCGTCTCTGAGCTTCAGTTTGGTCTCGTGCTGACTGAATTGCTGTCTTTTCTTCCCCTCCCCTTACACGCTTATTCCTGACTATAGCCAAAATGGGTCGCATGCACTGTGAGTATCGCATCTACAATTATAGAATGACGTTCTGTGAGATATCGTGATACTGACGCTATTCGTCTCACCTTTGCTTGCCGTCCTCTTCAGCTAAGGGAAAGGGTATCTCGAGCTCTGCTCTGCCCTACCGTCGCACTCCCCCCTCGTGGCTCAAGGCCACCCCCGAGGAGGTTGTTGAGCAGATCATCAAGCTCGCCCGTAAGGGTATGACCCCCTCGCAGATCGGTGTCCAGCTCCGTGACAGCCAGGGTATCGCCCAGGTCCGTTTCGTTACTGGTAACAAGATCCTCCGTATCCTCAAGAGCGCTGGTCTTGCCCCCGAGATCCCCGAGGACCTCTACCACCTGATTAAGAAGGCCGTCTCGGTCCGAAAGCACCTCGAGAGGAACCGCAAGGACACTGACTCCAAGTTCCGCCTCATTCTCATCGAGTCGAGGATCCACCGTCTCACCCGATACTACAAGACCAAGGGTGCCGTCGCTCCTACCTTCAAGTACGAGTCGGCCACCGCCTCGACCCTCGTCGCCTAAGCGCGGTCAAGGCTGATGCCCTCCCCTGGTTTCTTGTCACCTTTACCCATCATCGCCCCCTCACGCTAAAAAAGGGGTATTCGGCTTTCAGGCCAAGGAATGGCAAAGGGCCACAACGAGACCCTGTGTATCCTTCTGGTGTCTGACTTCTGTAGACCCCCGCTTGTATGCTGTACTATTGCATCTTAAGCCAACTTCATTCGCCCAGTACTGTTGTGTGACAGCCCGTTCGGTGTGGATGTGGATTCAAAAGGAGGTTCGATTTGCAAAGACTGGATATACAGAAAACAGCGAAAAAGAAGAAGTGCGTGCTTGTAAAGACTGATGCTAAAGGACTGCTTTTAGACAACTGAAAGCGAAACAAGGTGATGACATTTTCAACCGAAAGGACCAATACTTTCACCATAGCTTGGGAGGAAACTTTGAGCTCGCTGAACAGCGGCAACCTCTTGTCGCGAAACGAGGCCAAGCGCGATCTGTTCGCTGAGCAGCTCCGCATCAGCCTCGTCTGGGGTAGCAAGCAGATCCTCCTCGCCCTCACTCGTCTCGGGGTCATTGTCGAGCGCAGCGTCAAGGGCAGGCAGCTGAGAATCGTCAGAGCTAGCGCGAGCCGATGCAGCAGCTTCAGCTTCTTCGGCTTCCGGCTGAGCAGGGCTGGCAGCGACCGTCACCGGGGGCGTTTCGAGGACCAGAGGTGCGATGTCCGGGAAGAGGACGCGGACGTGGACTCGATACTCGACTCGCAGCGCCTTGAATGCAAAGCTTGGGATGACGTGGCTCAGCTCGGTCACCTGCACACTGCGATGCGTTCCCGAGCCAGCGCGAATCATGCGCTCGTGACGGTTGATGACAAAGTGGCCAGCCCAGAGCTGTCGCTGACGACCTTGCTCGTAGTATGGAGGCAGTGCCTGGCGTGTCATGTCGAGGATCCGCACTCGGTCCGACCATGACTGTGGACCAGCGAAACCGTGGAGCGAGTCTGGCGTCTCCTTCTCAATCACAAGGGTGCCCAGGCGTGAGAAGGTGACTACCGATCGCACAAGACTCAGCTCGACCGTGGGCTCTGCGCCACCACCAACTCCCTCTGGAAGTCGGAGCTCGAGGCTGAAGGGGATGCGAGTCTCCATGTACATTGCCGCTGTTGCAGGTACCGAAAGCACTGCCTCGACGGCCCCGCGGTGAGAGCCGGGAGAGCCATCACCTGTCAACTCGGTCTGGACGGTGTGAGTGAGCCAGCCCTTCAAGCAGCCATCTACGCCCTCCTTGACGTTGATCGTGCTCGAGCGCCTGAAGCGTGGTAGCAGCGCTGCCGCCGTCACACGCTCGGAGCGGAGCGTGGATCGGGAGCGTGTTCGCGTGGAAACAGGCATGAGACGCTCGCGCGGCAGTGCGCCGAAGAATTCCTCCGGCTCCTGGTGTCCACCGAGGTTCTGCGTCCACGAATCCTCATCGTCCTCAGCTGGCTCTTCCTCCTCTTCGGCTGCTTCAGCGTCAGGGATGTCGGCTTGACGCTCTGGCATTCCAGACGCGGTGGCGTTCGTCGAGCTTGTTGCCCGCTGCTGTCGTGGAACGCCTCGGCGGCCGCGAGGCGACAGCACCGTCGTAAGCGCCTGACGGACGGAAGCGTCGGCAGAGGGAGAGGACTGGCTGGAGGAGACGCGTCGAGCGCGGATGTGTGGCATGTTGGGAACAGCGATCGCGGCAGTACGTGGTGGGTAAGGCTCGACGTTGAACGAGAGGATGATGCGCTCGCCACGTTTAGGAGGAAGGATGTCTGAGCCAAAGCGACGACGGCTGACAATGATATCGATCTCGTACTTGATGCGGGCCATAGGACGGAGTCGGTGTCCATGGACCTTTTCAAGCACTTGGTCGAGGAGATGGATTGGACGAGGCGCCGTGTAGCGAGTCTCGAGATCGACAGAAGGGGGGAGGTCAACGTACTTTTTCCCGGCCTTGTACGATGCTTTCATCTTCGAATCAAGCAGATCGAGAGCCGTAGCTTGGATCTTGAGCGGCAGGACGAACGAGAATGGCACGGCCAGGTTGTTCCTCCGACCTCCATGACTTACTAGGCCTGATTGCTGGAGCCGGAATTCCCCCGAGTCGAGCTGCGACTTTTTGCAGAGGACCTTTTGCTCAGAAAAGAAGAGTAGCTGGCGACGCGCGATGCCGTGCTCGTTGTCCATCGAGTAGTAGCTCGAATCGCCGACGCCAAAGACGCTGGTCTCGAGATCGCCACGGATTCTAGCTTTGATTCCAGTCACCACGCCGCGTTCCGGGTCGGTTCGAGCGAGATGGACAGCGCCGCGAATCTCATCGCCCGGTCGATACGTCTTGTCCTGGGTGTCCGGGCCATCAAGAAAGGCGATCGTCTGGCAGGAATCGCGCTTGGGACTTGACTGCAGGGGCTTGACCTTGCCGTTGACGTCAATACGGGCCGAGTATCCACGGTTGATAGCGCTGGATGTGCTAAATTCAGTTCGTGCGCTTCGTGCGGTTGCCGTCGACATGCGGCGATTACGGACAATGCTCGCGATCCGGTCCAATGGCATAGATGGGGGGACTGAGTCGATCGCATGGTCCATCCCAGTTTCTGAGAGATCCGAGGTACTGACAGCGGCTGATGACTGAGAGGATGGCGGTTGCAACCCCTCTTCGACCTGAGGAAGTGCCACCGTCATGGCCATGGCAGCCTCGCTTAGATCAGAAGTTAGAACTGGCCCCGATAAGGTGCCTGGAGCATGTGGCGGCGAAACGACTTGCATGACCTGTGAGAGTTAGCTATCGGAGACTTGCTTTCAGACTGGTTTGTAAGCAGATCGTTGACTTGAGGCTTGATGAGCACCCTATCTCAGGTTTCGTTGTGGGCCTGCTGGAAAGTCCCAAGTAGTGATAGATAGCGTTGCAAGTTGAGCGAGCGGGGAAAGAGGATCGGGCACGGCCTGGTGCTTTTTATCTGGCCGGCCAGAGAGCGTGTCGCCAAGGATACTGAGAGCTGGTGAGAGTGGACGAGACCGGAGAAGAGCGACGATGTGCAAGAGACAGAGATTGAGGGCGGAACAGGACTGACGAGAACGAAGATTGCTTCTAGAGGCGAACAACACGGAATGCTGAGTCTATGGAAAAGAGGCGTCAGAATTATAACGTCGGGCTCGTGTTGGGGCTGAGGCTTGGGCTTGGGCTTGAGCTTGGGCCTGGGAACGGAAATGAGCAATGCTGGAGGAGGGCCGTGAGTTGGGACGAGGAGGAAGGGACAGATAGGTGGGTGGCGCAGCCAAGATTGTCGTTTTGCTTCACACGGAAACGGACCAGCCAGGCTCGATGGGAGAGACCGGGGAGAGCAGGCAAGTGCCCGGGTTGATGGGAGGAGGAGGGTGAGGGTGGGGAAGGGAGATGGCGATGCGGCGCTGCCGATGCCAAGTCTAGCTCAGGCTATGGCGGAACCCAGGGCGAGGGGCAAGTAGAGGGAGACGCTGAGCAAGGCGTGTGCGGAAGGAAGCGATGCGGATCCCTTCTCCAACAGCGGCGCCTCAGCTGGGACCCCTGTAATCGCATCAATCTATCAATCAGTCAGCCGCGCTCAGAAGCAGGAAGACCAGACAGGAACGGGTGACAGCGGAGGCAGCCATCCCGGAAAACGTCGTCCAAGTGTGGGCGAAACGGCAGCCATCCAGAGTGAGTGACGGACGGTCCGATAATGCGGGTCGGCAGGGCCGTGTCCTGTGTGCTGTGCTTTCCTCTTTGGGGGTTCCTGCCTGACTTTACCTTGGCCCCGGAAAAGTGTCCCCAAAGCAGAAAGCAGCCGCGCCCCGCCTTTTTCCCCACCACTTTTTGAAACAGCCCCACTGCCAACCCGCTTCGGGCGCCTTTTCCGGGCCTCTGCTTCTCTCTGTCTCCCTTGCCGCGCCCCTTTTTTTTCCTCTTTTCTTCGCTATCTCTGCACCCATGCACCTCTATCTTTGGCAAGGTCGTCCATTGTCGACGACCCATGCCATGCGCGTGGTTGAGCTTTGCTCGTTGCCGCAATCCTGCCACTAGAGGTGGCAGTGTGCTTCTGGAATCATGCTCATTCTTCGCCGGGGCCACAAACGAGCTAAGAAAAGAAGCGCGTCATTACTGACTGAATCACGCACGTCACCTTAAACTCGGCACGCACCTTTTGCAGTTGCACTGAGCCCGTTTGCCTTCTGTGTGCCCGATCCCAGTTCATGCTGTTCCGGAGTCCTCCATACGACTGCGGACGGCCAACACGTTCGGCTGCTTGCGATTGCAGTCACGGCCGAGCCCAAGTACGGCAATCTCTCTCCGTAGACAGACTCTTCGAATGATTACAGTGCCTGACAACACGCGCGAATGGGCTAGCCCCGAGAATGCTGAGCCAGCCAGGCGCAGCTAGCTGCTTTTCACCTCAGTTACCGTATCTGTGAAGAAAATCTGTTCCGTTCCTCGTCATGTTTGTTTGCGACAGCTCTGCTACGCATTACCCAGAAGCGCTTTCCCACGCGCGCAGCAATGGTCTGGAGCTTGGTTGTGTGATTCAAGTGGCCACAGTGTGGAAACCAGCCGATCGGCTAGTAAATTGCCCGCGGGTTCAGCCGGCAAGTCTGGCCCGTCCGCGTCACACCACCCAAGCAAAGCTGCCTTACAAAGCGACAGACAAACGAGCCATCTCCCCGTTCTTCGCTACGTTTCATTCTGTGCTGAGCAATGACCCATCATCGTCCCGCCTCTCCATTTTCTTCCCAATTTTTTTACCATTTTTTTTTTCCTGAATGTGCAAAGGAACAACGCAGTGTTGACGCTGTGATTATGCGGGCCGAAGCCAGCACGACTCGAGCGAGTAAGAAGCAATGAAATGCCGCGCCCTTTCTATAATATCTGAATCTGGCTAGGGTAGCCCATTGACGGCCTTGTCCGAGAAGGCTCTATGCGGTCACACCGGCTCGATACTGAAAATTGGCCCCTTGCTCTCATATTGGGACCACCCCAGGGGGGGGCATGTGACAACAACGGCGGGGTTTCTCTCCAAGAAGCGAGCAGAGAGGAGACAGTCAGTCCTTGTGACAACTTACTGGTAGGGCGTTTGGATGATCTGGTGAAAAGCCCGCCAGAGGATGGAACTCTCCGACCGATGAACCCTGCCAATCGAGGCAAGCCCCAAGTTAACGAGCTGGTCCAGCAGAGTAAGCGCGTGGCTGCAGCTGGCGTGCCGAAGGCGCAGCGCGTCAAGTGGAGGGAGGCGAGTCCTAAAAGCAACCCAGCCAGGCCAGAGGGACTCGACTAGGAAGGACCCTTGACAGCAGCTGCCCCTGCGAGAAGCAGAGATCCTCGCGCCCCGATGAGCGATCAGATGCATTCAGCGCATGCAGGGTGTCGGTCTCCATCGACTTCAGCCTGGCTCAAGACGACCAACCATCCAACCAACCAACCGTTAGCGTTCCCATTTTCATGCTACAAGGCATGGCTGGCTGACACAATGGAAGGCCAGGCACATTTCTACGTCAAAAACGAAGAGCCGTGTGACCATTGGCTGTTGAGCTTGAGGTAGGGGCAAAACTCGGACTGTTGCTAATGAGCGTTGACCACTGGCAAGCTGCATGTGACTAGCGATGGCTGTTTCCGCATTTTCATTTTTTTCTGGCTGGGATTTGATTTTTTTTCCCCCCTTGAACCGGCCCACGTCCACGGCCACGTCTGGATAGAAAGTGTGTAGGGTGGGGCGTGTGGAGCTTGAGGCTGAGCTTCTTGAGGGCATCGTGTGTGAAGATCACAACACATGCCACCTTCTTCATCTTTCGACCCCCACTGCACCATCGCCTCTGACTTTGACCCTGGAAAGCGGCCCTTTTCGCCAACAACAGGCACTCTTCTGCACCTCTTCGCACTTTCAGCTTCAGGTCGAGGTGTAGTTTCGCTGCATACGGCAGCACCAGCTCACCAACTGTTTCCAGTATCCCAGCGCTTGTGGCCCAACATGCTGCTCCCCGAACGCCCATGATGCCTTCTGCTGTCTTTGAATCTTTTGCATCTACGCTCGTCAACAACGCAACGTGACCATTTACGAAGAGACACCAGACCAATCCCGCGGACGCACAGCCTTTGTCAGACCCGAGCATGGGAAGGGTAGCTAACGGAATTGGCACCATGTCGCCTGCTTCACCTAGAAGAGATGTGCCTATTCAGTCTCATGGCGGTGATGCCACGACGGGCTGGCGTTCTGGCTCGACTAGCGCCGAGCCCCAACCCGATCTCAACAGCACTGGAAGCAATGCCAACCCAGGCAATGTAGAACAGGTCGTCATCAACCAGAGCATTGGATACAACAGTCTCCAGCCTCATCACAATCATATGCATGATCCCAACTCACTGCCTGACCCTTCCGACCTTCCACCACTGGATCTCGATGAACTTTCGCCTCTCCCTCCCGCACAAAGCTTCCAGCTCTCCCCAGGCACCTCACCCCAGGTCGTTTCCTCGAGTCCCCTTTCCCGCTTCACAGGAGCACGTTACTCGGCATCACGATCACTCAAAGCTTCACCTGTGCCCTCCTCGTTCCGACTGGACGAGTCGCCCGTGCAGCAACCTGCCTTGTGTAGTCAGAGCCCGGTAGCCCTTCGACCTGCATCCATTACGAGCGACCGGAGTAGCGTTGACGAAGCAGTCGGAGGCGTTCCCACAAGCAATAGGACAGGGAATGTCCATGCTGCCAGCTATGTGACTGTTTCAGCCATTCTCTCACGCTCTGAGATGTACTATCCTGCGGGCGCGGAACAAGGCGAGCTGCTCCGCGGAAACTTCATTTCATCCGATGGCTCCCTTGGAGGCGGCTATCCAAGGCGCCAGTCTTTCACGAATCCCACTCGAGGTGATTCCTCTCGATACAGCCTCCGCCGCAGACCTTCCAAAAAGGCTCCAAGTAATGGAAGCGCCGTCGAGGCCCTTGGAGCACTCCTTCTCCATCGTGACAGTTCGGGCAAGGTGTCGAACCTGAGCTTCACTCGAGAGGATGGCACCTACTCACAGGCTCGCAAGCCTCTGGTACAGACCTGGAATCAGGCTCTTCGCGAGCTCAGCAGGCTTCGCTTTGGCCTTCAGCTACCAAGTGGAAGCGGATCACGTGACGATACTTCCAGGCCTGGGACAGAAAAGGGGACGATCGCCGAGCGAAGGGCCCGTATGTGGAACCGTATCCACCTGAGCCGATCGAGAGATGGATCCGAGTCACCGTCCGATAGTGGCTTCCGCAGGGTACGAAGCTCTCGCACTGGCCTCACTTTTGAGATCGGGTCACAGCCGTTCCATGAGCGGAAATCCACGATTCTTGACCGTGCGGACTATCCAGTCCCTGAGGCTTCCTCGGTCTCAGGCTCCTTTACGGGCGCCCGAGCTTTCCCTGAGGGCGAGCTGTCTTTACCTGGAACCATTGTGCTCAAGGCTGGCGAGAGACCAAGAATTCGTCAGTCAAAATCGAGTGACTATGGTTTTGGCTCGTCGTTCAACTCAGAGGATCTACCAGAGGCTCCGCCAAGTCCGATAGCAATGCCCGGAGCATGGCACGGAGGATCTGCTTGGCGGTCAAAGCCAGGGGACGGCTTCGAGGAAGGAGCCCTGCTGCTCCCTCCGCCCCTGCTAGATGATCAGGGCAGCGATCCACACAGCTTTGAAGGCCTCCTCGGGATTCGTCGTATGCGTGAACAAGAGAAGGTTCGCAAACAAATGGAGCGCCTCAAAGCTCGCAATCGACCTACTCACAAGGTTGGGCCATTCACAGCCCTGGTCAACTTTGTCAAAGCTGCTCACGCCGCCGAAACGTCTGCCAGGAAGGCACAGAACCGACAACACCGCCGACCATTACTTGGCAGCCGGAGCGTATCGGCACCTCAAAACCTTCCCCGTACAGCCGAACGGTACGTGGATCCCGTACTCGGACCCTTTACCAATCATGCTGGCATTGATTTCTTCGAAGGAGCGGAAGATGATTATGACGATGACGAAAAGGACCCGAATGAGGACAAAGATGATCACGACGAGGGAAATAGTGACGAGGAGGAGTACGAGGAGGAACAACAAGAAGATGATGACGATGACGACCAAGACGGTGATACCACTGAAGATCTCACGTTCGAGGCCCGAAACTCAACCAACGAGGACACTGATTCTACAAAGACACGACAGACTAGCATCGAACCAACCGTTGGAGCGGGGGTCTCTGGCGAGACCTACGACTCGGCACACCCAAAGACACCGCTGACCACATCTCCGGCATTCCGTGCCGCTAAACGTCGCCAAGCCGCGCTGTCAAGGAAACGTTCGCGAGCCAACTCTACTGACGTTGCGACTCGACAGCTGAATACTGTATTCGAGTCGGAATCCTCCAAGTCATTTGCGCTCCCGACCTTGGACGGAATGTCGCCCGAACTGCCACCGCTGTCGTCGCCCTACCTGCGTCCGACGTCGCGCAATTCTTCGTCTCTGTCACTGCGGGACATGCCAGCAGCGCCCAGGCTTTTGCCCGTGCAGATGTCACTTCCACCTTCGCCTTTCCTTCCTCTGTCGTTAGACGCACGATCTCAGAGTAGAGAAAGAAGGTCAAGCAATGGAAGTGTGGTCGCCGGCACAGATTACTGGTCTGCACGCCCACTCTACAGCGGTACGCCTCAGACACCACGTCTCGGCCCGACGGTCCTCAGCATTCCTCCTTCACCGTGGACACCGTACCAGGATGCAGGTGGCCAGCACCTATACCAGCTCCACTTTAACACTAGCACGTCATCGCTCAGGCTGCCAGGTACGCCTCGCCTGATTCCGACTCATCTCGAGATCCTGCCTTCTCCCTTTCCGACGCCCTCGGTCTCGAGACGTGGCTCGCTTCTCTCTGCCGAACCAGGCTTGAAGGCCTTCGCCAAAGAAGTCGAAGCGGGCCATCGAGCCAGAGCCATGAGCAAGTCACCGCTCAGCAATGCGATTGACGCCTTCAAGCTCGATCCTGTCATCAGTCCTGCATTGACGCCGTCTCAGGAACGATCCGGAGTTCTAAACGCCGGCGAGACTAGTGCAGAGGCAAAGCGGGCTACGAGGGCCGATCAAAACGGGACAGCAAAGCGCGGAAGGCAAAGGTCCGCAAGCAGGCGGGAGAAGAAGCATCTCAAGGAGAGACAAGCAAATCGTTTGACGCCAGCACACTTGTTCGATGACCCACTCGGGTCCGGAACCTCGACTCCTACGCTATCAACACCGAGGCAGGATGGGCCTCCTCACGTCCAGCTTACACCGACCCAAGTAGACACCTTTACCGAGAGTAATGCTCCATCAAAGGAACCGGTTCAGAAGAAAGCTTCCTCTGAATCAGAAGCAGTACTCATTCCTGCTTCACAGCAGCCTCGGTCATTCATCTTGTGGTTCCTCTTGGGCGACATTGGCCTTCGCAGCAAGACAGCAACCGATGTCGATGCCGATCTCGGTGTTGTGGCGGCAGTATTCGTGCATCTATTCCAATTCGTCGTTTTCTGCACCGCACACGTTGTAGATCTCGGCTTCATATGGGTAGAGAACGCTGCATTAGCCTTCTGGTTCCTGCGGTGGCTTTTCCTCAACATCACGTGCCAAACTGTACTTGCACAGTGCGTTGTTGACGCCTATCGACTCATCCAGGGTGAATGGGCGACGGTTGCAGAAGAGGACCACGAGGATCGAGGCATGAGACGACGAGGACTCAAGGATGCCAGCGGCAAGGCAAAAGCGCGTGGACTAACTCGATGGCAGGTGCTGCGCAGTCTGGTGGAGCTGTTCTGCCTGCACAGCGTCACGAGGGAGCGGTATCTCGCAGAGGGAGCAGGGCTGGTCAAGCTGGAGGGCTGGTCGCGGCGGGAACGTATGCGAGGCAACGCCTCACTGTTGGGCGCCATTGGAGAGTCGGGACGTCTTGACATTGGCGCTCAGAAAGCAGCAGCGCGTGCTGCCCTTGAAGCCTCAAGTGCGGATCGGTCTGGATCAGAGGATGAGCGGGACGACGAGGACGAGGACGATAGCAGCACCAGTGATGACGAGGAGATGATCGTGACCAATCGTGGCGATGACATTCTCGAGTTTTCCAAGACTCCGCGTCTTGATCCTATGCGGCCGACGTCGAATCGTCAGACGAGCGGCTACTTTGGCACGCCTTATGACGCCACCACGTCGCCGCAGATCAAGTCATCCAGCAGCGATGCCCCAAGCGACATCCGTGCACTCCGGGAGAGCAACAAGGAGCTTGTCAAGACGATCAAGTGGGCGAGTCGGCTATCAATCTCGGCATACGGCCTGCACGTCCACATTGTTGATCTGCCACCGACATTCACTCCATCTGGCGAGCGCTTCTCGCGGCAGACGTTTGCATACCTCTCACGCCTTAATGCGGATGACGTCCTGCATGCTGATATCCAGACGCTGGATGCCGACGCAGACTACAGCCCGACGTTCTACATTGTTCGCGACTATGTGCGGCGGGTGGTCTGCGTCGCCGTACGGGGTACACAGAGCTTTTCGGACATTATCGTGGACCTCGAGATGCGCACCGAGGAGGTGGAGCTGCCGCAGGTCCAGCCGGCGCCGGGCGAGGAGTTCCGCTGCCACGCGGGCATCTGGCGTGCCGCCAAGGCGCTCGTGTCACCCGAGTCCAAGCTATTTGAAAAGCTGCGCGTTGCGCTGGAGGAGAACGAGGGCTTTGGCGTCATCTTCTGCGGGCACTCGCTGGGTGGCGCGATCGCGAGTGCCGCCGCGCTGCTGTTGGGCGAGTACCGGGTGCCTGATGGGGTGGAGAGGGACCAGGGGAGTTGGTTCACCAACTCGTCGACGGGGCTTCCGGCGCACCGGCCGATCCGGGCGATTAGTTTTGCAAACCCAGTCACGATGACGTCCGAGCTGGCAAGTCGCGCGGCGATGGGCAGTATCCCGCTCGTCACGACGGTGGTGCTGGGGAGCGACATTATCCCGCGCGCGGGCCACGGGCAGGTGCGTGAGCTGCGGCGGGTGCTGGGTGCGCTGTCGCGCGTGCGCCGGCGACACGGGGACCGTGTACATATCGTGCGCAGCTACTGGGACTGGCGGTCGATCGTACGTACCGGCACCGGCTCCGGGGAGCAAGGGCAGGGGCAGGAGCAGGAGCAGGAGCAGGAGCAGGAGCAGGACGGCGTGCTGCGCCACCGGCGCGAGCAGATCGAGGCGCAGCTCTGGTCGCTCCGGCGCGAGGTGGAGAGCGAGCTGTACGCAGCGGTCCGCGCCCGCTCAGAAGCCGCCTCGCGCTCAGCTGCACTCGACACGCGCACACTCACCTCGGAGGCAGCGCAGGGTGGCCCCCTGGTGCCCGCGGGCCGATGCATCTGGATCGACAGGGACGAGCTCTACCTCGTCACGAGCCCTCTCGCCTTCTTCAGCCTCCCCGACCTGCGCGCCGACATGTTTGCCACCCACTTTCCCGCCGCTTACGAAGAGGCCATCCTCAATCTGCGCACATGAGTCTCTTTCTCTTGGCTTTTGTATTTGTTTTCATTTCGCAATTCAACCAACCTGTAGCTGTAGCTGTATGTACTGTGCGGTGCCATGCTGTATGTAGAGGTCATGTGGCAGCGTATCGCTGCTTGCCTACGATCCGGACGCGGTCTGAGCGAGCAAAGTCCGAGACGCGGTTGCAGCCAAAGACGTATACGACCTGCAGCCTGGGGAGCTCGTCGCACAGGGCGAGGAGAGTTTCGTCGTCGAGGGCGCGGCAGAAGCCGAGGTCTAGGTGCTGCAGAGATTTGATGCGGCCGAGGAGGCGTAGCGCTGGTGTGGTGAGGCTGTCGACCGAGTTGAGCGAGAGATGTATGAGTGGCAGCGCGGTGAGGGGCTGCATGATCTCGTCGGTGAGTGCGGTCATGCGGTCCAGGACAAGGTGTTTGAGGTCCCCGTTGGCCGTGAGCACGCTCGTCAGTGCTGGTGAGGTGACGGCGGCGAGCGAGGCAAGACGGAGCTGCTTGAGACGCGAGCAGGACGCTGCGATCGCGTGCGCTGTCTCGTCCGTCAGGTCTGCGTTCTTCGACAGATCGAGGTACGTAAGTCCCGTGCCTATCGCCTTGAGGAGCGCAATGACCGCAGTGTCCGGGAGCGAAAGAGGCGGAACACCAGGAGCAGAGACGCCTGGGTCGGAAATGTCGAGATGCTCGAGGCGCGTGAGAGCCTGCAGTGGCTCGAGCATCGTTGCGTCCAGCGGACCAATCTGGGCAAGCGCTAGCTCGCGAAGCTCCGGGTGGTGCTTGACGAGGGCGTTGGCACAGTCCAGGTTGAAGCGGGGCGACTCGCGGATAGCAAAGCGGTGCAGCTGTCCCGCTCGAGATTCGAGGAAAAGTATCCAGGTCGGAGCGCGGATGAGATAGGGACCGTACAGCTCGACACTGCGGAGCGGAAGACGGGTCCATGCTTGGAGGGCAACATCGTCGAGCTGGCCGCAGAGCTGCAGATTAATGTCTGTGATACGTGGAGTGAATGTGGCCAGCGAAGCGAGAGAGTGTCCGTCAAGCTTGCTGCAGTCGTAGAGAGAGAGTGTGGTGATTTCAGGTAGGAGGAAGAGCTGGAGCGTGCGCGGCGTGAGACGGCGATTGCGGGATATGGCGCGGGAGATAGCGTCCATGTTTCGCAGGCCGATATCGCCGAGTGCCTCGACCGAATCAATGTAGCGGCTGATCACATCGATGCAGGACGACTGGAGTGAGGGGACCTCACGTTTCTCTGAGCCGTCCAGGACACCGATGCGACGACGCGGAGGGCCACGCTTCTTGGGTTTCGGGCCGGCGGTGGCGTCTTGTTCTCCCTTCTTGCAGGACGCGGCGCAGCGGTGGCAGAGAGGGCCCTTGGGCGAAGACTGGGTATACTTTGTGACGGTGAACTTGGACTTGCACATTCCACAGTAGACGATGCTGCCCGGTGGACGGAGGGGCACGTTTCGGGCTGACGAGCTAGGTCCTGCTGCAGAAGAGGAGGGCCTGTACTCGTCCTTGTCTGTGTTCTTTCTGGGCTTCTTGCTGGAACTAGGCGTAGATGTGGCTTGATCGTCTGGGTCTGGGTCGGATTCGTCCTCCTCGTCAAAGTTCATGGAGGCACCGGGCCTTGCAGCACGCCTGCGTCTTGCGGTTGTGGATGATGATGCGCCCACGACCACCTTGTCCTCGTCCTCGTTCTCGTCATTGTCCGGTGTGGCGGCGGCGGGCTGTGGCTCTTCTGGCGGGGCATCGCGGCGCCGGAAGCGGTTGGTGTTGCGCGCCGTGATGCCCTGCGAGCGGAGGAACTCGGTGAGCGCCGAGGTAGGGCCACGGACGTTGGACATAATGTGTCGTGTCGTAAGGTGGTGGTGGTAGTGGGCGAGCAGGAGCGTTACGGTAGCTGCCATGAGTGTGGCTGAGTCGAGTCGCCCACCCGCACACGTCTAAATTCACAAAATCACCATCCAAGGTCAAGTTACCGGAAAATTGAAAAATCAGGGTGCCCATCTGCGCTGCTAAGTCAAATAAAATGCAATAAAAATGCATGTCATGCACTCTCCTCTCTCGCACTCGCCCTGCGTGATGCAGATGCAGCAGCGACGGCCCCCTCCCGTGTGGAGGCGCCACTGTATGCCCCGCACACATCACATCACACCACATCACATGGCGACGCGACAAGTTCCAGAGTGTGACAACCGAGGGGCAGAGGGACGAAAGGGACAGGCAAGCTTATACTGGAGAGGGCTTCATTATGTACGGTACTAGAAAAGAGCTCAAGTCACAGAGGACGGGTATAGTTGGAGGGGAAGATGCCAGTGCGAGAGCCCATCTTGCCTCGCCACCACATGTCGTCTTCCTGTCCAATCACCTCAATCACATCTCCGGCCACAAATCCCAGGTCTCCATCCTCCTGAGCATCAAAATTGTGCTGCGCCTCGACTCGCGATGGCAGGTTTGATGTTGACGCCACTGACGCTGACGCTGCCGCTGCCGCTGCCGCTGCATCCTCTGCTGCATAGTGCTGGCGCAGACGCTCCTTCTCGTCCGCTGCAGAGTCTGTCTCTGGCCCTCCCGCGAATGGGTTTGGTGGCGCGTCGGGACCAGTGCCCACTACCGCCGCAGCAGGCCGGTTGGTGTGCTCTGAAGGTGCGTCCGAGAATGTCTTGCCGCCCTGTGCGTTGACGGGCGTGTTGGCAAAGTCATAGTCAGGCGGGAGATCCGAGTACGGCGCATCGCCGCTTGCTGCTCCACCCTGTGTCGGTGTCGGAGGAGGTGGTACCTTTCGGTCAGATGGCATTCTGCTCACACCAGATGCGGACGCCGAGGCTCCTGCCTCTGATCCAAGGCTTGAGCCAGCAGCTGTGGCAGTGCTCGTCGAGAAACGATGCATGTCTTGCTCGGCGAGAAGACTAGCATCCTTCATGTCTTCTTGCGTCAGTTGCAGGTCGCCTGGTGTTCCGCCCTGTGGGATCCTGTCCACGCCCATCACCTGAGGACGACCCTCAGCTGCATATAGAGTCTGCCACAGCGGGATACATGCCGGCGGGGCCGGAGCTACAAGGTTGCCGGACAGTATGTCTGCGACTGTGATCCCCGGTGACTGGTAGAAACGAGCGTTAGCATCATCACGCTTGAGGATAATATTGCCGTCTAGCTGCAAGCCCGCATAGAGACCCTTAGACTTGGTGTAGGACCAGCATGGGGCCCCCTCGACGCCAGCATCGAGCATCGCGCCGTTGCCCACCGGTCCCGCAGCAACGCTCAGCTCACCGCCAAGACTGATCTTGGGGCGCTTGAACGCGTCTACTGCCTTTTGGTTTCTGAGCACGAGCACAACATCGTAAATGTCGAGGCCGATCAAAAATCCCCAGCCGATTGTGTGCACCAGCAGGCCTGAAGGCGGGCTCCAGCTACCGTCAGGCAGTCGGGATAGGATGACACCAGAGCCACTGGCACCGGAAAAGCCAAAGCCGGTCCGGAAGACGGTAAAGATGGCGATACCGTGTGCTTTGGCCAGAACCTTGGGACTGATCTTGCGAATCACCTTTTGTGTCTTGCGGCTGTCATACTTGTGCGGATCCTTGATGGGGCGCCCATCGGCACGTGTAGAAGGCGAAGGTGGCACAACCGCGGTCTGGTCCGAGACTGCGGCGGCGTTGGAGGCGTCCACTTCGACCTGGGCGCCCTGGGTGGTGAAGGTGCGAAGAATACGGGCAGCCTTGTCGAGCTCGAGCGGCAGTTCTGTGGGCCAGAATGACTCGGCGCCAAACTTGCCGGCAGTGCGGTTGCTCCACTGACCAATGGGGTCGAGTACGCGCCAAGTCTTGGTCTCGACCTTTTTCAGGTTGGACTTGACCTTGTCCCATTTGGGGTCGTCAGTGTTGAGCTTCTTTCGCAGGTCGATTGGCATGTTTTTATTTTTTTTGGGGGGGGGGGGGGGAAGAATGCGATAGTTGAGATGGTTGTGAAGGAGGGTGTCGGTGGCAAAGGCAAGAGAAGAACGCCTGACCTGTTTAGAGTACCTGTGGCTATGCACGACGTGTGGAGAACCGGCTGGAAATGGCAATGCCCACTCACTGCTGAGCACTGACGCAATGGATCCAATCCAATCCAGCAACCGACTCTGGCCTGACCCGCCCCGCCCCGCCTCCACACGACTACAGAGTAGCTTACTGGTGCAATTACAGTAGCACTCGTCGGCCGTTCGGCAGCTCTGGCCCACTCGGAGCCGCGTTCCGACGCGCCGCACTCGAGAAGAGTGGGTGAGTTGGCTGAACCCTTTGCAACCAACACGGCAAGCAGTGAGTGCTGCGACCGGCCGCACCAGCCGCACGCGTCTGACGGCCACCTTGCCTTGCCTTGCCTTTCCTCTTGACCCTTCACACAGCAAACACACGATGGGCCTGCTGACCATTATTCGCAAGACCAAGCTGCGGTCGCGCGAGCTGCGCGTCCTCTTCCTCGGCCTAGACAATGCGGGCAAGACCACCATCCTCAAGCGCCTGCTTAACCACACCCAAGATTCAATCGAGTCCGTCTCCCCCACGCTCGGGTTCAGCATCAACACCTTCACCCATGCCGGGTATACACTCAACGTCTGGGATGTCGGCGGACAGAGGTCGCTCCGCCCGTACTGGAAGAACTACTTTGAGCGCACCGACTGTCTCGTCTGGGTAGTCGACTCGTGCGACCGAGCTCGTATCGACGACTGCCGCACCGAACTCAACGCTCTCCTCGGACAGGAGCGTCTCGCTGGCGCCACAGTGCTCATATTTGCCAACAAACAGGACCTCGCAGGTGCCATGGGCGTCGACCAGATTCGCTCTGCCCTCGGCTTGGATCAACATAACCTCGCCTCCACCCACGCTTGGAAGATCCAGCCCTGTAGTGCCTACACTGGCCTCAACCTCGTCGCTGGCCTCGATTGGGCCGTGCAGGATGTCGCCAAGCGCATCTACTTTCACGGACCAACAGAGGCCGGCGTCTATGCCTCTGTCGTCCAGCCCTCCGTAGCCGCCGCAACCACCACCGCTACAACAAACACATAACAGCAAGCACACAAGACACTGTATACCCAATCTCCATTTCATTTGTACTCTATGATGCACAGCCCAATGCGACAGAGCCCGATTTCGATTAAATCTGTACAACAGCACGTATCCGCTGTCTTGTCTCGCCCTCCTTGGCACGCAAACGGGTGCGTTCCGCCTCCCACCTTTCTCGGCCCCACGCCCACATGGCATCCAGCACGAGCATGCCGCCCCCTAACGCCCAGACCAACGTGATTGCGTAGAAAAAGTTGGCGTTACCTGATCCCGCCTCGAGCCAGACCTGGTGGAAGGCCGGAGCCAGCAGGGTACAATACGCGTACGTGAGCGCTGACACGAGCGGGTAGCGCAGATCTGTTGCCGGTACCTGTTATCAGTTATCCACCTTCTCTTTCTTCTTGTCAAGGAAGAATGATCACCAAACTCACACTCAAAGATCTGGCTGTGCAGACTGAAGAGGGAGAGGAACAGCGCATGATCCCCTACGGTCGGATAGCTCTTGAACACGGCAGCGATGCCGGCTAGCACTGTCAGTCCAAACAGCGGATCTTGCCTGCTCACCATGAGTAATCGGCGACGAGGAGAAAGGTCAGTCTTTGCGCCCAGGAAGAGCGGAATAGTCATATGACGTACCGATACTTGAAGAGCACCGGAAATACGTAGCATACCACGTGCACGTTGAACGTGAGCAGGAAAAAGTCGCGAAAGTGGTCAAAGATCTCGATGAAAAAGTACCACCACAGTCCCAAGTTGGGAGTCAGATCCGTTGCGAGGATGCTGTGCGGAAAAGCGAGTCAGCTTGCGAGCGGGCAAAGGGTCGCCAGATAGGTGCAAACTTACATGGTACCGTACACTCGCCAAGCCCATTCCCATCCTTCGGTGTGGGCTAGGTCGCGCGCGTGGACGATGGCTTCGGCGAGAGGAGTTCCGTGTCCCGGACTGCTTGCGATTGCACGGGAGAGGAACACACCGCCTGCCAACGCCAAGGGACAAAGAAGCAGGCTCTTGAAGAAAGCCCAACGCTGTGGTGATTTGAAGAACAAAAGATGATGTTTAGAGCTAGCTCTCAGGATCAAGACTTTGAGTCTCTTTCTCACCTTGGCTCTGACAATACGATCAGAGAGAAAGCCCGCCCGACGAATGGCCTTGGCATCGGCAGCACCTAGGTGCCCGTTCTGGCTTGCAGCGGTTGCAAGGCGAGTAGCCTCGCGTTCGTACTCGGCCTCACCTGCACGTTTGACGCATAGTCGGATGAGCACTGGGACCACGATGACCGGATACAGCCCTAGGAGAGAGGCACCTGCCCAAGAAATGCTCATCACAAGAGTAGATGCGTTCATAGCGGCGTGAATCGCAGCGAGTAGGGCGACGGCCTCAAAGGAGCTGGTGGACCTGGCGAGACAGACACCCAGGGTATACGGATTGAAGAGGTAAATGCAAGCAACCTTGATCGCACGACTAGCATCCCAGGCAAAGATGTGAGTCTTGCGGACCAAGATGGACGTCTCACGGGTGAGAGTGATGCGGAAGAGAAGGTAGCCGCCGAGCACGTCCGCCAGGGACCACAGCAAGGGAGTAAGCAGCTCGGAATGGTCGGCGAGATGCTGAGATAGTGGCACATGAAGGAGAGGCAGCAAGAGCGGCGAGTGATAGATGGTGCCAGAGTGGTAAGCAGAGTTGCTCGTCTTTCCTGGCGGAGGAATGGGCCTGTTCCGATGGAGAAAGTGGGCTTCTAGCAGCGACTTGAAGCTGTTAATGGGTGTGGATAGCTCTGGCCTATCCACAAGGAAAGACGCTAGGTCGGTGAAGATGAACAGCGCGAGGCGCAGCGAAAAGGCCAGAGTGAGTACGAGAAAGAGCTTCTTGCGTGAGGGCAGAATGGGCCGTGCTGTGAGCACCTTTGCGCCGCCGGGCACCTGGATGGGACGATTCGACTTGAGATGCACTGCCTTTGGCTCAGCAGAGGATGGCTTCGCGGCCACCGCCGATGCCCGAGCGAGCTCCACAGCCGCTGCTGGTGCTTGTGTCGGCTCTGGCGAGCTCATGAACGGGAAGAATGGTGGACAGGGTGGTGGTTGGGTGGTGGTTGGGTGGCAGACTTGCTGGAATCGAGTTGAGTGTTGGATTCGGTGTGCAGCCGCGAGCGACGCACTGACCGACACGGACCGACACGCGCATCAGACCAACACGGCTGCTTCTCTACCTTTTCCTCCAAATCGGGCAACAGTCCCGATCACTGATCCAGACTCCCGATGAGGGTCCCTTTGATTACTGCACTCGGCTGACCACACCGCGATTTCACCCGCAACAAATAATTTTCTGACTGACTTTTTTTTTTTTTTTTTTTTTCCTGTCCTTTTGTCTTTTTCTTCGCGAAATTTTTGCAGAACCCTTTTTGGACCGGCAGACGGCAGACGGCAGTTGAGGTGAGGTCAGTCAGGTCAGTCAGGTCAGGTCAGGTCCCATCAAGAAGGCTCGGCTCAGCATCCTTCTCCTCTCCCTTCGCCATCCACATACCATCCCATCTGGAGCCAACATTCATCGTACTTCCTTCTAGTACATCCTGCCCATCTGGCAAACCCGAGTTGCCTTTTCTACAGGCCTCGTCCGTCCCTTTCACCTCCCCCTTCCCCCACCCTCCCGTCTCCCCCTTCATCATGTTCGCCGCCATCCGCAACGTCAGCCTCACTCGCGGCATCGCTCGACAGTCTGCCACTCTCACCAGCACTCTCCGTGCTGCAAGCCAACCCACCAGCCAGCTTGTGGCCAAGTCCCTTCTTCCTTCCAGCCGCCACTTCTCCCGCTCTCCGGCCACCTTCGGTCTCCGAGCCACTCTCCCCACCCACTCTGAGGCTGCTGCAGCCGTTGCCTCATCCGCAGAAGAGGTCGAGCCCCAGCCCGTTCCTCAAGAGTCCAATCGACCTCCTGCTAAGGAGAAGCCCATCAAGGACAGCACATTTGCCTCGCTCAAGGGCCACATCTCTTACCCAACATGGAAGGCACTCACCAACAAGCCTTTCAACTTTAAGGAAATGTCTCCCGTCCAGGAGCGTGTCCTTCATCTTCTTCCCGAGCTCGCCCATGCTGTCGGCCGTGATGGTCAGCCTATGCCTGATGGCCAGGGCCGTGACCTGCTCGTCAAGGCCAAGACTGGTACAGGCAAGACGGTAGCTTTCCTCGTTCCCGCTATCGAGTCCCGCATTCAGGCTCAGAAGGACGTCCTTCGTTCCGTCTACCCCAAGCCTTGGGCCGAGATGCTCAGCCGTCACCGTCCCGATCTCGATGTCACCACGCTCGACAAGCACGGCAGGCAGTCTGTTCTCCGACAGTTCAACCAGAACACTGTCGGCGCCCTGATCCTCTCTCCCACTCGAGAGCTCGCAACCCAGATCGCTAACGAGGCTAAGAAGCTCCTCACTCACCATGATGGCCTTCAAGTCCAGCTGCTCGTTGGTGGCGCCAGCCGCAAGCACCAGATCAACGATTGGCGACGAGGAAGGCCCGATATTGTGGTCGCCACTCCTGGTCGTCTCGTCGACCTGATGAACGACGTCGGCATGATTCGTGAGGCCATGTCAGCAACCCGAACGCTTATCTTTGATGAGGCAGACACTCTGCTCGAGCTCGGCTTCGCTGAGGACATGAAGAAGATTGTCTCACAGCTGCCCCCCAAGGATGAGCGTCACACCATGCTCTTCAGTGCCACCGTCAGCAGTCAGATCAGGTCCATCGCCAGCCAGAGTCTTGAAAGGAACCACCGTTTCATCGACTGCGTTCCTGCGGGTGAGGAGAACGTACACCAGCACATTCCTCAGTATGCTACCGTCGTCAATCCCGCGGATCAGATGCCGCACGTGCTCCGTCTCATTGCGCACGACCAACTCGTAAACCCCGGCAACTCCAAGGTCATCGTGTTTGCACCGACTACTCGCATGACCCAGCTTTTGAGCTCTTTCATCCACAATGCCAGGCACCAACTCCCCACCGGTCGTGACAGCAAGGTCTACGAGCTTCACAGCCAAAAGAGTCAGGAATCGCGTTTCAAGGCCAGTGGTCGTTTCCGTAACGACAAGAGCGGCGCCAGCATCCTGGTCACCAGCGATGTCAGCGCCCGTGGAGTCGACTATCCAGGTACGACCCGGGTGATTCAGGTCGGTGCCCCTTCCAACAAGAACCAGTACATTCACCGCATCGGCCGAACCGGTCGTGCCGGTGCTCAGGGCCGTGGTGACATTGTGCTCCTCAACTGGGAGCAAGGATTCCTTCACTACCAGCTTGACGATCTGCCCATGAAGACGCTCTCGACGACTGAGCTGGCTGAGGAGCTGGAGCAGCTTTCTGAAGAGTTTGACTCATCACCTGAAAATTTCGCCCCACCACAGCCGAAGCCAGCCGACAGGAAGTCAAGGTCGAGGGGCCAGGAGTCTGACAGGCCTGCTCGTATCCAGGGTCCCCTGTCTGGACGCTTCTCCGACGAGGATCTTGTTCCCAAGGTTCAAGATCTCTTTGACGACCCCGACCGCGCCGAGCTGGTGCGAGAAGCGTTCACGTCTATGCTGGGCCACTACATTGGTATCACGGACGACTTGCGCACGAGCAAGGGTGCAATTCTGCAGGGGCTCAAGCGCTGGACGGTGGAGGCTGGTCAGCTCGAGAGCGAGCCCTATCTGAGCGATGGCTTTATACAAAAGATGGGCCTGCACAAGGGGAATCGACACGCGTCTTCGAGGTCCGGCAGGGGCGGAGGCGGACGCGGCGGTGACTTTGGCCGCCGTTCATCCTCATTCGGTGGCGATCGCGGCGAGCGAAGTGGTAGGTTCGAGCGCCGATCATCCTCCTTTGGTGGCGATCGTGGCGAGCGAAACGGTGGATTCGAGCGCCGATCCTCGTTCGATAGGGGCTCGCGCGATGACCCGAGGCGCTTTTCGGAGAGGAGCGAAGGCAGCAACCGCTGGGAGGGACGTGGTTCTCGCTCGGAACGACCGCGGTTCGGCAGGTCTGATTCGGACCGCTTCAACTGACGCTCGGATGGCGCATGCAGCCATGACGGGTGGCGTATTTGTTTTGTTCAATATGTATGAGTAGTCTACAATCTAGTCTTGCCCCACGCCGCCTCTGTCACTTGACCACCATATGTCCTTTTTGTCTTGTCTTGCACTCTCTCACACTCACACACTCACACACTCACGCTCACACACTCCACACCGCTCGTATCAATGGATGATAATACACTTAGAGGTCAATGTAATGCCACACTGATTTCTTCGGCAAGGGCCGAGGCCATTCTAGCCACAATGCTAAGCTTGTTTAAAAGTTGTTGGGAGATTGACCAAAGGTGTGCGTGAAAGAGACCGAGAATGCGACAGTAGGCCGAGAGAGAGTGTGGCGCAGCTGTCACTCATTCGCGCAGAGTGGCAGAAGACACAGCACAGCCTCTCTCTGCCCTTTCCTTCTCTATTGATTTTTCTTCGCTTCTAATTTCAGCGTCATCCACGTGTGCGGAGGGGCGGAGAGGGGCAGACAGGCGCGCCAAGAGGAGAGAGACAGACCGATGCGCGCTCAGACAGGCAGACAGACAGAGAGACAGACAGACAGACAGGTGATGCGTGTCAAAATGTGGAGGCAGAGAACAGTAGAGAGCAAGCAACGGGCGACGACGAGAGAGAAACAGAGCGAGGAGATAGACAGACGGTCTGGTCTGCCTGCATCTGCATTCAAGGCGCCGCCTGGGCCAGATCAGATCGACTCTGCCCCAACACACGCATGACATGACGCAGGGCGGTTGCCTACAAAAGCAAGCCAGCTCTGCCCCTTCCCCTTTCGACCGTCACCCACCCCTTTCCATCACCTGTCATCATGTCCGCAACGTCGCCGCAGGGCATCCAGATCCTCGAGGTGCCCAACGTCACTGCCTCCCAAGTTTATGCTGGAGAGACAGTCCACCTCGCTGTCGCCTCCAAGCTCCGCGTCCTGCTTGTCACCATCGACCTCTCTCCCCCAGGCACGTTCCCAGACGAGAAGGCTGCCGAGCATGCCACCGACCTCTGGCTCGTTCTCGCCATTGGTGAAGACCACTCGATTCCCGTCCCAGCCACACAGTCCATCAAGCCCGTACGAGAAGCCTCCGGCTCTTCCACTTATGTTTTCCCCTCTACCGAGCTTGAGGGTGCCGCTATTCAAGTCAGCCTGCCTACCCAGACACCTCAGGACATTCGCAAACGATTCGAGCAGATCCTCTCCCAGTATGCTGCGTTTCAGGACGACGACCGATCCGATCTAGGCACTGTCGAGCTCATGGACCAGGACGGCCGCGTGCTTGGAGTCATCCAGGGCAACTACACGGTTGCTGAGGACAACCAGCTCAAGCAGCCCGGCAACGAAAAGACTCCTGTCTACATCGACCTCCCCGAAAAGGCTGCCGGCCCCACTGACCCCAGCCAGCAGATTCACGTCGGCCTCGTGCCCAAGGGAGAGGCGCGCGAGAAGGGCGACTGGATGCTCAAGTCGGCCGACTTTTTGTCGCGCAACATTGTCCGCGGCTCGGAATTTATTAGCAACAAGATGAACTCTGCTGCTACTTCCTACAGTGAGTATCACGCCTGTCGTTCTGCTTAAGCTCTTCCAGGTTCTCGTTTCTGACGCTTGCTCCACCACACAACCTCTACAGCTTCCAAGTCTCCTGCTGCTGGCTCTCGCGCTGGCTCAGGAGCTACGACTCCCACCACCGAGGGAGGTGCCGTCCCCGCTGTGCCAGGTGAGAAGGCACCACGCGAGCCGGTGCGCATCAATCCCACCACAACCAAGTCGCTCTCCACGGTTCAGAATCTGTCCGGGCAAGCTGTCCAGATCTCCGCCAAGACGACTGGCGCCATTCTCTCCGTCGCCGCCAACCTCGGTGACAAGATTGGGCAAAAGACCGGTATCCAGCGCAAGCAAAACCCGGATGGCACGCTGGGACCAGCTCCCACGGGCATCCGCGGCTTTATCAATCGCTCGCTGATTGCAGCCAACACGGTGATGGACGGTATTGATGCCGGTGCACAGAACCTGCTGTACTCGACGGGCGATGCGGCGTCCAAGGTAGTGGGACACAAGTATGGCGAGGAAGCGCGTACGGCGAGCGAGTCAGTCGTTAGGACAGGCCGTAACGTGTTCCTCGTGTACAAGGACCTGCGTGGCGTCAGACGAAGCGCGATTCTCAAGGTCGTCGGTGGCCGTGTCGTGCGTGCAAAGATGGAAGACGGCACGGACGTCCTCATTAATGTTGATGAGAAGGGCGCCCTCATTGTCCCCGACCAGCAGAAGAGTCCAGTGGCAACTGCTGCGTCTCCCGCTCAGGACATTCGCCGCGGCTCTACACCCACTCTGGCCCCCGCAGCAATTTCGTCTGGCTCGCTACCTCCCCCACCAGCCCATCCCTCCCGCAATAACTCGTTCGGAAAGGAGAAGGAATAGTTGCTCCGATCTGTTTTCTTTTGTACCGCTGCCCTGTCTGTATATAAGGTACCAGAGGAGACCCTACATATGTACGAGGTCACAACAATGGCAATGCATCACCGTGGAGTCCTTTCATGTGACTGTGTAATTACTTTTGAATGCCCACTGTACCAGAGAAAACATAGTCTAGGTAGACAGGCCTACAGGATGGGGGGAAGGAAACATGGAGAAGAGGAAGGGGCGAATTGAACAAGCTGTGGGCTTTACACAGCTTATGCAAAGGAAAAAGAAAAGGGGCGAAATTAGAAGCAGAAGACCTGGTCCTCGAGCTTGGAGACAGCGCGAGGAGCGGGGTAGCCGAGCTCGCCGAGGTGCTTCTTCATGGCCGAGATCATGGGCGGAGGGCCGCACATGAGGATCTTGATGTCGTTGGCAGACTTAGGCAGGTTCTGTTCGATAGCCTCCTTGGTGACAAAGCCGACGCCGCCGTTCCATCCCTCGGGAGGGTTGTTGAGGAAGTAGTGGATGCGGAATCGGTCCTTGTGCTCCTTGGCGAGCTGGTCGAGCTCCTCGCGGAGTAGAATGTCCTGCTCGTTGACGTTGGCGTAGATAAAGTCGATCTGGGTCTTGTCGTTCGGGTTGGACAGGACGGCGCGGATGATCTGGAGGCAGGGGGTGAGACCAGTTCCACCGGCGATCATACCAAAGGCACGAGCGAGACCAGGCTGGTATCGCATCTGGCCCTTGGGACCCTTGACGGTGAGCAGGTCGCCGATCTTCATGTTACCAATGTACTTGGACACGTTGCCCTGCTCGTACGCCTTGACGACGAGGTCAAAGTGGCCCTTGTCCTCATCGGACGAGGTGGGAGTGTAGGAGCGCATGACGGTCTTGCCGTTGACATCGGCCTGGACGGAGATGTGCTGGCCAATAGGGAGACCGAGGATGGCGTTGGGCTTGGGCAGACGGAAGCGGTAGAGGGCCGTGTTGGGCGAGAGAGTCTTCTTCTCGACCAGCGGGAACTTTTGCCACTCGGTAGGCGAGAGAGTCGCCTTGGGCTTGAGCGAGTCAAAGTAGACGAGGGCGCCCACAGAGAGGACAAGCCCAACGACAAAGGCGAGGATCACGTTGAGTTCCATGAGGTCGGTAGCCGCGTCGTAGTCGCGGAGGAGGTCGATGTGAGAAAAATAGCGGCGGACAATGGACTTGGACACGACAAGGAGGGTGGCGAATGTGACGACTATCGAAGAGAGAAAGACGACGTTGACAGCAAGCACCATGTATGGGTTAGGAAAGGAAAGGGTGTGAGCGTGAGGATAGAAGAATGTGGAGTGTGCGCAGTTGAGTAATCCTCAGTGTGGGTCTGTGTGGCGCCTCCGGCTTTCCGTCAGATGCCAACGGGCGAGTCCGCTGATACGCTTCCTATCACTTTCCGCGGCTCGAGTCCCTGGCGTAGCCAAGTGCACTGATGCGTGAAATGTGGTGCTCAGAGAGAAAAAAGTTGGGGATCTTCCTTCTTCCGATCACGCGCAGTTCCAGTGTCTATTCTATCGGACGAATGAACTGTCTACGTCGGTTCCGAATGCTGTCTCTGTCTCTGTCGCTGTCTACGCGCGACGCGATGTGGGTGATTCTGACGCGAACGAGGCGCGCTGAGCATTTCCCTTTCTCCCCACACGGACTAGCCAAGCGAGAGTGGAGTGGCTAAGCGGCGCTGGCTAACTAAGGCTGAGGCGAGGCTGCGCTCGACTGGAAAGTGCTGCGCGCGCGCCTCTCTGCCTGTCGTGACTGGAACCAACACTTTTTTGGGCGTTCGCTCTTCCATTCGCTCATGGTCAACTCGCACCCATCCTTTCACCTTCCTTTATCTACACCTCTGCAAAGCAAGATCATCAGACCCTCAACACCACCACACATATCCAGCCATGGCCGGACGCGCCGGGACCAGGCGCAAGGCCGCTGCCGACAAGCCAAGCCCCGCATCAGACAACATGGACTCTGACGGCTCTCTCACAGACATGTCCGATGACGAGCCAACTGCCGGTCAGGACAGCGAGCAGGAGCAGCAAGAGACTGAAAACGACCAAGACGAGCAGCAGGAGACCGAAAGCGAGAGCGAGAGCGAGAGCGACCAGGACATGGACGTCGATGACGCCGGCGATGATGACTTTGCACCAACAAAAAAGGCAAAGGCTGCCGCCGCCCGCAAGGCAAAGGCCGCTGCCAAAAAGGCAACTCCTGCTCGCCCTCGTGTCCGTGCCACTCCCGTCAAGGCCTCTGCAAACGGAGGAGCCGCTTCCCGAGCTCCTGCCTCCCGTGCTGCGAGACCCAAAGCACCACCTCGGGCTCGTGCTCGCACTCTCGGCAACAAGGACGAGCTTCCCATCAACAAGGACGTTGAGCTCTTCAACGCTATCAAGGACCCCAACACAGCGCTCCAGTCCACAGCAGAGGACTGGATCGTGGCCTTCCAAGACGAACAGGGAAAGCCACTTGCTGAGCTCATCAATGCCGTCATCCGTGCGTGCGGTTGCAACGGCTCTGTCGATGAGAACCAGGTCCTCGACATTGACAACATTGTCGACACTCTTGAGGAGCTCCAAGAAGCTTTCAAGCGTCAGCCTATTCCATCCTACCCCATTGTCTCCAAGAGCAAGACGTTCAAGTCCTTCCGCAGGTCGCTCCACGAGTTCCTCCAACGCATCATCAGCAGTGCATACGAAGCCGAGGTCCTCACTGCAGATGGCTTCATGGAGACTTTCCAGGCTTGGGTGTCTGCCATGTCTTCCTCATCTCTTCGTTCCTTCCGACACACTGCCACTGTGATTGCCCTCTGGACTATTTCAGCGATCAACGAGGTCAGTGCTCAGGCCACCAAGGATCTTGCCACTGCCACACGCCAACGCGATGCCGAAAAGAAAAAGGCCAGGGCTGACAAGAGCCGTCTTCAAGAGCTCGAGCGCAAGGTACAAGATGCCCGCCGCCTCAAGGCGAGCCTCGACGAATACATCAACGAGTTTATCAGCACCGTCTTTGTCAACCGCTACCGAGACTTTGACGCTGGCATTCGTAGCGAGTGTGTTCAGGAGCTAGGTGCCTGGATGAAACGCCATCCCAACCAGTACCTTCAGGGTACCTACTTTAGCTACATCGGCAGGGTCCTGTCCGATGCTGACTCGAGCGTCCGTATGGCTGCGATTCGAGCTTTGACTGGCCTATACTCGCACGACAACTTTGTTGGGTCCATCCGCCACTTTACCGAAATGTTCAAGGACCGCCTCGTCCAGATGGCCACTGGAGATGTCGACCTCTCCGTGCGCATCGCAACTATCTCGGTACTTGTCATGGTCGATAAGCATGACATCCTTGAACAGGAACAACGAGACGCCCTTGCTACCCACATCTTTGACGTCGAGCCCCGGGTTCGTGCCGCCGTTGCTGGCTTCCTTGCCAGCATTCTCGAAGAAGATGTGAAGGACAATGCCGATTCCCTCGACCACCGAGCATCTCAGGCTGCAAAGAAGAAAGGCGCTGCTGATGCCGAGCACCAAGCCGAGATTTCCAAGCTTCGCCTCAAGTGCCTTGCTTCTCTTCTCGTTCGATACGGAAACCGACTGGACAACATTGATGAGTCTGGATCAGAATCGAGCGAGGGCACCAGCCGTCAAAAACGACAAATTGATGATCTGTTCGCCTCTATCAATGCTCCGCGGGAGGGCCGCGTAGGTATGGCTGTTGAGGCGCTTTGGGATGCTGTCGAGAGCATTCAAGAGTGGCAGCCTCTTATTGACCTATTGCTCCTCGACCATTCCGATCGCTCTTCAGGGGCGAACGGCTCTGGTTCAAAGCGAAAGACATCCGCACGTTCAGAGCCGACAGAAGCCAACACTGCGCCCGAAGCTTATCGCCTTGAGGCGGATGAGGAGGCCGTCTTGGTCGAAGCGCTGGTTGCCGTCCTGCACAAGACGTTCCAGCATGCTGAGCTAGTTAAGGACGACGAGGACACTTCCAAAGAAGATGTCACTCGTGCAATGATCCCCGCTCTGCCCAAGCTGCTGGCCAAGTACCGCACCGATGCGCCGCGTATTTCGGACCTGCTCCTCATTCCGCAAGTCATCGATCTCGAAATGTACACCGAGATGCGCGAGACTGCTGCTTACGAAGCTCTCTGGGATGATGTCTCGGCCCAGGTGACCAAGCATGTCGAGCCGCAGCTTCTGAGACACGCAGGGGACGCCATTCGCAAGATGGTGGCCACCTCGTCACTCTCCACAACCAACTCGGTCAAGCTTCAGGCGCTTCAAGAGTCAGTCATCTCTGCGCTCCGCGAGACAACCTCGGATCGCGACGTTGAGACAGCCGCGTTCTCTGAGGACGAAGTACACCTGCTCAGCGCCAATCTGCTCCGGCTCAACACGCTCAGCCAGGTATGCGACATGAGCGACGCCCTGGAAGACGACGAAAATGGCCAAGCGACAAGTGGATGGGAGATCGTTCTTGGCCTCGCTGGTCGAGGTCGTCTTGGCTACCGCGAGGAGGAGAACACCGTCCAAAACGCGATCGAGGTGCTGACTCTTCATATCATGTGGAAGACTCGCCGCTGCATTGTGCCCGAAGGCGCTACTGCACCTTCAATCGGTGCGATCAGTGCGCTTGCATCCAAGCGAACAACGCTACTCGAGTTGCTCAACGAATACGTCGCCGCTTCGCACTCGAACGCTCGCGCCACTGTTCAACGCGTGGCATTCGAGAAGCTTTTGACCATTCATATGTTGTATGCTGCGCTACCAAGTAGCAGTGCCAAAGAAGCGGAACCAGCAGCTGCAGACACGACAGCTGAAGGCGCAGAGGAAGCGAACGAACGTGGAGGAGTGCCTTCAATATTGCGTCTTGCTTGCGAGGAGGAGGTGCAGTACCGCTGCGCAGGCTTCATCCAGGCTGAGATCGAGCGATACATTGAGAAGACGGGCGTCCAGGAAAAGGAAATCAAGGCCGCTCAGCCTGATTCCGGGGTTCAGAACGGAAACAGCAATGCCAATCAGAGCGACGAGGAAGAGGAAGAAGAGGAGGAGGAGGAAGAGGAAGACGAGGACGAAGATGAGGATGGCGATCGAACTCCACGTCCCATCAAGGTCAAAGGCGGCAAGCAGGCGAAGAAGGCGAAGAAGGCAGGTGCAAAGGCTGCGGGCAAGGACGCCTCGGCGGGAATGGAGCGGCCGTCCGCTTCGGTGTTGGAGGCTGAGCATGCCTTCTGCTCCACCATTAGCATTTTTGTTTCAGCCATCCGCGTAGGCATCGTTGATGCCAAACATTCGACCGCGGTGCTGACGCAGTTTGGACGACTAGGTGGGATGTACGACTCGTGCTGCAAGGTTCTCATCGAGGTCCTCAAGGAGGAGGCCATCTTTGGTGGCTACAATCGCGCCGTCATTATCGAAAATGCCGTGTGGGACGCACTCAGGGAGGTAAGTTTAGGCTCGGGACCAAGCTTTGTCTGCCTGCTACCTACCTTACTGACATTTGCACTTTGGCCTCTCCGCAGTCCTTTGAGCACTTCCTCGACCTTGGAGACGAGGCGTCGGAATCGCGTTTCGTTTCCCTATCCAGACAGGTTGCGAATGTTCTGGTTGTGCGCGGTGGAGGCTTCACCGCCATCAAGACGATCGATCCGAGGTGTTTGGTATCTCTGCACAGCCGAGCGAGCGAACATGTGGCGCAGAAGGTGGCAGCCGCTGACCGTGCCGGGCAGAAGGCTATTCGGGCACGGATGCCGGCGTTCTACAAGGGCCTGGCCAACATGCTGATGATCGCTACGCCAACTGATGCCGTAAAGATGTGAGTGACACCTTCCATCCCCATTCTCACACACGACAGCGGTACTGACAGATATGCTGGTTCTCCCGCTGCAGCAAAGCTGGAATGGACCGGGCCTTCCGCGCAGCCGGCGTCGAAGTCCCCTCGTCCGCGCGTGCATGGGACCCACAGCGCTCATACGAGCGACGTCTGCTCAAGATTGCGGCTAAAAGTGCCCTGTTCGCTAAACGCACACCCGCACGCCACGACATTGACTCTGGCGGCGAGCTTTCGGAAGATGACAATGACGACGACGAACGTCGCTCGCCCTCCCCGACGGCGCAGAAGCGTGACCGCCAACACTCGGACGGTGACGAAGAGCACGACGACGAGGATCCCAAGCGACGCAGGGTGTAAAGCGCAGGCAGTAGCTCTTGTTGGAATGATATGATACCATTTCTTCACACTCACGCGTGTCAATGAAAGCTATGTTCTTGTTTAAATTAGGCATTAGGGGAGGAGAGAGAGAGAGAGGAAGAAATACTTTAGTGCATTTTGCTGCTTTGTTACATGGCGAGAAAGAGAAGAGCAACTTGGTAAGAAAAAGGAGCGATAAAAGATGAAGGAGAAATATACAGATATCGAGTGCAAGAGAGACGGTTAAGCCACCTGGAGCGGGTTGGCCTTGTTCTTCTCGGCCTCGCCGGGGATGGCGGAGGGGGAGTTTGTCCACTCTCCGACCTCGCCGGCCTGGGAAGCGTCCTTGCCCTTGATCTGGTCGCGCGACTCGACGCCCGGGGGAGTCCAGCTGCTCGAGTTCCAGGCCTTGCAGTCTGGGTCGTTGTACATCATGTCGATCGCCTCGAGAGTGAGGTCGGCCGTCTCGTAGAGGAAGAGGTAGCTGATGATTCCGTTGGCCAGGTTGCAGCCGGCGAAGACGAAACCGTAGCTAAAGTAGATAGCGTCGCCAATGGGGGCCGAGAAGAAGGAAATGAGGAAGTTCCACACCCAGTTCGAGAGCGTGGCCAGCGCGGCTTGCTTGGCACGCGTGCGGAGAGCGAACGTCTCACCGACAAAGATCCAAACACCAGGAGCCCAGGTCGAGGCGTAGCCCAGAATGAAGAGACATGCCGACACGATGAGCAGCTTGCCCACGCCTTCCGAGATATCGGTAGGTCGTGGTCCACCAACGACACCAGCAATGGCAAACACAAAGAGCCACGCCGATTGCCAGAAGGCTCCAATGATCAGGGGCTTGCGACGACCGAATCGCTCAAGCACGTAGAGACCGAGGAAGGTGCAGACGAAGTTGACAGCACCGAGAATGATCTGCGTCACGAAAGGGTCCGAGATACCGACCGACTGGAAGATCGAGGTACCAAAGTAGAAGAAATAGTTGGCGCCGGTGAGCTGCTGGCCAGCCTGGAGGGCCATGCCGAGGAAGGTTCGGTAGAGGGTCTTGTTGGATCGACGGAAGCAGTCGAGCCAGCCAGCCTCCTCAAGCTCCTGGTCGCGCTTGACGGCGGCGATGATGTCCTGGTACTCGGCCTCGACCCAAGGGTTGCCGTCGCCGTACTTGGCACCACGCACAGCAGCGCAGGCACGGTACGCCTCCTCGTTGCGACCGCGGGAAGCGAGCCATCGGGGAGACTCGGGGCAGAACAGAATACCAATACCGAGGATGAGAGCAAAGAAGATGCCAAGGGCGATCGGGACTCGCCACGAAGCCGACTGGTTCGGCCCGGGATAGTATTCCCTCGTTCCGATGTTGGTGCAGTACGCCAAAAGGATGCCTGAAGGTTTGCGTCAGTATAGCGTCAAATTAGCGTCAGTCTTGCGTCAATTTAAGGAATACGATGAGTTTCTGAGTGTCGGCACTTACCAAGGGTGATGAAAAGCTGGTAAGTTCCGACGAGGGCACCTCGGACCTGGCGGGGCACGGTCTCAGACTGGTAAAGCGGGACGGCAGCCGAAAGCGCACCGACACCAAGACCAGTCACGAAACGGCCAATAGCGACCTGGTACCAGGCGTAAAAGGCAGTGCACTGAATAATGACACCAATATTGAAAACGATCGTCTCGACAGTCATGGCCCATCGTCGACCAAGCTTGTCAGCGATGGGGGCACCGAGGAGAACTCCAATGGCGGTACCAGCGCTGAGGAGCGAGACAAGCACGCCCTCAATCCACTTGTTCCAGTACGTGTTACCGGGCTCACCCCAGGCGAACCTCTCTCTAAAGTCCTCCATCTGGGTGAGACCCGAGATTTGACCAGTGTCCCATCCGAAGAGGAAACCTCCCATGGAGGCGAGGACGGCGATGAAGACTGTCAGCCATCCGATTGGCGTGCCACGGACGGTGAACGTCATGGTTGTGTATAGATGCTGGGGGGAGGTTTAGGAAATTAGGTTGTTAGCACGGATGGGATCGTGGACGAAAGGAGGCAGAAAGGTGGTTGGTTATATGGTTTTAGACCTGGGGGAGGGGGGCAGACGAGCAAGAGGAGCAAGGCTTCTGGTTCGGACTTAGGGCTCCGCAAGCAAGCGAATAGGATGACACCGTTCTCGTATGACAGCATTTGTTTTTTTTTCCTCCTTTTGAACAAGGCTTTCCTTCTTGCCCACACGCAGGCAGGAGCTCAGTGGGGAACGAGAGCGGAGGATCCACGGGGCCCAAGCCGGGGGAGAGAGGGGTCTGGGTGCCATATGGCTGGCTGGCGGGCTAGCTGGTTGGCTCGCCTCGCGTTGGTTGTCTCTGGTCATGCATCCGTTGATGTCTGGCTAGCACTCGTGCCTTCATCGGGCCACCCGCTCTCCCTCTCCCCTTGCCAAGCCGGAATGGTCGAGCTTGCCCTCTCCCTCGCCCTCGCCTAGATTCAATCCCCCCCCTTCTGCAAGTCACAATTTGATGCGCTTCGCCGCACAGTAAGTTACCGTGCTGTATTGACCTGTCGAGTTTCCCGCTATCACACCTTTACTCGGTGCGTCTCTTTCGGCCCAACCGCAATCGGATCCTCCGAGGACATCTCTGTTCTCGCATTGCTTCACGCTAAAGTCGTGCGCTGTGGGTATAGGAACGAGCTGAGCAAGCTGGCTGTGTTTGCCAAGCCTTTCAGCAGCACATCGGGCCTCAACGGCTACCGTGTGGCACCGTCCCCGTTCCGGCCAGCCGGCTGCCCGTAGAGAAGGACACATGGTTCCAACTCTGTCTGGCTTTTGAATCTGCTTGGCCCACCACCTTGTTCGTCATTGGTTCCAGCAGGGCGGCCAGCCTCACTTGACCGAATCGGCAACCGCACCACGCCCGGCTCTGCTCTGCGGCCTCGCGCGCCTTGGGTAAACCTCATGCTCAGCGGCCCGTGGTGGTGAGGTGACGCAACACAAGGGCGCAGGGCCCACCCTAAAACAACAAAAACAAAAAAAAAGTGGCAGACAGCCAGGAAGCCAGCGCGTGCATGCACTCGACTGGACTGGACTGGACTGGTACAGCACTGCAGCGGCGGATCGCGCCGTAAGCGGAATCGCGGAAAGTTTTTTCTTACCGCTCGACGTGCAGCGCAGTGCATGTGCACTTCAGCTTGCAAGCACTGTACAGTACAGTAGAGCGCAGTAGAATGTCAGATCCCTAAATGAAAGTCACCGCGCTGCGATCCAATCGAATGACGTCGACACACACGCCTCGCAAGGAGAATTTTCGGTTCGATTTCTGATTGCCTCGCACCCCTGCACGCACGCACGCACGCACGCTCACCAGATCCCCCCCCCTCTTCCGTCCTTGACCTGTTTCTCGTCCGATTATACAGTAGCCAGCCAGACAGCCAGCCCTCCAGCCAGCCAGCCAGCCAGCCAGCATGGCCGTAAGAGCAGCGTCAATGGATACTGAACTGTACCATCTCACACCTCGTGGCATGAATTCGCTACTGTCCCTGACTGACCGTGGGCAAGTCAGAGCTCGCCGTCTCGCTCGCTTGCTTGCTTGCTTCGGCCCGGCCGGACGCTCAGTACCGCACAGTACGGACCAGGACCATGGAGATGTGGTCAACCACGTGGCCAGCAGACGGTGAATTGTTGTGCTGGCCGAGCTCGCCTGCAGCACCAGCAAACCATGGCCAGGTCGCCCGACTGGCGTGCCTTGCCGCATCTTCCGTCCTCACCTTGCCCTTGAGCCCGGTTGATTGATTGGTCCATCTTGAGCAGTGACCATCTGCAGCTGCAACCGAGCATGGCAGTTTCCTCCGAAAAAGCATGCTTGCATGGCCACAGCAGCAGAAACTTGCCGATGTCGACTCGCATCCCATCACGTCGCTCAATTGCTGTTCGGTCATCAACGGCACATCCTGAATGATACTGTGCAGTACTTCGGATCCGGTCACACTGCTGTATGGTTGATCCACCGAGCGACGCTCTACATTAGTTCCACCGAGCACGCGGTACTGCCCCTTACCAAGTATAGCAGGTCGACTCGTGGCACACACAGAAAAAGACAAGCTCGACTGATGCGGGGGCTGTGCAGAACAGGGCCCCGTGGGGATTGCGAGATCATCACGATACAATACTGTACACGTACAGAACACCGAGATGCAACAGCGAGCTTCGTCAGCGGACCTTTTCAAAGGCAAAGCCCATGTAGAGCGTAACAGCCTCCCACATGTTTTCATCAACCGTCAGCTGTCCCGTCTGTGCGTCTACTACGCGCATGCGTTCCAGCAGGCGTCCAAACTCCGGGCGACGAGACTCCTCGTCGTAGATATGTGCAAAGTTGCGGCGATAGATGCAGCGCAGCCCGTTCTCAGAGGCCAGAGACTCAAATGTCGCCCAGTCAACCACATATTCGGGCACGTTCTCTACTGCATCCTCCAGGAAGAACATGTACCGAGTTCCAAACGGGGCGAATTGGGTCACTGGCTCGTCAAACACCACCTTGTAGTGTCGGTTGCCGAACGTCTTGTCCTGAAGACCCGATTCTGCGCGCGTGCGTTCCAGACGTTGCCAGAGAACCTCGCAGTCCGGGATCGTGCCGATAAACGTACCGCCGCGGCGCAAGTACTTGGAGACGTTCTCCAACATCACTCGCGCCTTTTGCACATTCTCCCACGCATAGTGCATGCAGAATTGCAAGCTCACCGAGTCAAACATCGGTTCCAGCAACGGACGCGGGATGCCCTCGGCCAGCGTGTTGGAGAAACAGTCGAAAGCAAAAAAGTGTGCTTCCCATCTTGACCTTCCATCCTGGTGCCTCTGCTTTGCTTGCTCGATTGACAGCGAGGCGATATCCACTCCGACCAGTGCCGAAGGATCCACCTTGTCCCACTTCTTCAGGTCTCCGCCTTTACCGCAGCCCAGATCCAGGATACGACCCCGGCGCGGGCGCGCTCTCCCGTCCAGACTGGGGTCGCGTCCTCTTGCAAACTGCCCGATCATGACCGATTTGATCCAGTTGTTAAACTTGCGCAGACCAAAGATGGGCGAGTCCTCCCGGTCCACAACACCAACTTCTCGGCGCTTGTTATAATGGTCCGCCACCTCGTTGGCATCTCGAAGAACTTCCTCTTCTCTCAACTTGCGCTTCAGCCCAGGGGAATCGGCCGACGCCGCTTGCGTCACGCTTTCGGATCCGTGGCCGTTGCTGTCACCGTTCCTCTGCTGACTGCGCTTGGCGTGGTGCTCGGCCAAGATCTCGTCTAGCGGCCCCCTACTGTCTGATTGGGTTTGTCGCTCCCAATCTGCGCGCAACGGGTTGCGGCACTGCCGGCGTTTTTGATCGATCTCGTCCATGGAGATTGGTCGCATCACCATTTTGGGTGGAGAGACTCGCTTTTTTGGTGCATAACGAAGTGCTGGAGGCTGCGGGGGCTTTGGTTGAGCCGGAGGCTCAGGAGGCGACTGCCGTTGCTGCTTTGGCGGTGGCATGCTAGTGCTTGCAGGTGTGCTTGGCGTAGAAACGATGGCCTTGTCGGCCACAGGTGTTGACCTGGACTCACTACGCTCTGTATCGTGCCGATCATGCGACCTCTCTATCTTTTGTTCTTCCTCCTCAGGTTCAGCTCGACGCGGGTTTGCTGGAGGGGTGCCTTGCTTGACCTTTCCACTATGAGGAGGAGTGTTTCGAGCCCTGAGAGCTTCGGTGCCTACAGACTCAGCATGCTCCGCTTTGATGGAACTTTGCTGCTTCTTGAAAGCCTTAGCATCCTGCTCAAAGTCTTGTCTGGCAGAAGTCTCCTTGTAAGATCCGTCCGGTCCGGACGCAAGTCGGGCTCTTTCCTCCCTAACTTCGCGATGCTCAACAACATGCGGAGCAGGATCGCTGTGCACGGGACGGTCTGGCATGGAACGCTCCCTGCCTCGTCCTGCCTCAATAGCCGGTGATCCATTCCTTTCTCGTGAACCAGTAGATGGTCGCCGCAACACTGATTGCTCTCGCTGCTCGAGTCCGCCGCGTACAGGGTCAAATGCAGCTGCACTGGGCCCGAGTTCCTGTGACGGGAAAGACTCTCTCCGGGCGTGAAGAGCGTCGAAGGATGGGGAAGAGGCAGCCGGTGGCATGGGTGGCGGAGCCGAGCCACGTACCTGCTCTACGACTGGAGATCCTTGCGTCAGATGCGAAATATCCATGCTAGGCCGTCGCATGGTCGCCGATGCGCGTCGATCAGCACCGTGCGCGGCTTCTTCAGCATACGATGCAGAAGCATGAGAGGCATTGCTGAATGAACGCGCGTGAGGGTGATGATGACTGCCATACGTCTCCGGATGTTCTACAGCGCGTCGGTCAAAGTAGTCGTCGGGATAACGAGGGTCATGACCAGGCGTGTGCGGGGGCAGCGAACGCGATCCTGGCGTAGGAGGCAGTCCTCCGGGCGTAGGCGGAAGCCCGCCTGGAGTAGGCGGCAGCGACCCTGGTGTCAAAGGCCCGTACCTCGAAGCCATAGGGTGCGCGGCGGACATTCGTCGGGGCGACGCCGCATATGCACCGCCGCCCGGCGCACTCTCGTCCATGTACGCGCCCGGCGGTGGACCTTGCCCTTGTGGCCAGCTAGAGCCTGGAGTCAGAGGCGCTCTTCCAGAGGCCATCGGTGCCATGGACGGTGAATGTGGCAGTGGCATATTCTTTCGCGCCTCTGGTGAGCGATGAGAGGGAACCTCGGGCACAGCAAAGTGATGAGAGGGAGAAGCGTGCAATGAGGGTGATGCTCCACTGGCAGGGCTCTGCGACATGACCTGATATCCGTACGAGGCTGACAAAGACCTCGGATGACCGGCGGATGAGATCGCAGGTCCGGTGTAAATGCGTGGGCGCTCGGTCGTGCCACTGCCAACCTGAGCAGCAATCATCGCAGGACTCGAGCTCGTTCGTGGTACCGCGGGAAGAGGAGGTGCTTGCATTGGGGGTGACTGGGTCCAGGATGCAGACGCAGAGGAAGATCCCGGCCGCGAACGACTTTGCAAGTGTACTTCTCTGGGAGGCAGACCATGACCCAGATGTGCTGCAGAGGCGGGCGGAGCTGAAGCAGCTGATGCGTGAGGCGGGTGTGGCGCATGCGGATGACCGTGATTGTGACCGTGAGCGTGACCGTAGCCGTGCGGATGATAGGAGTGCATTGAAGGAGACGCTGAAGATCTTGAATCGGATCGAGGCCGATCGTGTATGGCTCCAGCGCTACCTTCGTTGAGGAGGTGTGCCATCCTGGGGCTTCTCTCAAGGCGGGAAGAGGCGCCGTACTGTTGAGACGAGACGAGGTGCTGGCTCGAGGCGCTGCCAGAGCGACTCATGCTGGCGCCATGAGCGCTATGCGCGCTTTCCATGGATTCGTCACCGTGGTGCGATAGAGAGCGGGCTAGGAGAGATGGCCTGGCCGCGGACTGATTCGCTGAGGCAATCTCACTGGCCGTGATGAGGTCGTGAATAGACGCACCCCTCCTTGGCGGATTGGGTGGATAGTCAGAGCCGATTGAGGAGGGTTGGTAGCGTGGATCGGTATGATGAGGATGCTGCCGAAACTGCATGGAGGGAGAGACAGCGGCTGATGACCGGGGCGACATGGTCGGGTCATAGTGACTAGGCATGCTCATGCGCCTGTCATCGCTATGTGAGGATCCAGGGCGGCCACGGTGGACCATGGCTTCGCGCGCGCCATCATACCTGGGATCTACACCTGGGCCGTAATTACTCGAGGAGCTGGCCCTGCGCAGGTGCTCGATACCTTCACCCGAAGAGACACGGCTGCGGATGGAGGCCACCTCTGGCGAGTCTCGAGCGTGAATAGCATGCGAAGGACTGGCGCTCGAGGCAGGCGCACTGTCTCGGATTGGATCGTAAGGCATGGCGCTGCAGTTGTTTTAGAAGCCGGACGGAGAGCGTAGTGATGATCGCAACGAGTAGAGATGCGATGGTGTGATTAGATGGTTGACGATTCAGCTGCTGTTTGCATACTGCGAACACGCCATGTGCCGAGGAAGCGAGAACGGAGAGCAAAGTGAGCAAGAGGAGGAAGGAAAAGAAGAAGGCGAAAGCGAGTGAGCGGTGAAGACTCGGAGAGGCGCGCTCAGACAATCGCTCGCTGAATCGTCGGGCTCGGAGAAGAGGCGAAAGAGGGTGAGGTGTGGGAGCCAAAAGTGCGGAATGAAGTCAAGCAGGATGGGAGGCGTTTCCACTGCGTCCCAGAAGCCGAATCAAAAGTTGGAACGTTTTAGCGGGCGAAGTGAGTGTGAGCGTGAGCGTGAGAGCGAGTGTCGGAAGTGCCGCTGCGAGTGTGGTGGTGGCCTGTAGGCAAGGAGAGGGCGGCGAAGGCGACGCGGGCGAGTGAGCGAGGTTGAGCCAGAGCTTGGATGCTGGGGTTACCGTAAACGCAAATCGACCGGATAGCACGCGTGGGCGTGAGAAAAGAAAGAGGCAGGCCCCAAAGTTGATATGGACCAGACAAAGCCTGGCGAGTGGGCGAGAGCGAGTGCCAAGTGCGGTTCCTCTGTTTTCGAGCGCAAGGCACGCTGTCGAGTAGCAGGCGCAGGCCCCAGGTACAATGCAGAGCAGAGTAGTGCGGATGTATGGATGGCGCGACTGGGGCCGGCCTGGTCTGGATGGTAGGAAATGAGATGAGATGAGAAGAGGATGTGATAGAGAGAGACAGCGATTGAAGAGCGCAGCGACGAACAGAGCTCTCGTCTCGCTTGCCTTGCTTTCTAGCTTGGCTGCCACCTGCTTCTGGTTCTGGCTCTGTGCGTGTGAGTCCCTGTCTGTCAGTCGTCTGTCGTTCTGCACCCCGGCTTGAGACTTTTTCTTCCCTCTTTTTTCTTTTTCTTTAATTTTCAAGTTTACTCTTTACAGTTGGGCGAGGTGGCAGCCCTCTCGGTTAGTCGCCCTGCCGCGGGGGATTGGCAGACAGATTCGGATTGTTTGGCTCTGCCCTGGCTGACGTGGATGCGTTGCCAGTGAAACGAGTCGAGTCGACGTGGAGCGAATACAAAGGGCCAAGCTGGCAAAGCCAAGCCAAGCCGAGCCGAGCCGATCCACCCAATCGTGCATTGTCAGCCAGCCTGCCAGCCACCAGTCGCAGCGCAGCACCAGCATCATACAGTATCATAAGCGCGGCGGGCAGACAGCGCACAAAGGGAGCAGGCGGACCCAGCGCCAGCCCTCAGGCCCGACACTGGACAGTGTTGCAGCCACTCCAATGGGGCTGATGCTGATGGGGCCAATAGAGAGTTGAGTTGGGTTGTTTGGCGTCCGTGATTTATCGGAGGGATCCCGCTCCCGCCATCCAGTGCAACGGTCAAGCTCTTAAATCATGCGCGCCTCGCTCGGAGCATGGCTTGCGCCAGTCGGAACGACGCCCCAGGCGTTACCAGACGCATGGTGCTCGGAGGGGCCCATTCGCAATGGCATTGTGGAGTAGAATAAAACAAAGGAAAGAGTCAACCCCTGTTGTATTGTTGGCTTGTCTAACACGAGGCTTCGCGGCCAAGCCATGCGCACCACCAGCCCTTCTTGCTGCCCCGAGAGCGCCCTCGATTGACATCAGGATCACAATGGAGGCCAGATGACAGTTGTCAGCCACAACCCTAGCTTACCTCGCCCGTTCGACTGCGCAGTGCACACAATCGGGGGCAAAGAAAGAGAGTGGGAATGGTGTGATATCTATTACTGTACTTTATTGATACACAAATGAAAGTTCCTGTCCTGACCCTCGCCCTCTAGAGCTTCGCCAGCGACCCAACAACGTCCTCGCAGCGGTTGCAGAGTCGATCTTCTGCCTTCTCCTTTCGGAACGTCCTGCAACGCGGGCACTTGGTTCTGCTGGACGAGCGAACCCGTACCTCCAAGCTTGCATGCTGAGCAGCTTTCACCCAGCCCTGCGTGTGTCGCTCCGCCTCGATGCGCTTGCTGTCCGAGTCGAGTAGGTTGACTCGCGCCACGTTGAAGAGCCGGGTGAGTTCATCCTCTGTCGGACGGAAATAGCAATCCATGCGGCGAACGCCGACTGCGTCAGAATCAAAGTTGCTTCTTACCTGACCTCACTCCCTCCAAGGTTGGGCTCATGAGCGATAGCCTCATACTCACCATGGCTTCGGACAATGCCGTCAAGCTCCGATGCGGCCGTCTTCGGAAGGAGAAGATCAACCTCTACCTCGAATGATGTTTTAACGTGTCTAACCCAACCCAGAACCAAAAGTGAGGGTCAGCATGGCGAACCAATCAATCGGTCCGTGTGACCTTTTAAGTCACGGACTGTAACTTACCCGGCCTGTCTCGCCTCCTCGATCAGTCCAAGCGCCGTGTCTCGCACTCGCAATAGCTGCTCCACTTGGCCGGCAAGCTTTTGATTGTGCCAACGTTCATTCTGAGCAAATAGATACGAGATGGATCGTTGTCAGTGATGTAGTCAATAGACCACTGGGTAAAGCAGATTATACTCACGACCTCTTGCCAGCCTCGCGCGAATACAGATTCGCCTTGGCTGCTCGAGTCAATTGACGGATCCTGCTCAGCTCCGTTCCGATAGTGATGAATGTCTTCTGCCAAGAACGGTGTGATAGGCGCCAAGATGCTGGTGAAGGTACTCAAAATCTATAGCAAAGTCAGAGAGACCACAAACAAAGCCTAATCAAAACCACAACGATCGAGCGCTACTCACTTGGTCAATGACTGAGACCATGGACGTGCGCTCCTTGCTGTGTTCAGCCTCAATGTAGAGGCAATCTTTGGCAAGGTCAAGATAGAGTGTAGACAGAGTTCCGTTGGCAAACTCAGTGACCCTCCGTACGACTGCGCAATCAAAGCATTCGTCAATCACAGGTAAAGCTTAGCCTAGACTCGGTTGTCTAGCTTACCTTGAGCAAAGTCAAAGGCTTCATACGCTTGAGCGCATGCCTTCTCCAGCTCGTACAGCTCATGCATTACGAAGCGGTCAACCTAGACCAAAAAGCCCAGCCCAAGCCGGAAAGAGAGTCAACATTCTTTTTCTTCCATGGAAAGCGTCAATTGGCTTTCCGTCCTTACCATGCTCATCTTGGTCTCATCGAGGGGCTGGACCTGATCCTCGTTGGGAAGATTAGCCAGCATGAATCGAGCCGTGTTCCTCAACTTTCGCAGAGCTTCGGATGTTTTGCCAATGATGAGGGTACCGATGGGTAGGTCGGTGGTGTAATCGCTGCGTGCAGCCCAGAGTCGCAGCACATCGATACCGTATGCCGGCTGGTCCTTTCCCTCGCCGCCCTGCACGATGGACAGCGGCGAGATCGTGTTGCCGAGACTCTTGCTCATCTTACGGTTGTCCTTATCCAGTACGTAACCGTGGGTGACCACTGTCTTGAATGGAGCCACAGGATCTTGTCCCTCTGGCGTCGTTGCGACTGCCGTCAGTAGAGAAGACTGGAACCAACCTCGGTGCTGATCCGACCCTTCGAGGTAGGCATCAGCGATCGGGCGCCTTTTCCGTGCCTCCTGCACCTCAGCAGGCAAGCTGTCGCGGGCTGTTGCCCACGAGACACCACTGTCAAACCATACGTCGACTGTATCCTGGCCCTTGCGCCACTCCTTTCCAGGTTCACGGTACTGTGGGGCAACAAACTCCTCTGCCTCGCCTTGCCACCAGTAGTCGGTGCCCTTTCGTTCGAGCAAGGAGGCAATGTGGTCCACATTTTCGCCTGTAAGAAGTGCTTCATCCGTCTGCGCATCGTAAACAACAGGGATAGGAACGCCCCACACTCGCTGGCGGGAGATGCACCACTCGGATCTGCCCCTCACAAATGATTCGAGCCGAGTCCGCGACGATGCAGGCACGAAAGTGACATTCTCGAGTGCTTTGATGGCAGCCTCCTTGATGCGGTCAAGATTAGCAAACCATTGCGACGTGGCGCGGACAATGACTGGTAGCTTCGAGCGCCAGTCGTAGGGATACTTGTGTCGTAGTGTGTGGATACTGAGCAGCGCGTCCTTCTCTCGGAGAATGTTGACAATCTCCTTGGCACCTTCACCGAGTACATCTTTGCCGACGAGCCGATCACTGAGTTTGCCTCCATTGCTGCTTGGGTCGTCGAGCTGTTCGAGCTCCAATGTGTAGCAGCCAGCATCATCGATTGGAGAGAAAATACCATGTTTGTCGAGCAAGCCTTGGGAACGGAATACGTCATAGTCTTCCGCACCGTGCGCTGGTGCCGAGTGTACGAGACCAGTTCCGGACCCAGCTGTTACGTATTCGGCGGGAAGAATAGGACGAGGCTCAGCAGCCGAGCTCATTAGCGGCGTACGATACTTTGAGTCGAGTAGATCCGAGCCGGTGACCTGAAGGAGCAGCTCGAGGCCACCGACGTTGGACTTGTCGGCATCTGGGTCCGAAGATCGAGCTGAGGTCAATTCGGAAACTGCGTCCATTCGTTCGATCGCAATCAACATGGTGACGCCATCAGATGCTCGTCGTACCAGGCCATAGTCCATCTCGGGATGCACATTGATGGCCATGTTTGAGGTCAGGGACCACGGCGTGGTGGTCCATACGACTGCTTTGATCCCATCAAATGGGATACTCTTGGCGTTGAGATGGCTCTGCAGAGTCTTTCCAGGAACGAGATCAAATTCGACGTAGACAGCCTTGCTGATGTGGTCGTCGCGGTACTCGAGCTCCGCCTCTGCAAGTGCTGTCCTGTTGGAAGGTGACCAGTACACGGGACGGAAGCGGCGATAGATCAAGCCCCTCCGTGCCATCTCGCCAAAGATCTTGAGCTGACGCGCTTCATAGGCAGGGTCTAGAGTGCGGTAGGTGGTAGAGTTAGACCAGTCGGCCATGATGCCGAATCGCTGGAACTCGGACTTTTGGAGCTCGATTGCAGCCTCGGCCTCAGCGCGCGCACGACTACGGATGGCTGAAGGAGTCAATGCAGAGACCTCACCAACGCGAAGGTGTGAGAGTGCCTTCATCTCTATTGGTAGACCATGACAGTCCCAGCCGGGATGGTAGTGAACCCTCTTTCCTCGAAGCAGGTGATATCGGTTGGAAATGTCCTTGATGATCTTGTTTAGCGCATGACCGCAGTGCAATGATCCATTAGCGTAAGGAGGCCCATCGTGAAAGACATAGTCAGTCTCTTGTGCTGATGTTGATGCTGTTGGCTGAGTCCTGGTGCCGTCTTGCTGTTGCCATTGGTAGAGCCCGGTACAGGTGCGATGGTGGAAGAGAGCGTCTCGCTTTGCGGCGTTGGCCCGGATGTCGAACTTGGTCTTTGGTAGCTGAAGAGTATGTGACCATTCCTTGCTAACATCTTCTACGTCCTTGGCTCGACCCTTTCCCTTTCCCTTTCCCTTGGCTTTGGGCGCAGCCGTCTGATCGTTGAGAAGCCCATGTGTCGTGTGAAGGCTGTTGGTCTGAAAGAAAACTCTAGCTGCGTTCGAGCACGGGGAAAAGGACCGCGCGGCAAGCACAGGCGGGCCTCTACTGAAAAGGAGCCTCATGAGAGCCACTTTCGTAGCGTCCAGCCGAGATGAATGTTGCTCGTTGCTTGGAGGAGGTGGTGGTGAGTTGAGAAGAGAAAGGAAGAAATGCTCAGGCCTACCAAAATCACCAATCACGTGGAGTCACCCTTTCATTTCCGATTTCCGAGCCGTTTCGCACCACGGCTAACATAACCTTGTTCAGGAAACGGGGACAGACCCTGAATCTGAATCTGAATCTGGGGTCAGTCGTGATTTGGATACTTTACTTTCCATTGAGTGATAATGATGATTTAAGCTTTAGGTTTAGGGCATGATGTGGCATAATGAGGGTGATGAAAGTAAAAGGAGCTGGAAGACACCTTTTTCAGATCCCATCATCCCAGACACCGCGAACGGACCTCTGCGAGTCACCGTACTGCGAGCTCAGCACGGCGAGGCGGCTTCGGTAGTCGTCGTGGTTGACGCTGTAGAGGAATATAGGGGCGGTATCAGCATCAACTCCTTAAATCAGGTGAACAAGCGCAGCGTAGCCAAGAAGAACTCACTAGGCACCACAGAGCCGTCTGCTACCGACAAAGGCCGAGCGACCATGCAGGACGCGATGGTTGTCAAAGACTGTGGCAAAGTAGGGAGATCATATCAGAATCCGAATGGGGAGGATGACCAGAATACCGCCTGAGGCACTCACTGAGAGCGGTTCCTGGCTTGAGCTGCGACCAGTACTGTCCGTCTGGGCTGGTGAGCATCTCATTCCACTTGCGCAGCGCATCGTAGAAGGGCAAAACGTCCTCCTCACTGACGCGCAGTACGGAGCGGTCATCGTTGTTGTAGCGGACAAGGATGAGGTTTCCCGACGGGTCATGCTGAAGAATCGGCTGATCCTGGAGCGGACGGATGAGCGTCTGGTCGTCACCCGCCGAGTGTGTGCGAACACGGACACGGGATAGCGTCTCGTACGCATCAGGATGGACATCACGAAGCACCTGGGCAGCAAGGAAGCCATCAACGAGCAACGACTCGCCTCCACTTGGAGGTGTCTTGCCCGCAGGTCCATGACTGAGGAGATGGAAGAGCTGCAGACCGGCCGGATCAGTAAAGTACGTGGTGTCCGTATGCGCCTGCAGGGCGAGGTCGGTGTAGGCCGTGTCGCCGTGCGACAAATCAGAGGTGAAATCCCAGAAGCCGCCGTAGTGCGTTTTGCGGATGAAAGCGATCCTTCGAACGAGCGTCTCGGTGTCGGTTGGCGTAGCAGGAACACCAGTCACGAAGGAAAAGCCGTACTGGTGCTGCATAGATGTGGCAAAGCAAAGAGTCTTGTCAGAGGGACTTGCAAGGTCGAAAACAGAGGGAACAGGCGTGGTGCTTCAGTACTTACAATCTTGGTGAGCCACTTGAGCACGCCCTCATCGGAAGCCATCACCTCCTCGTAGCGGACCGTGGGTGGCGAAGAACCAATGCCCTTGCCCCAGAGCACCTTGTCGCTGGGCTTGTGTGGCTCGATGGGTGGGGCGTACGAGTTGTCCATCAGCCACCTCCATGGGTACAGAGACGTGTGCCCATCTGGCTGCCAGTGGACCAAGAGGCCCTCGGTGGTGCTCTCGACGGACTCTGGCTGGATGTCAGCTGGGATGGCGAACGTGTCGAGCAGACGCTGCTTGGTTTTGGGGTGAAAGCATTCGGGGCAGCGGCAGTGGTCTCGAAGCCAAATGTTGTGGCTGGTCGTTGCGATGGGCAGGATGAGAAGGGTGAGTCCGCTGTTGGATCCAAGATGGTCGATGCAATGCTGCACTTACAAGCGACTGGTGATCCCGCTGGCCCAGGTCACGTCCACCGAGCGAGCATCAGTGCCGAGGCGTGGCGTTGCCGGTCCACTGTCATGAGAAGGTGGCGCAGACGCCGCGGCCGCTGTTGCTTCCGATGCCAACTGGCGCAAGGGGGAAGTGGAGAGCGCCCGCACCTGCACCCGCACCTGCTGCGCTGCCGTCAGCACGGGCACCGAGCGTGGCGTACGCAGGAGGGCTCTAGCCGCCAGACCCACTCGGACTCCTCGCATCGTCTCGGAGAGATGATCGGAGAGATGAGGAGGATGGTATGGCGTTAACTTAGGATACGAGATAAATAGGCAATCTTCTGAGGATGGTTGTTGTCACAAGACAGGCCAAGACCAGTTCTGCTTGGTTTTCCAGGAGTGATTCGGGTCCGTTCCCCGGTCCGCCTTGCCGCCTTTCCCCGTGTTTGTTCTGGCTCTCTGAAAGGTGGCCCAGGCTTGCATTGTATGTGGAGAACCTGCTACAGTTCATTTGCGAAGTGGTGGACATGAACGGATTATAGTGTGACATTGAATCATGTCTGGCACACCGGCGGTTGTGTGATGTAGAGGTTAGCATTTCAGATTTTGAACGGACGCATTCGCGTCGAGTGAACATTCTGAGCACCTGGGTTCGAATCCCAGCACGACCTCCAGCCGATTTTTTTTTCAGCCCCTCTCGCCACAGACGACGGTTTCGAAACTTTTTGGTACCTTCGCCACATTTCTTTTGCCGATCAGATGATGATGTAGGGTAGATGCTTATGATGACGTTGAAGAATCTGTGGGACAGGTAGCAAGGATGAAAATGGAATGCAGCATGCCCGAGTGGATCATATTGCCGTACGGCCGGAGTGTTTTGTTTACCTCACCAAGCAAAATGGAAAAAAAAAAAAAGGTCATGGGCGACAAAGACATTGGGGAAGCGGTAACGGGTTGTCTTGATTCCATATATTTATCCTTGGAACTCATTTTGCAATCCAGACCGTAGCAGCAGCGTTGGCAGTGGGACTTCTCATCGTGGCAACTTGGAGGGAGAACGAAAGCGGATGACGGAGGGAGACGCAACGTACGCGACAGGTCACATACAGTATAGGTACTGTATATAAGGTAACGGTGACAGGCTCACTCTCTGCACATATCGCGACAATTACCTCGGCAAAGCTGGGCCATGTGAGTAACTCTTTGTCCCAGACTGTCAGCCTGGGAGAGTGAGCGGTGAGACGCTGTCCTCACGAAACCTTGGCAAAGCTAGCACGATCAAAAGGGGAAAATATCACTATTGTCCAACAGGAAACAATAAGTACTGTACATAGGTGGGCTACGGACGGGACGTCTGCCGATATGGGCAAAGGAAAGGGCTGACTGGTATTGTTGAGGTGGCGTAACGAAAGGTCGGAGTGGAAAAGAGGGGTTGGCGCGAGTGAGCTCGGATCGCGTGTTCATGCGTTGCGTTCCTGACGGCGCAGCGACAAGGTCACAATTCAGTCGCACGATATTCTTCGGAGAGGCCAGAGCGAGATCCCTGTGGATGTCAATAAGTCTAGATGAGAGGATGGAACGGTATGCTACTGATGGCGACTGGTCAGACAGGTGTGGCACAGGGATGGTCGAGGATGAAGCCGATCGGTGACAGGTCAAAAGGCTCAAACGAAGAGAAATTGGTCTAAGGGTTGGCAGAAACTCAAGAGTCAGTGTTATCAACGATTGACTCGGAGGCGTGGTGGCAGTGGTCATAGTGCGCATCGAAGCAGGCTGGATCAGTGCACATTGACATTCTGGATGAGATTGTGGTGGATCGAGAGGCTAAGGAAACAATGCATTACGTGCGAGTAATTGAAACAAAAAGTAAAGAAGCGGAGGACAGATATGGAGAAAGTGCATGCTAACTAACGAGGGTCGAAGCGAGTCGAGGCAGCTCCGGCCGAGGTGGAAGGTCTGCGAGCGTGAGCAGCGCCAAAGGGGCGTGGAGTGTCTCCGCTCGTGAGGGGACGGGGTGGTTTGATTGCAGAGCGAAGGGGCGGCAGAGTCACGTCGTCCTTGGTCGAGCGTCGAGCAGTCTCCCGCGGCAGAGGAGGTGGCTGGAACATGAAGGGGGACTGGTTCGGGGGCGGCGATGCGTTGCGTGGTGCCAAGCGGACCCGAGTGCCAGTGGTAAGAGGGCGCGGATCCCCGATCGACAGAGACGCGCGCAGGGAAGAAGGCGGAAGCACAGGCTTGTCTGGCGACGTGTAAGGACGGTGCGGGTCATCATCATCGTCGTCATCGTCGGCAAGCTTGATGAGGTGCTGATCGATCGACGGCAGCCGTACGGGCGTACGTGCTGTTCCAGGACGGCTGGAACTCGTGAGCGGTGGCAGGACGGGGGCACGGCTGGGCGGACGGCTGCCAGCTGTGCCGGGCGGGGGCGGGAGGCCATGTGAACTGCAAGGAGGCGGGAGAACAGTGTCGAACGATCCGCGCGGACCCTGGCGAGATGGCGGCGGGCTCGGAGCACGAATTGAAGCGCGGGCAGGTGTGCGCATGTGCAAGTGGGCCGAAAGAGTACTCTCAAAGCTCGACTTTGTTGGTTGTACAGTGTCGTAGTCTGCACTTTCACGGCGCCAGAATGGGTCAGAAAAGACGGGAGCGTGATTGAGCGGATCGCCAAAGGCAGCGACATGATGCGCATAGTGGCTGCCGGAAAGCGACTCCTCCAGGGGACGGTGCCCGAACTCGTCCTCAGTCCGAGACCGGCGCTGCCAGTCGGCCGAGTGAGTGGCAAAACCATCGTCAGGAGCGCCGATCTGGCTGATGGAAGTTCGGCCGCTGTCACCCATCGGCCCGCTCTGCGTCGAGGGACTGTAGTCTCCGTGGAAACCGTTGGCCGCAAGCGCACTACTGGCGTAGAGTGAGTTGACACCGCTGTTGCGACGAAGCGGGTCTTCCGCATAAGGCGTGTGCTGTTCGTAGCTTCCGCCGACTGAGGAAGATCGCGCGTCTCCGTCGACGAGACCGTGGGTATGGGATGGACCGGCAAAACCTCCCGTGGCTCCACCGTCGTACCCGCCGTATGGGTACCCATTGGCTTGCTGTGCATACTCGGCTGCCGGGTGCGGGACAGGCGCTCCGCTGCCCGGCGGATACGTTGAGCCAGTGGCAGGTGCCGACGCGCCGCCTCCGCCGCCATACGTCGGCGTTTCGCCATTCACAAGCGCTGCGCGGTCGTCCGCCTGCAATGTACGTTGCCCAGGCAGAGCAGAGTAGGCGCCGTTGTGATGATGTGGTGGGAGGTGATGCGCATCGCCAGGCAATTGTGGCGGCATGAACGCTCCCGGGCCAAAGGAGGCAGGTGTGCCCATTCCGTTAGGCTCAAAGGGGCCTCCACGCTCATGAGGGCCGGGAACCGCGTCGGCTCTCGAGTGGTTGGGCTGCTGACGCAGATGTTGTGGCTGGTGCTGGTGGTGGTGTTGATCTTGGCCATTCTTTGCGGCACGGGCGGCTGCACTTGTCTTGCCTCCGCCGCGACCCTTTCGACCAGTGTGGTTGTGAGTAGCAATCAAAGTGCCTGGAGAGCTGCTCTTGCCGAGCACCTGTGCGTGTGCATGCTGGATTTGAGCTGCTGATTGGGCGAGTGACGTGTGAAGCGCAGTGAGTTCCTGCATCATAATATCGTTCCGCTCTGGCATATCCGCATGTACAGTCTGCGCGTGCTGACGGAGGTTGTCGAGGCGAGAGAAGGCCTTACCGCAATGGCAGCGGAAGGGGCGTTCTCCCGTATGCTTACGGACGTGGCGTGCGAGGTGCTCGCTGCGAGTGAAGACCATGCGGCAGTCACCGAAACCGCGGCATTGGAACATGGTCACGTTGCCAGATGCACTGCCATCACCCTTGGCATCTGCGGCCTCCTTAGAGCCAGCCTTGGCACCAGTGCCACTCGAATCGATCGAGTCTGACTTTTTGGCTCGCTTGGGCCCTCGATGGGATTGCATCGCAGCTGGGTCGTCATCCATGGACCGTCGTAGCAGTGTCGCAGAAGAGCTGGGATGAGAAAAGTCGGACCTCGCAGAACCATTGCCCATGGGGATGGGCGGAGACGTTGCAGGTCCTGCGACCGAGCTGAGTGACTGTGGCTGATTTGAGGGAGAAAAGTAACCGGTTGGCTGTGATGTGATAGCGGGAGGTGAGGCCGAGAAAGGACTCGGGCGAGACGAGTTGCTCTGATGGACCGAGGGGATGGATTGCTGGTACGGGGAAGAGGTAGATGGAACCACAGGCGGATCAGCTGGGCCGGGATACATGGCAGGCTGGGCCGGTACCGCTGGCGACATGCTGTAGTGAAGGTGCTGCGGGTAGCCGTCTCGCGGGTCAGCAGCGGGCGGTCGAGGCTGAGCCTGAGCTGGCCCGACACGGTGGTGGTGATGATGCTGGGACATGACCACTGCTGAATTGTGCTCGGCAGGATGATGGATCTGGTGATGAGGGAGAGGAGTAGTCTTTGCAGACATGGCCGGATTGTTGGCGTAGATGAAAGTGGGTTGAGCGAGGGAGGGAGAGGCAGTCTGCATGTTCAGTTCAGCGGTGCCTCTCCTTGGGGGGAGGTTGGCTGGGTGGGCGGAATGGGCGTGGTCCATGGACCAAGGAAGAGCGCCGCCCGCGAAACGGTGTCAGAGCAATGGTTATTGGCGTACCACACGGGTCTGGAGCGGGAGACCAGCGGGCTAGGCTCGTCCTTGTGACATGCAAAAGAGATGGTGCTGTTGCGGCAGGATGCTAATGAGGGATGAGGGTTGGAAGCAATCAGGTCGTCAGCGGAGCTGGTTCTGTTGGATGATGAGGCGAGGCTGTAGGGTTGACTGACCTGTGCAATATGGTGGAGATGAGGATGGAAGACGACCGGTGAGCACGAGAGGAGCAAGCCAGCTGGTTGGTTGTTTGGTTGGTTGTTGGCGTGTGTAATGCGAGTCGGCGGTGGTGATTAGCGAGGCGAGGCGAAGCGAGGTCAAGGTCGAGGTCGAGATAGAGAGGTCGAGAGCTGAGTTTGCTGTCGCGTTTCTTTGCAGGCGTAAGCAGTCAAATGGCCGGTTGGAGGCGCAAGTGCTACAGCCTTGCCGTTTCTGATGCTGGCAGTAGAAGCAAGCAGAGAGACGCCTGATGCTTGGCTGCTGGAGCGGAGCAAGAAAAAAAGGGAGGGAGCGAGCGTAACTTGAAGTACCGCAACCGCAACTTGTACCGCGCCCGGGGTACAGCAACACGTTAACGTACGTGCCAGACCAGCAGCGGGGATCGAAAACGAAAAAGCCAAAGTCAAGATCCAGTCGGGGTGGGCGCCCTGATGTGCGGATCTCGAGGTGAGCTGGAGGAAGAGTGGAGAGAGAGATAAGCAAAGGCGATGTGTGCTGGCGCTGTCGGAGGTGGTTATGATGGTGATGAAGAGAAAGAGGAAGAGACGGATGGTGTCGGCTGGCTGGAATTAGGCTGGAAGGGTGGGGGTCCTAGTCCACTCTCACTCGCAGTCACTTGCAGTCAAACACACACACACACACACACACACACACACACACGCACACACACCCCGACAGCCGACTGTCTGTCTGTCTGTCTGTCTGTCTGTCTGTCTGTCTGTCAGAGCGAAAAAGGCGAGGAACGCCCAAAAAGGCATTCTGCAGGGGAAACAGAGTGTCTGTGTCGGTCGGTGTCTGCGAGCGCTGCGCTGCGCTGCGTTGTGCCGTGCTGCTGCCCTGCCCTGCCCTGCCCGGCCCTGTCTCTGCCTGGCTGTGCCTTTCTCCTCGCCTCGCGTAGCCATTCCCAGTTCCCAGTCCCAGGCCCAGTCACTCACGCCGCTCTCTCACTTGCTCTCCGCCTGACCGCTTTGCCCCCCCTCTCCTCGCTTGGGCCTGACCGCGTCTAATCTGCATGATTTGCCCTTCTGCCTGCCAGCCAGAGCCCGCCCGCCCGCCTGCCGCTGTTGGCTGCTGCCCTTGCCGTTCCCTCCCTTCCGAGCCTCACAATAAAGCCAACCAACAGGACAGACAGCCAGCAGGCAGGCGCAAGGAACCAGACCAGGCGTGCTGTAACGTGGCTTTGTTCTGCGTTTCTGCCTCGCCCCCTTCCTTCATACCGGACACTTTTTTTTTTTCTTTTCTTTTTTGTTTTCCGCCCTCCTTCTTTTGTTCAGGCCTGCCAACCGAAGCAAGTAGGCAAGAGTCGTTGGCAAGACTGTGAGTTTCTTGGATGAGCCTGCTCCGCAGCGTGATTTGACCCCTACCTCTCCATCGCAACGTCCAGGCTTCATTAGCCTCAGTCTCATCCTTCACAGCGAGCCTCGCAGTACAGCACAGTCACGTAGTCCGAGTCTCGTTGTGCGTTCATCTGCCCCCTGCGCCCTGCGGCTTTGCGTCTGTTTCTGATTTGTGTACTGTGAAGGTATGCGTGCAGTGCATCAGCCCAGCTGGCTGGATCCAAGCCAGAAAACGCCCCGTCGCCCCATTTGCCCCGCCGTCTCCCCAGCCTATCGACCCACACCACGCATTACACGCATCACACGCCCAGGTGCGCGAGCCAGTCTAACTCACGCCTGCAGCTGCCTTGCTGGCTCAGTCATCCTGCCTTTTTTTGGACTTGCCCGTCTGCAGATCTCCTCTCCCCGTCCCTCTTTCTCCTTCGCTGCTCGGTGACTTGACTGCGTGTCCCTGACCTAGAGCCCTGTCCCGTTGCCTCAGCTCATCCCCGTCTGCTCGAGACATCATCCATCCCCACTCAATGTCATCTAAGCCAAGCCAAGCCTGCCCACTCACTTACTCACACTGCATCGGCACTCGAAATTCCGACCCTTCATCTCCCCTCACCTGCCTTCTTGGTTAGTACAACACGAAACAGAGAGCCAAGCATGAATCCTACAATCATCTCGTCGCTCCGAATCTACAGCGGGGTGCAGTACCGACATTATGCGTGAAATGAAGTCAAGCCATGTCTGGGTGTGTGAGCGTCAGTCTGCCCGTATTAATTGACTTCATGTACTCTCCGAATACAGTACTCAGTTGCTCTCCGGGCCGCCCGTCACATTGTTTGGTTGCGTGCCGAACTGTGCTCGCGGGGAAGCTGTCCCGGTGGTGCACCCGCGGGCGCAGGTCGCTCCATTGTTTCATGCCACGGCAACTGCGCAAATGCTTTGCATCCTCTCAGCCCCGCAAAGCCCCGAGAGACAGATACAGTAACCTAGATACTGTGCTCTATTAGACCTCATCCGCTTGATGGTCTTATGGGATTGGGAGGTCAGGCCGTTGCATGTTGCCTTCAATCTGCAAATGGGTACGGAATGCGACGCAGGTCCGCTAGCCTCTTTTTACTCGCAGAAATTTGCTCCAAGCCGCATGTTGCTTTCTTTGAACAGTGCGTTACTCGCGGCGTCTGCGTGGGGTGCAGCCGAGTCGTCATCTCAGCTGCTTCCATCCTCACCTTGATGCGACCGTCTGATAGACATGCCGCAAGAGGGTCTGAGATGGGCTATAACCGTCAAAGGATAACGAGCCAAGCTTCATTCGTACAAAGTCAAGCCCCGAGCGAACAAGAACGGCATCAAGGAACAACTCAGTTCCCCAGCAGTCACATGTCTGTTGGTTGGTCAAGCTCGCCTATCCGAAATAGCTGCGGAGGCTTGACTCGCGGCCAACTCAGGAGTAACGTGTTCGGAACCGCGTCTCGCCCGATTTGCACGAACCAACAATCCTGGCCCGATCTGTCTGTGATCTTTCCACTTTTTCTTCGACCGTCCCCGTTTTTCCCGTGACGCTGCCGCACTTTTTCTCCACACCAACGACAGCTTTGTTGTCGCAACACCACACACCCACTCTACACGCCAACGTTCAAACATGTCCCTCTTTGGTCTCGGTGGTGGCAATGGCGCCGCTTCTGCTCCTGCCGCAAGCTCAGCGCAGATCGAGGCTGCTACAGCAGAGGTATGTGCGCTCCCGATGCTCCCTTGTTGGAACAAACGCCGAGTATCCTGACTCTCCGAATCTAAACTTTGTCCGTCCTGTCCCTCACCGTCCTACAGCTCGACATGATCACGGATGTGTTCAACAAGCTCGTATCCAGCTGCCACGCCAAGTGCATCTCGACACGGTACGCTGAGCCTGACCTCAACAAGGGCGAGAGCGTCTGCATCGACCGGTATGTCCCGTCTTCTGCTTTACATCTCATGTCGCCACATCCATGCTGATACCGAAATGCTCATCTCTCTTCCCAAAAGATGTGTGGCCAAGTTCTTTGCCGTCAACAAGAAGGTCGGTGAACTGATGCAGACCATGGGTCAAGGCGCTCAGGGCGGTGCTCCCGGCGGCGGTTCCTTCTTCTAAGATTCCAAGCTGTACAATTAACAAAAGGAAAATCTAAGGGGAAGACTCCTCGCTTTGGATCATGCTAAGCTTAGGCTGCGTGAACATCATTCCGCCCTCTCATCTTCTCTTCGTCAACTGCTCGGTACATTGGCGAATTCTGCTCAGGTGCTTGACTCTGGGAGCACAGATATCGGAGAAACGCAGACAGTATGACTGGCATGCCTACCGGCACTGAAGCAGGTTCCGGCACTTTTGCCAAGCAAGGTGCTAATCTAAAGTCGACTGAAAATGTCATGATTGAGCTACTCAACCCAACAGAGTCGAGTTGTATGATGTAGGTGTGCGACTGTTCAGTTACTGGGATGGACCAACTTTCGCCCGAGAAGGCAGCTAAAGGTCAGACGGTAGCGCGTTTACGTCAGCGGGGATGTGCTCCTCCACTCGAAGGTGCGTGTGTGTAGAGAATTGAAAGGCTCCTTCCTCACTCTTTTCCTTCCCATCCGAATCTTCCATATCGAGAACATTCACTTTGGACAAGATGGCCAAGTCAACATCAGAGCCAGCACCCGCACCAACACGGTCAGAGCGACAGGCATGCTGGGAGCACCGCGACCTGTACTTTGGCTGCCTCACCAAGAACAAGGTTGCCATCCCTCCGGGAACGGATATGAGCGATGGACGAGGGCCTATCGGCAAAGCCGCCAAGGAAGAGCAGGAGCGACTCGAAAGGGAGAGGCAGCAATCAGTTGCCGAGCAGCGCAAGGCTGATCCATGCATCAAGGAGCGCGATGGTTACGAGAAGAACTGCGCCAAGAGCTGGGTGAGTGGAAAGCAGCGGGTTGGCAGCCGCAGAATGAGAAGCGGAGAGCTAAATTGGTTTTGCTGCTCGCTGTACCGCAGGTCGACTACTTCAACAAGAGGCGTGTGCTCGAAGAAAGGCAAAAGCTCATGTACGCTCAGGGATCGCTCCCACAGCCCGGAAAGAGCGCCTGAACGAAATCGGTCCCTGGTCTTGCAATTGTAACATCACCTCTACCCTACAATCCCAAAAGAAGAAGAAGCAGCAGCAACAGTCGGGCGTCCCCTGCCAAGCGTTGGGGCGTGTGAATGTGATCACGACGAGTTTGTACCCTCGAAGCTTGTCGGGAGGATCCGAAGCCGTAAAGTAAAGACAGGCATCCAGCAGCGAAGGTCTGGCTGAATATGGCCACTGGCTGAAACGAGTAAGAAGCACGCGAGTGGTGATCGGGTCGTGCGGCTGAGGCCTGCAATTTTGTGTGTTTCGCGTTGACTTTCTGTGTTCGAGTTGGCGTGTCGAACTGCACTTGGATTTGCGGCTCAGTCGCTGCCTCACACTACAATATCACCCTCGGTCCACATTCTCTCTCTCTCCACGTCCATCTAGGCCTGTCAGCACAGCATTCCCCCTTCTGTCTCTCGCAACCTGCTGCAGCCGCCACACGGCGAGTCTACGAGACGACAGCAACCATGCCGTCCAGGGAGAGGTCCGTCGACAGCCGCTCTCGCTCTCCATCCGCAACTCCCCCGGCCACCCATCAAAAGCGAAAGAGGTATGTCCAATGTTCTTTCTCACTGACTCCCCTGCTGTTGCCAGCCTTGATACATTCACTGACGTTCTATTTGCTTCCTGCCATGTGCTTGACTACAGGTCTGCATCCATCTCGGCTGCGTCCTCCTCCTCCTCTCGTTCTGATTCGCGCTCACCACCTCCACGCTCCCGACGCCGGCGCTCCAGTCGCTCTTCATATTCAAGCAGCGACGATGAAGATAGAAGGGATAGGCGCGGAAGGGGGAGGGAGCGCTCAGCATCCAGAGCCGAACAGAGTGCCAAAGAGAAGGAGGCTGAGGCAAAGGTAGCTGAGAAAGGCGCTCAGCTACGCTCTGCTCTTGCCAAGCTCTCTGCGACCAAGGCCGGTGGTGCCTACATCCCTCCTGCTCGTCTAAAGGCGCTCATGGCAGAAGCCGCTGCAGCCGATCCAGGTAGCGTCGAGTACCAGCGCATGAGCTGGGATGCGCTCAAGAAGAGCATCACAGGTCTTGTCAACAAGGTTGCAGCGGACAACATTAAGAACATTGTTCCAGAGCTCTTTGGGGGCGCAAACCTCATCCGCGGTCGTGGCCTCTACTGCCGCTCTATCATGCGCGCTCAGAGCCTCTCCTTGCCCTTCACTCGAGTCTTTGCAGCACTTACCGCCATCGTCAACACCAAACTCCCTATGGTCGGCGAGCTCCTCGTATTCCGCCTCGTTTCTCAGTTCCGCCGCTCGTTCAAGAGGAGCGACAAGCCGATCTGCAACTCGACTGCCATGTTCATTGCTCATCTTGTCAACCAGCGCGTCGTTCACGAGGTGCTTGCTCTCGAGATCCTCGTCCTTCTTCTCGAGAAGCCAACCGACGACAGTGTCGAAATTGCTGTGAGCTTCATGCGCGAAGTCGGAGCTTTCCTCGCCGAGGAGGCACCCAAGGCAAACAACAGCATCTTCGATCGCTTCCGTGCAGTCCTCTACGAGGCCCAGATTTCAAAGCGTGTCCAGTACATGATTGAAGTCCTTTCACAGATTCGCCGTGATGGCTTCAAGGACAACCCGCGCATCCCCGAGCAGCTGGATCTTGTCGAAGAAGAGGACCAGATCACACATCAAATCGGGCTCGATGACCAGTTCAACATCGAGGAGGGTCTCAATGTCTTCAAGCAGGATCCCGACTTTCTGGAGAACGAGGAAAAGTACAGGCAAATCAAGGCAGAGATCCTCGGCGAGGATGAAGACAGTGATGCCAGCTCTGGATCCTCTGGTGAAGAGTCGGACACTGAGAGTAGCGATGGCGACAGTGACGAGGAAGACGCTCAGGAGAAGGTTGACATTCAGGACCGCACCGAGACCGATCTAATCAACTTGAGAAGAACGATCTACCTGACCATCATGTCCTCGCTTGATTTCGAGGAGAGCGTGCACAAGTTGCTCAAGCTTGAAATCAAGGAGGGACAGGAGATCGAGCTATGCAACATGATTGTCGAATGCTGCTCGCAGGAGCGTACATACAGCAAGTTTTACGGCAACATGGGAGAGCGTTTCAGCAAGCTCAATCGCATCTGGTCCGAGTGCTTTGAACAGTCCTTCCGCAACTACTACGACACGATCCACCGATACGAGACAAATCGATTGCGCAACATTGCAAGATTCTTTGGCACTCTCATTGCCACCGACAGTATCAGCTGGGCCTGCTTTGAGATCGTCCATATGAATGAGGAGGACACCACCAGCAGTTCCCGTATCTTTATCAAGATTCTCTTCCAAGAGCTGCAACAGCACCTCGGCCTGCGCGAGCTTTCACAGCGATTCCGGGAGCCAAGCATGCAAGAGTATTGGACTGGTCTCTTCCCGACCGACAATCCCAAGAACACTCGCTTCTCGATCAACTACTTTACCAGCATTGGCATGGGCGTGCTGACTGAGCCCATGCGAGAACATCTCAAAAACGCCATTGCGCAGCAGACAAAACAGCTACAGGATGACGACAGCTCGGACCTTTCTTCGTCCGACATCTCGTCGAGCTCCCTCTCCGACTCGGATAGCGACAGGTCGTACTCGCGCTCGCCGCGTGCAAGACGTCGTTCCTACTCGTACTCGCGCTCACCCTCGCCGCGTGGAAGGGGGCGCTCCTACTCTCGCTCACCCTCGCCTCGGGGACGAGGACGATCCTACTCGCGCTCACCACGCGGGAGGTCGTACTCTCGCTCGTCACGATCACGATCACGATCACGATCCTACTCCTACTCGCGCTCGCCCTCACCACGGCGCCGTGGGCGTTCGTACTCGCGCGGTCGAACGTATTCGAGGAGCCGTTCCTACTCGCGCAGCCCATCGTACTCTCGTTCGCCCTCTCCACGCCGACGCGGGCGGTCATACTCGCGCTCACGCTCCTACTCACGCAGCCGCTCTCGCTCCAGGTCGTACACGCGCTCACCGTCTCCACGCGGACGCGGGCGTTCGGACTCGCGATCACCTCCGCCTCAGCGCAGACGAGACGACTCACGATCTCCACCACCCCCTCCGCGCCGCCGGGACGACAGCTACTCGCCTCCGCCACGACGACGCGACTCCCCACCGAGGCGTGAGCGCGACTCGCGATCCCCTCCACCCCGAAGAGCCGACGACGACCGACGTCGGCGCTAGCAGGTCCTATCTGTATTTACCAACATCAAAAAGGGTCTGTCCGTTCACGCATCACGATTTCACTTGCATCAAACTTGTGTGTATGTGTGCGGCTGGCAGCCTTTGTCAAGCTTCAGATTGATGTAAGGACTGGGCAAGTCTATCGTGTGGGCGGTTACATTACAACAAGAGAGGACAGGGTGTGGTGCAACATGTAGCAGGTAAGGGAGGGAAGGTGAAGACTACCAGTTGGTGTCATCTGGTGCGGCCATCGCGTCCTCGTCAGGAAGGCGGTACTGTGAAGGTCGCAGTCAGTCAGTCGTCCTTGTGTCAGGGAGCGAAAGAGGCAGGGCAACTCACCAGTCCATTTTGCTCAATGTAGTTGATGACGCTGTTGGGCAAGAGGTACTTGATACTCTGGCCTCTGCGCACAAACAGACGTACTTTGGAAGACGAAATGTCATTGTAGATTGTCTGTTTGACAATCTTGAGATTCCGCCGGTACTTCCAAAGCAAGTCGTGGGAGAGGAGGAACGACCAGACGTCGGCGCCGGTTCGCTCAACGATCAGACACCCGTACCGCCCGAGAATGTGGTGCAGCTGTGGAAAAGAAAAGCGAGTCAGTCAGTACCCGTTCTGCAGGTCTGAGGTGGGAAGCACGACTTACATCCGCTGTAGCCCAGACGCCGGGCTCACCCATGCTCTGGATAAGATCACCTCCGGCTAGCAGCATGATCTTCACCCGCTTGCGTGTTCCATCTTGCAGCAGGACGCCACCGTTGGGTCCGCCGTTGATCTCCTCGTTAAAATGGTCTAGCACGACGGCCGTACGTTGGTACTCGTCTTGCAGCGACTCCCATGCATCGACCATGAGCCATGTTGACGTCTTTTCGACGGCAAGCCTGCCAATCGAGCGAGCTGTCAGCGCTCGTTCTGGGCATTCATCGAGAAGGTCACGTGGAACTTACTCGCACATGCGCACTCGGTGCGTCGCCTTTGCCAAACCTTCCTTCTTGTAGTAGTCGGACACGGGAGAATAGTAGCCAGCGAGTAGCTCGTACTTGCCAGACTCGATGATCTGGTCCTTTGCCATCTCAAAGATTCGACTGTGAGCAAAATACCTTGCGGGTCAGCGGCTCTTTCGACTCAATAAGAGCTTCTTCTTCCAGACTCACAGATGGAGGTAGGTGGGGGGAGAGAAACTTCCACATGCGACGATGACAAGCGGTGTCTTGGAGTCGTCGCGCATTCGTGTTGGCAACCGGTGCCTAGGGAACGCGTACTCGTCCTATTCGATTGTCAGCGGAGAGTCCCATCATACCGACTTGGTTGCTATTGCAGTTGCTGCGAGTGCTCACCTTGGTCTGGCCTTGTCGGGGTACGTATCCATTGCGCAGCATTCCTGCTCGCCAGACGACACCCTCGTCTCCGTCCACTTCATCGTCCTTGCCTGTGGATGAAGCGGCATCCTCCTGCCCATCTACATCAACGGAGAACTGTGTGTACGCTGGACGTCCAGTCTCGCTCTCGGCGCTGTTACTGCTACCTCGCCGCCGTGTACTTTCTTGCGTGTGAGATGCATCTGTCCTGGTTGACTGATCGTTGGTCGCGGGGGAGGAAGCTTGTGCGCGAGCCTCGCCATTTCCCGTATTCGTTGCTGAGGGGAGAGGTTGGACCTGCTTGCGAGGACTAATGGTTGCCAGGCTGGCAGAGCTGTTCTGCCTCGAGGGTGCTTCTTGACCATCGAGATCCCAGTTTGGCACGTCTCCATCTCGCGATGCCGGGTTGGATGCCTTCTGGTCTCGCTGGACCGAGCTGGTCCGCTCTCTTGACGGCTCACCAGGCCGAGATGATGTGCGTGTCTGGGAGAGCGAGCGGGTATACGGATCCTCCTCTTCCTGGAGCTCTTCCATCTTGATGCTCCTCGCCAGTGGGCTGTTTGCAGCTTTTCGACCTTCCCGCTCAGCACCGGAGTGATCCTGGTCGTTGGCGAGTTGGCTTCCTGCCTCATCCAGCGGGCCCTTTCCGCCGACGGCTGCACCTGTGAACGGAGGACTGTCGAGGTGATACGACTGCACAGAGAGCGCAGCAAACTTGAGCGAAGTTGGGCCTCCAGGACCCGACAAGGAGTCCGTCATCCGAGGCATGGGCGGCTGTTCCGACAGGTGATCAAGGTTTGGCTTCAGCAATCACATATAGGGGCAGCGGGCTGAATCAACCCACACTTGGGCGCGCCGCCTTCTCGCATTCTCTGTCTCTGCGCAGACACTCACCTCTCGAGACATTTTGCGCTGGCTTAGTTGGCTTGGGCGCAGGGCAGTCTCAGGTCTTCCGTGGTCGACAGAAGGCCAAAGCCGAGCTTGAGTCTAATGGCGATGTGGTAAAGGCACTCCGGGAGGATGGAAGGGAGAGCAGTGATCTCTCGGAGGCACTTGAAGCCAGCTGATAAGCAAATGTGGTGAGTGATAGTAGAGAGGTAGACGGCAGCTGTTTATACAAAGGAGGAGAAAGATGTCCAACTGCTAGACAGGGCCTGAAAGTGGGGTCGGGAATCACACTTTCCAGTGCAGCAGGACAGAATGGCGCTTTTCAAACAGGCGGGCGGCATCGCCCGAGCTCCATCCAGCCTCGCAAGTCTGCCGACTCGACTCCACTTGACTTTCCTTCCTCGTCCTATGCCCGGTCGGCGAGCGAGTCACAGGCCCAGTCGCGAAACCAAAAAACCCCGGCCGTGTGGACTTGAGAATTGGCTGCTAAGGCCGCTATCTGCTTTCTGTCTTCTCGCTCACCCAACCAAGTTGAATGGCTCGATTAAAAGCCGGTCGCCTCGACTTTAATTTAGCGGTCACACGCATTACAATTGGCAGCCTGCATACACAAACAAAGAAAGTGTGTACCGATCCCTGCTGAGACTTGCAGCGTGTATCGCGTGCGCTAAGCCGATCGTCAGCGCCTGCCGCCGTGCTGGAGCGGTGCTGGCCCGCCTTACTCAAGACCAGCCAACATACACTGTGCATCCCTCAACATCTGCTTAGCAAGACATGGTCGTCTGTTGATGTCAACCTCTTTTCCTTACCTTAACACTGGCATTCGCTTGAAGTCTTGATATTCTTACTGGTGACTCCATTTGAGAGGCTAGAGCAAGGGGTGTACTCACCTGTCAACGGGCTGGCTCGATAGCTAGCTGGTGGATACGGTTCGGCGCCAGGGTCCCGCACGTCACGAGACTGTTCCATACTTTCGGCGACCCCTGATTCGCAGGGTATTCATTACCTATTTCCAGTTCGGTCTTTCTCGCCTGAGCCCTCGTTCTAACAAATACCCACAAACCCAAAGCAGGAGGTGGCCAGAGGAAACATACCTCCGCATTATGGTGAAGCTGCTGCCAAATTCGGATCCGACCAATTCGGTCATTCGCCGAAGCACCGTTGCTTGCATTTGAAAACTGCTTCATTCGCACGAGATCTGGCCATCCGTCTTCGTTGGTGCGTGCTCACCCCCCACAAAGTTAGACGGCTGTTGCTGCGCATGTGGAGGCAGAGAATGAATGCTCAGTTCCGGCACTGCTTCCTCCGTGGTTCGCTCGCAATATGCGAACAGATTAGCTGCACTGCCGTTGGCGAGGTTGCTCACTGTCGACGGTCAGCCAGTCAGGGCGTCTTTAATATCCGACCATCACCATACATTGCCTGTATCACAGTCTACTCAGGAAACGCTTCTTGTCAAAGTCAGATCGTTTCCACTTCATAGTTGCAAACTCGAGCTCTAAAGCCATGTCCGACGGTGGCAACCAGCAACAGTCAACAGCGCCAACCGAGACGGGCGCAGGCGAGTCAACCTCAAACGCACCCGTAAGTCATTTGCTCTCGTTTCATTGTATTTGGCACAGGGCTGAGTCCGTTCCTCTGATACGCTCATACGTTGCACAGGGCCCGCACGTATCAGCACTTCCGGCGTTCGCACGGGGCGGGCGTGCCCTTGAGACAGCTGAGAGACTCGACCGAGAGGGTGGTCACACCGAAGCTAGCGCTGCTGCTGGTGGCGCGGTGCCTGGAAAGTACAAGCTTCCATATCAGAAACCAGGCACCGAGCAGTCCTGATGGGTTGCACTGTATCACCTCAGCGTATGCTGTAATTGAGATGCTCCGTTGACGGCCTCATTGTTCCTTGATTTGAAAAGGTGCACACACGGTGCTGCGCTGCGACACAGCCCCTTCTAATGTCACGACAGAAGTGAAAGCGGAGAGATGGATAGATCAAAGAACAAGGGCCAGGCAAAGAATCAACCCTGGGTAGCCTTTGTTCTTAGCTAACTGTGGAGATGAAGGTGGCTCCTCACATGGAAACTCGCAGCGGCCGCCTGGTGGAGATGAAACACCTGGGGGAAGTTGAGGCTGCCAGCCAGGGTTCAGGAGCGCTTTTTGTTCGCTTTCTGTCTTGGCGCACACTTCCAGACTCATGTTCTCTTCGTCGTACTCTCGCACGCTTCGCATTGGCTGGGCTTCTTCTTGTATGTTTCCAGTGCATCACTTGAAGCAGCACCGCATGCAACTGTCCGCAGAAGTTGCAGCGTGCACGCCTGACTTGCATCTTGAAGGATAGTCTAATTTGAAAGGTGTGAGAATCGCGCACTCACACTTCGTCATGACATGCTGCCAGCAGACGGTTTAGTGTAGTAGACCAAAAGTACAGGCTCGTTGCAACATGTGTGCTCAAGCTGATACACGACGGCCTCTCGGATTCATTTGTTGCGGGCGGAAAATGAGGAGGCGCGGATCGGATCCCCGTTCCTCTGACGGCGGGGGGAGGGGCGTGGAAAAGGAGGCTGGGCTGGGACCCAGCGCCTGCTTCCCTGTGGGTTGACTCTTCGCTCTTCACACGCCGATACCCTTGCCGAACGTCAGCTGCCTTCCTTCGCCTCGGCAACGAGAGCCTTTCGAAGGAGACTTTTTTTCTTATCCCCCCCGTCTCTCTTCTTACTTCTCCTGCATAATCACACACGCTTGGCGAAAGCAAGCTGCCAGCGGTGGGCGGCAAGGTTTAGCCAAAGAGGCACAGTCAGAAGGCATGCCTGACGAAGGCAAATTAAATAGACTCATTGTTGTTAATCGAACGGTTGAGCAGCGTTTCGGTTTTAGGGCAGCTGGTTCCTTTGTCTGACCTGAGTCCATCTGATTTCACAAGAGGTCTTTGGGCTGTAGACAACGTGGCTGGCTTGCCGACTAGGATTGTTGTGAGTTGAGGCCTACTGCAGCGAGTTGCATCTTCTTTGTCCGCCTTCACTGTTCTCGCTCCTTCTTGCCATTCACTTTATTTCCTAGACCTGGACCTCTCTGCCTTCGAGCGCTGGCATTGGTGCGTGAATAGCAGTAGCAATGTGATGTGATCACCGAGAATCGCGCCCGAGCGCTGCTACGATACGGAGAGCGTGAGAGGGGTGCTCGTTGCGCTGTGCTGTGGTTGCCTCCTTTCCTTCTACCAGCTCCTGCTGCCGCCGCTGCATTGTGATTTCACGCCTTTGCTGTTGCTGCCGCTGGGCTGCGTGCATTTGGGATCAAGAACAAGCGGGCGCGGCGACGCACACCGCCTGTTTGGTTGCGAGACACTCAGTCGTCGGGCGTCGACGTGCAGTGCCGACAACGAAACCAAGCGCCGCCGCAGGAGCACCCTTGTGTTTTTTTTTTCTTGTCTGCCGCTTTCTAGGGGATTCATTTTTTTCTCGCCCTTTGGCAGGGCGCGGTTACCGTACTTTACCGGCGTGATACTCGGTTGGATGGATTGGATGCAAAGACACACGCACACGCAGAAGCAGACGCAGACAGTGAGGCTCAGCTCAAGCCGGGGTGCACCCCTTCCTGCGAGGCTAACGGCTAACGAGGCCCTTTTGCGCAGCGTTGATCCAACCATCATTCGTTCCCACTCACCATCCTAGACCATCCATCCATCTACAGCTCTCGGTAGCATCGTATCCATCGTGGTTTTTTCGTGCCTGTCGCAGCAGCCCAACACCCCGCTCGGATCACCCCTGGATTACCTCTCAACTGACCTGCCGAATCTCAGCTGACCCGAAATTATCCCCGCCAAGGCGCCAACCCATCTGCTGTCCACCTTTACCAGCAACACCCTCGATCATTCGTCATCCATCGTCCATCGTTCCTGCCTTGGATACCGACTCTTGCTTGCTCTCTTGCGTCCCCGCATTTCGTCGCGTCAGGCATAGACCATGCTCCTCTTTCGCAAAGGCGGACTACTCCCGGCATACTAGACTAGACGAATCCCCGGCGACCCTCCATCCAGCCTTCGCACCCACTTGCTTCTCTCATCAGCACCTCCAAAGTCTTATACCTCGGATAGTCTCTTGCTTCACTTGGTTCCTTGACAGCCACTGTGGCGCCACCTTCCGTCTTTTCCTGTCATGATCAATCCATTCAAGAAGCTCGGCCAGAGGCGCCAGGCGAGCTCCGGCTCCAGTCCGAACCCACAGGACTCGTCTCGCGGCCGTCAACAGCGGGGCGGGATCACTATCTCTGTCGGACAGCCCCTTCAGCCGCCGCCCCAACAAACTCTGGACAATGTTCTGCCCCCGGCCTCCGACTATAGTGAGTAGTCTTTGACGCCACTCTCATCCGACTGGTGGTCCTGCCACATTTCGGCTCGGATTAAAGTAGGCTCATCGCATACTGACCTCATTCTCACTGTCCTCCACATCCCTCACCTCCATCATTGGCACCTCAGGGTACGTTTTGTTCCCTCTTGACGATTTCCTGTTTCGGGCTACCCTAGTTTCCCCCGAAGTCTCACTGACGTTGCTTCTCTTTTCATCTCTTTCCTACATCTTTCCAGACAATCACTCATCATGCCACATCTCACACGTCGCTTCACGTTGCTGAGAGCACCCGATGGCTCCCTCGTGTCTCCGGACGCCATGCGAGCCCATCTGCGCGCTCAAAGAGCGCGGGCCCGAGCCAAGAATCTCGCAGCCCACAACTTTCTCACGGAAGAGGAAGAGAACGAGATCATCGAACAGCTCAGGCGTCAAGCCCGGTACGAAGGTCGTGACTTTGATGCTGACAAGCGCGACCCTCAAGAGATCTGGAACAACAGCTACGCCTCGGGGACCGATGGCTTTGGCTCTTGGGGAGGCTCACCCACCAACCCAGGGACAAACCTTCAGCAGCTGACCGAAAGCCTAGGTGATCTTGTTCCAGAAGGAATCCCTGAAAGCCAGAGTCAAGCAAGCTCTGTTGGTACGCGTGGCTCTCCTTCGTCTCCCGTCAGTCGTCGAGGTGAATCCAATGGCAACAACGGCGGTGGTGGCCTCTTCAGCGGCCGCAGCTCAGAGCGTGACATGGCCTATCTTCGCAACGTGGAGCGTGAGCGAAAAACCACCAAATCTGACGTAGTAGATGCACCAGCCGGCCAGGATAGCGTGGTCACAGCTACTGAAGCGGTGGAAGATAATGCCCCAAAGTCGCGTTCACGGACAGGCAGTCCAGAAGACTCTCAAACAGCAGACGGATCAAGCTCTCCAGAAGCCTCGATGCCAGGTGACCTGTTTGCAGTCGAGCGAAGAGCCTCACAGCACTACAGCAACGGAGGTCATAGTCCCGTAGGCAGTCGCGCCTCGCCTCTTCCTAAGGTCCATGCTACCTCCAGCTTCCTCGAGGTGCCCACTCCTTCCCGCGAGGACGCAAATGGCTCACCTTCCAGCCGTGACTCGGGTCTTCTGACAACCCTGTCTCCAGAAGCGTTCAAGCGCGTGAGCACGGCTCTCGAAGAGGTCTTTGACCTTATGGCTGCTGAGGGCAAGACCAACAACGTCCCACAGATGTCAGACAATGGCAAATCCAGGTCAGATCCAACAGTCGCTCCATCCACATTTGCTTCGACCTCCGTGATCGGCGAAAAGTCTGCTTTTGCACCAGTTGAGGATGATGATGAGCCATTGGAGCAGATTGGCTCTGATGAAGAGGAGAGCCGAAGCAGACGGTCTGCTGAAAGCTCTAGGTCCTTCACCTCGGCCGTATCTCAAGTTCCGGATGCGAATGGATTCGGCCACAGGCAATCTCCATCGATCGAGGCCGTCCTATCTCGAGCAAGTGAAAATGCGAATCCTGGAAGGAGGCCAGGCCTCGGTCAACTAGGCGACGTACGCATTGAAGATGGGGACTTCAACCTGGGCGACTTTGATGCCACAGACTCTTTTGCACCCGTGTCGACTTCAGACAGCTCTCGCACCATCATGCCTGGTGGCTTTGGGTCCCCGAGCGAGTCCAGCTTGGCTCACACGCCCGGAGCCGTTGCAAGTCCATCGGTGACACCGCAACCCGAACATCGCATGGACAACGAGGATACCAAGTCTGACCTTAATCAGAGCACAAGCTCCAAGCCGCCGTCACAGGCCGGGAGTCATACCGAGTCAAAGCTTGGCTTGCAAGAGGACCAAAGGCTCTCCGTGATGGCAAACGGTCACGATAACCCGGAGAGTTTCCCTTCATCTAGTCAGCTTCCTTACAGTGGTTCCGCTCCGAACGAAGCGAGAAACAATTTGCCGCTGAACCGATTTAAACCCTCCAACGTGCCCTCGCCCCGACAGGACGCAGCAGCCTCAGCACTCGGACAAAATATGGCCTCACTGGGCGAAGCGTGGTCCCCTTCTCTCCAAGAGACGCATGGAAGGAAGCCATCAGTCACCTCTTCTGTCGGCGCGGAAGAAGTGAACAACAGTGGCGGCCTCCGCGAAGGGTTCAAATATCCTGCTTCGCATTCAAGGACCAGCTCTATCGACCGGTTCGGGCACTCCCGCAACTCGAGCGCAAATCTGAATCAGCCATCTCTCTCAAGCATTCGAAAGCACTACCGTCAGCACAGCAGGTCTGCGACCAACTCGTCCTCTGAAGGTGGTTACATGCCAGTGTCACCTAGGTCGTCTGGGGCAATGAGTCCGGTTCCGGTGCTGAGTCGTAGCGCCAGGTCCGCCAACTACTTTCCGCCGCCATCATCAGCGTCTTCAATGCAGGCCTATGCATCTGGATTCAAGCCACCTTCTGCTGTTTCTCCCGCGGCCATTGCAGCAGCAGCCGCTGCTGCTGCGGCAACAGGATCTGGCTCTGCTTCGCCCTACGCTTACAATGAGGCTTCTGCTATGAACAAGAACGTTGGACGAGCACGAGACTCATCTAGCACGCACAACAGTCATGTTTCTCCGGTCTTCTCCCAAGCAAATGGGTTCTCTCCTGGGCTGGGGCACAACGGACCCTCCTCGACGGAAACAGGTGCAACCGTTCATTCGTCGTCGGGCATTGGCTTCCCTGCTCTCAGTGATAGATCACGCTACACCAACGGCGAGTCTGGTGGGCCATCATTGTCTTTCACGAGACCAAATGAAACAAAGTTTCACTCGCCATCTCCATCGTTTGGCCAGTCATCACAGGTCTCGCAGGCTTCATCGCAGCGTTCGCGAAAGCTGTCTCAACCTGGCAATTGCCTCATGCCTTATCCTCCGTCGGATCCGGATCAGGCAGAGAAGTGGCGTGCTACGTACGGCGCAAAGGCGGCGGATGCAGCCAGCGTGCATACTTCGAGCGACGTCGGACTCGACTATGCTCGGGAAGGCGATGCGGGAGACGATGAGGAGGACCTATGGGCCCAGATGGCTAAAGCAGCTTCGGGCGATGCTAAATCGAGGGATTCTCGACCTGTATCAGCATTCCCGCCCAACGCTCCTGAGGACGAGCTTGCCGGAGCCGGTATCACCATGGACCAACTGGCTACGTATCAGGCTCAGCTGGTACGCTCGGCGAGCAAGAAAGGCGGTTCCCCTGCTCTGCCTACGACACCAGCCAACCAGATGATTCCTTCGTTCCCCAACAACGCATTCGCATCTCCAGCTTCGGACTTTGCTTCGCCCGCCTCACAGGATGGTGTAAGCCGGCTGGAGAAGGCGCGTGAGAGAGCCAGACTGCTTGCCGACAGACGCTCACGAGGCGAGCCAATCTCGCCGAGCTTGAGTGGCAGCGAGAAGTTCGGAATTGACTCGCCAGTGTCGGCCCCAAGCTGGTCCAACGACACGTCGACGAGGACCCACAACCCTCTGTCTGTCGCCAGCCAGCCGTCGTCGTCCACGCACGAAACTGGCAAGTCAACGAGGTCGGAAGTCATGTACGATGTGACCACGAGTCACCGTCCAACATCCCCACCTCCGCGAACTCGTTTCGGGTCAACGACGGGCCTACCCAGTCTCATGGACCTCAACGCCTCGCTGTCGCACCCGGATCGACAGTCAATTTCTCTAGCTCAAGCGGTGGAGCAAGCTGCCTCTGGCACATATTCATCTGGCATCACCTCAAGCGCGCTGCCGAACAGCAGTCAGAATGCGCCGACTGCTGGATCGGTTGACATGCACAGTATCGCTTCCGGATCCTCCATCACGCAAGTGACGCCGATCGCCGCCCTTGCTACTGCTCGTGACTCGGCTTCTGTCAACACTGGATCGCTTGATCATCCGTTCACAGCCAACTGGCGAGAAGGAGCTTCAGAACCAACCGATCGGAATGGGCATCCCTACGGCCATTTCAAGGCAGAGTCCAAAGAGTTGGCAAAGGATTTCTCGGCGCTTCCCCGCAGCACGTCACACACTGCTTTGGCCAATCAGGGACCTGGACCGAGCCCGGCCACAGCTCAGACAGCATGGTCGGATCCAGGTGAAAAGGACACTGTTCCTGGGCGTTCTCCGTTCCAGCGCCATGTCCCTAAATCCTCTCAGTTGATTGACGACATCGCAGCCCAGGCACGTGCGGCCACAAAGGCACTCAAAGGCACAGCCGATGGTACCGTAGCTACGCCTCCAGCAAGGTCCAAGACGTTATCACGCACCAAGTCGTTCAAGAAGCTGAGCAAGCAGATCTCGTCCCCGCAGCTCATCTCGACAACCCAAAAGCTCGATCACGCTAGTCAGATTGTCAAGCCTGATGGGACACCTATCACGATTGACCAAGGCAAGCCTTCCTCTCGCAAGACAAGGCCACCTGTTTGGAACATCTTGAGTCCGTCAGCCGTGCCAGAACAGCCGGCTGAGCCTTCAAGTCAAGCTCGCAGTCAGACAGCGACGCATCTGCGGCGCTCGAGCTCGTTCGGCCATAGTGCCAACTATGGTCGGAACATGCTGAACAATCAACGTGAAGATCGCCATGGCGATGACGGTACAGTTCAGTACGCGAACGGCTTCTCTCCCGATACCTGTCCTGACAGTAGGATTGTCAGGCCAGGTTTCACGCACCAATCGCATCAATCTACCGGTAATCTGCCAGGAAGCGGCGGCAACAGTGGTGGCCTTTCGCGCTTCATGTCCAAGCTGAGGACTCGAAAGAACTCCGAGCTCAACTATGGCGGATCGAGGATCGACCCTTTCCCAACTAGCCCGTCTGGAACGGTCGGAGCGTACAACATGTCTTCTCCTGCCCTAGCCACGCCCTTCTCCGGGCAAAATGCAAGGTCACCCGGCTCGATCCGCTCTCCTAGCGCTGCCACTCAGGCTCAACATGCGGGTGTGCTCGAGTCCAATGATCCAGAGGCCCAAGGTGCCATCCAAAGCCCAGTGACGACGGAGACGAGTTCTTCTGATCAGCCTTGGCGGATTGACTCGACATCTTTCCGTCGAAAGGAAGGTCCGAAGAAGGCTCGCACGCCCATCGTGCTCAAACGCGAATCGGAGGTCATTTTGCCAGGCGATCCGATACCTTTGTCCAAGGCTGCTTCAGGAGCGTCTGCTGGACAGCAGAGCAACAATGACGCTGAGATTGAGGTTCTTGATGACAGCTTTGATGAACCGCCTTCGGTCTCGTCGATTCCCATCCAAGACCGATGGGAGGCTGATGCTGCTGCTGATGCAGCAGTGGCGGCGGCGATTGCTGACGGAGCGGAGCTGGCGAGTGTCGATGCGCCCCCAGCCTCGGCTCCTCCTGCACCATCACAGATTCCTGTGCCGCCGCCGAGGTCCACATCTGCAGGCGCGCTTGCCCCGGCGCCATCAATCCTCAGCAATTCGAGCAACGGAAGCGGCGGCAAGACAGGCGTATCGGATGCAACTAGCTCACCGGTCTCTTCGGCTGCACGTACTGGCAATACATCGTCTCGAGCTGACCAACGCAAATCATTGCGCGACACGGTTGTTCGTCGAACGATCATCATTCCCGCAGATATCAACTTTGACGAAAGGCGAAAGTCTACTGTCTCCACCACGTCAAAGCGCAAGTCTCGCCGAGCTATGGGTGGTGTGCCCATGGAGGAAATGCCTTCGCAGTCATCCTTCGCATCGCTCAGCGCTTCAGCCTCTTCCCCAAGGGCTTCATCTGCAGTCGGTGATGAATCGCTCATGTCAAACATCTCAACGGTCAAAGGCAGTCCCCCGTCGAAGCGCAAGTCGGTGCAAGACCGTGCGCCGACACCACCAGGTATCACAGGAGTTGGAGGAGCGCATCGTCGAAAGCCATCCACAGATATTCCCTCAGACGCGCCTCTTCCCAAGCTGCCATCTTCCACCAGCGGGATTGCCACTTTGAGCTCGCAGCAAAGCCTCAAGCCGAGCTCGGCATCTGTGCGCGGCAGTCCACGACGAAACAGCGACCGGTTTAGCCGCGTGCAGAGCTCTTACGCCGGCAGCCTGTACGACATGTACATCTATGAGCATGGTGATCCCGGCAGCCCAGCGTCGGAAGAGGCTGGCTCGCGGCTATCTCGCTTTGTGCCTCCATCTGGAGGTGGTGACCGAAGCTCGAGGCTTCCTGAGACGCGGCGTCACATTGAAGTGACGGAACGTGCTGACGGAAGCGTGGTATGGCAAGTGATTGCCGGGCTCGCCGACCGAGGCAGTGTCTACAGCGATTACGACAGCCATGCTGCAAGTGACACGAGCAGTTTGCACCTGCACAACCGTGACCGAGACAGTCTGCTCGCACCCGTATTCAACAATGGCAACCGGGATTCGATTATTAGCGATGAGTTGAGCATGCCAACGCGATCGCCTGCCGGCTTGACGAACGAAGACTCGCGTTCCTTCTTCGCCAAGCCTCGTGGCGGCCACCGCAAGTCATTCTCCTTCGATGCCGCAGCGGCACCTCCCCTTCCCAACCTGCCAGAGACAGCGACAGCGCCTTCGACAACGGGCACAGTTCACCCACCCACGTTCGAGCCGGAGGTCTTTGAGATGGCCTCGCCGGATAGCGCCAGCCCGACGCGCATCGTGTACCACAGCGACGCCCAGCTAGCCAATCTACTCGACGCTCTGGCACGCGGCAAGGACTCTGCCAAATTTGAGTTCCAGGCAGCAACGGGCCCTTCGGACGGCAAGACTGAACAGCAGAGTCATCGCAGCAGAGTTGAGGCAGAGAGTAAGTTGTATCCAATCGCCTCCCCCACCGCATACCAGCATCAGCCACTGACCCTCTCTTGCCCTTCTTCCAGTCTACACACTCCTTAGCCAGCAGACGGCGTACGAACAGAGGCACGGATCTGCGCAGTGGCAGCAGAACAGCTAGAGAGTCGCAGCGTACGGTAATGACTCCTCCATTTAACTAAAATTTCATCTACTGTATACATACAATCTCGACCATTGTGATGCCTCTCCATGGCTTTTACGACACCTGCATCTTGATCGGTTGAGACGGTGACAATTTCATGTCCTCGAGGGGTGCTGACTGTAACAGTGACAAACAACTGCGAAATCATGATTGATCTCGAGGTGGGGAGAAGGAATGCTCTAGCGGCATTGACAAGGGCATCGGGACGGGCGTGCGACGGCTGGCGCGGACGGTTCGGTCTCTGTCCAGATCGGACTGGCGAGGCATGGATGCGGTGCTGCTGTTACTGCTGGAGGGCGAGAGGCTGGTTGCACCGCCGCTTCCGCTTCCATTGCGTGACATGGCAATGGTCAGGCTCGAGCCGGAGCCAGAGCGCGGGCGGAAGTTGCGGCTGAGGAAGCGGCCTAGCTTGAACGACGGGCTTGGCGTTGAGGCTGGCGCCGTAGTAGAAGGGATCGCGAGCATAGGCTGCTCGTCGAGACTGTCAGCATGGTCGCGCTCCGCCGATGGTGTGGTCACAATGTTGACGGCAGGCTCAACCGGCTGGTCAAGAGAGACTGCATCCCCGTCGTCATCATCGTCGTCATCGCGATCGATTGGGGAGTCGACCATGTCCTCCTCTACCGATCTCGTCTCACTCGGCGTGGGCGGCTGGACTGTGATGTCGAGCGCATTGAGGGTCTCACGCGTCTTGGAGGCCTGTCGGATGGACTTGAGGTTCCCAATCGCCGTGCGCTTTCGCTGCGGCCGGTGGGTGAGAATCTCCTTCAGCAGCGTCGTCTTCTGCCCCCACGCTGCCTTGAACACGTCCTTCTTGAAGTTCTCCGCCAGGTCGACATATCCGAACGTGCAGTTGCGATACTCAAACGTGGGAGTGCGGAACACCAGGTCGTACAGGTCCGTGATCGACTTTTGCTTCTCGCCCTTGTATGACAGGCTGAAGATCGTCTCAGGAACCTGGACGTACACAAAGGTTCGATACGCCGCTGCACGACTGCGCATCTCCTGTGCGTTCCGACTTGCGATTGCGTACTCGTGCTCGTTCTTGTCATCCCCGTCCGAGTCGATGGCATTCTTGCTCGCCGGGGTAGCAGGCCTCGAGCGCGAGTTGTCCTTGTTTGCTGAAGTCGAGATCGACAGCTGATGCTTGCTGCCTGCCTTGCGACGGCCCGAGTGCTGGGAGTGGGCATCATCGTCATCCGCATCCTGCAGCTCCGATCGGCTACTGTCGACTGACGGCCGGGTGAGAGAGGCAAGATCACTGTTGGATGCGTTCCTGCTCGAGAACGTCGATCGAGACATAGAAGAGCTGCTGTCCTCGTCTTTCTGGTTCTTCCTACCGCCAGGAAGCAGTCGTGCAAAGGCAGATTTGCGGATTCTGCTGGCAACAGCCTTCTGCTCCTTCTTCCTCTCTCGATGCTCAATCTGTCGCAACTCATCCTCTTGCTTCTCTCTCTCTCGCTTCGAGCCAAAAATGTAGTCCATGATCTGCCGCCCAACTCGCATCTCGATTTGGATACGCACTGGGTGCAGATGCAGCTCGAACAGGTCGATGATTGCGATGCCTCCAACCGGCGGGAGCACCGACCACATGGCATTCATGAATCGACCTTGCTTGGCCATCGGATGATCTGTCGCCTTGTGATGCTTGGTGATGATCTCAGGGAACACAGCTTCCGGATGGACGTTGAGAGCTTGCAGGTCAACAATCGAAACAGTGTTTGCAGCCGAGTTGTCTGCCTTGTTCAGCCAGGTAAAGCTGATGCCCTTGACCGACAGCTTGGCCACCACCTCGCCATCATCTTCACCCATCATGTTCCAGGCCACATCTTGGGCGTGCGTGTCAAACCGAAGTGCAGATTTCTTCTCTCGATCGGCACCACCCTTGCTGTCCTGCGCAGTGGTGATCGCTTCCATGATCAGATTGAGCTCTTTGACAAGATCAAAGAGTTCTCCAATAGCACTGAGGAATTCGAGCCGGCCGCGTTCCGTCAAGCGGTCAAGGTTGATTCGATAGAGATCGACCAGATCCGTGGTTTGCCTGATGCGAATCTGTAGGGCCGACACCAGGTCTGCGAGGCCCGAAACGTCAGTGTAATCGTGATTGAACATCTTCTCCTCGAGACGCTTGGCATGCTCCTTGTACGCAGGATCGCGGTACAGGATCAGATCAGTGACAACATTGTACAAAGATCCGAAGTGCTTGCTGTTTGCTGATACGGAGAAACGAGGACACTTGAGACGGATCACGTCCATGTGGTGGTACAGATGGTCGTACTTGGGATCACCGTCCGGGTTGACAGCGGCGACTGATCTTGAAGAATCGGATATTCTAAGCTTGTTGAACTTGTCGTAGTGCATGATCGCGTCCGTCCTAGGGACAATACGGTCAAAGTCCTTGGTCTCGTAACGCAGGTCAACCATTGTCTCCAAAGGAACAAAGACAAACCCGTACCGTTCAGAAGCATTCTTCAGGAACCGGCAACGTCGGCTTGGCTGGAAGACCTGCAGACTGTCGAGTGAGAAGAAGTTGCGTCGGAGCACCACCTCATTGACCGAGTCCTCTGCACAGGTATCATCTCGGACGGTGTAGTTCTGCAGACGAGCAAGGATAGCAGTGATGATCACCGTCGATTTGTCGTCGACCTCACTCTTCAGCACGATCTGTGGCTTGAGCAGCACACAGATGTTGCTCTTCTTGACATCGAACTCGTCCGAAATACCGTCCTTTGGATCAAAGCTACCGTGTGCGGCACTTGAAGTCGGCTCGCCGCAGCCAGACCACTGGCTTCCATCCTTGGTCTCGGTCTCAACGTAGCGCAAGGCATCGTCCAGGAGATCCTGCAGGATGGACGCTGGCTCATCCTGCTCATCAGTCATCTTGCTACGCTCACTCCCGCGCCTGCCCTGCCCACCAAGCAGAGGTCGAGCAAACTTGTGACCACGATCATCATCAATCTCGTCAAGAAGATCTGTGTGAGAGGCGCTTCCCTTGCTGCTCGTCTCCGTCTTCGTCGCAAGCTCTCGGATGTATCGGACCGCCGTCGCTGTCATGTGATGGCAATATCCTCTACGCATCCTCGAGCTGTAGTAGTACTTGAGCAGGATGGTGCGGGTGGTATTGGTAAAGAAAATGGTCGGGTTGTGCGCGAAGTAGCGATTGTCGAACAGGTCCATGTCACGATACAGCGACGGAAGGTCGAGCTTCCTGTACTCTGAGGACAGATCTGATGTGAAGGCCGATTGCTCCATGAGGCTTGAATGGCCGTTCTTCTGGCCCTTTTCGAACGTGTCCGTTTGTTCGCGCAGCCATGTGAGATGGGCAATGAACTGCACAACTAGACGTTCTCGATTCTGAAAATCACGGAGCTGCGTTGCGTTACTTTCTTCATCGTCCAACTTGCGGTCATCTGACGATGAGGACGTCGAAGTCGAAGGACTCGAGGGTTTCGGACTAGAGAGTAAGCGGTCGATCTCGGAGCGGATATAGTTGAGCCTTTCGCGGGCAAGCTCGCGCTGAACCATATACGGATCGATCCCTTTGCCTACCAAGCATGGATGAGACGGTTCATTTCCGAACTTGCTGTGCTCAAGGTAGGCGGAGAGTCCCTCAGCATCTTTTCCACCAGTCCCGTTCGAGCTTGCCTGTTTGTGGCAAGGATATTCACGAGCACGGCGCTTCCGCTCCCTAGCTTTGTCTCTTGCTTTCTTCTCCTTCTCAGAGTCTCGCTTGCGGTAGTAGTTGAACTTTGGACAGACGAGCAGTGGATACAGAGTGATCTTCGGCCTCGCATCGCCAAGTGGGCGATTTCCGAGCTCGCTGAAGTCATCCAGGTCGATCCACTCCAGATCACGATCGGGAATGGTGCAGTCACCTTCGAACATTTCGTCCAGGGCGAAGAGATCGTCCTCTTCATCTCCGTCCAATGCGAGCTTCTGGGACGGGTCGGAGAATTGACCAGCCAATGTCCTCAAGTCAATCGAGTCACAATCGACCTCGGTCTCGTAGAACGGCTTGTGTAGAACAATCTTGTGCCCTCCAAGCTCAGGACGGTCTTTGATAGTCTCTTGCTGCCGTTGATGCAAATCCAGACGGAAGCTGCCCAGCCTTGCCTTGAGACCCAAAAAGGTACTCAGTCCACGAGCGAGATCAGCCTTACTGAACTGACGGTATTGGTGAGAAATGAACAGGGGTTGCAGATCAAGCCTGTACTTGATTGTACCAAGATGTCGGCCAAATTTCGGCGATGGAGGAGGGGAATCAGGGAAGAGACTACCGTTGCGGATTGGCAAGCCCATGGCACCATTGAACAGCCTCATCCACGCCCAGAAATGTGCGGACACCAGAGGAGTCAAGTAGAAGTTGTTCGAGACGTCCTTCCGCGGCGCTTTGCTGCAGAATCCAGGCAGGCCAGACTCGGGTGAGAACACGGAAAGAGAGAAGTGGATGTGTTGTGACCGCCATCCGCGATACGAATCCTTCCGCTCCGATTCTGGCAGGCTGTCAAAGTGCTCTCGTGTTTTTGTGACGACCTTCCAGTGAGGAATCCTCTCAAAGTTGCGACACTCGCGGTAGAAAGGCTCTCCTTCGCACCTTGGCGTTCGTGGACAGGTTTCGTCGTCGCACGTCCGCTCCATCATCAGTCCAGAGCCCCACTTGACTCCGTTGGTAAGCTTGACAACGACCTTTTCGAAAGTCGGATCCTTCATGTACCCTGAGCTTGAAGCTGATCGAACAGAAGGATCATAGCTTTTCCGCTTGTGGCCTTCCTCATGATGGTCGGCCAATTCGTTCGCAGAAGACGCCGCTCCCGTCGCTGCGTTGTCAATATAGTCCTTAAGATCAGGAATGGCGAGAATGTACTCGTGACTCAGGATCTGGAAGAACTCCTTGTCCTCGTTGGGATACCCGATTCGCAATTCGACTCCTCCTCGCCAGCACTTGACCCAACCGGCCGCTTGTCCCATAATCTGGTATGGATCACGGCTGCCCTTCATGTGCAGATTGAAGTCACCTTCGCCAACAAATTTGATCAAAAGCTTTCCATGCGCGACCAGTGGCACTTTGTCCCAAAATCCAATCTTTGGGGAAGGATCGTGAGGTGGAGAAGTGATCCCATCGATCACTCGTGTCACATCCTGGATGGTGGGTTGAATGGACTGGCCCCAGACTACCCGGGTGGGTAACGAAGACTGAATCTGAATCTTTGACGAACCGTAGAATTTGACCGGCATCGCTACCTTTGGCACGATGATACCGTACTCGAGGGCGTCCGGATGACCGGTGGCTGCCGGCACGACGACCGCAGGAACGTGGCGGATGGACTCGGGTCCGCCAAGCTGCTCAGCAAGGCAAAAGTCCGCCTCGAGGTCCCAGGACCTCAGAGACTCTGGTTGCTTAGACTTGCTCGGAGGGGGAACATGCAGGAGCGGCATCGGGTAATCACGAAGGTTGACTCGCCATTCGTTCATTTGCCATCGCATATGGATGGGCACAAAGAGCGAAAATTGCGTGTCCCTAGGAATGCCTCCGCCCTGATCGTGAATGAAGTCTCGAAGTTGATCCTCGTTCATTGGGGGAGCACTGACTTCCAACGAGATACGGAACATGGTCGATCGGAACAATGGCGCAGCCCTGGTGAGGGGAGCAATCCGAATGGGCAAATCGCTTTCGTTCCTCTGCATCGGATACCTGCCACTGATTCGACGAAGCTCAGGGTCCTCGCGGCGGCCCTGCTCTGCCCTGGCGTTGCGATATCGACGAATCCAGCTGGATGAGTTGAAGGCATCTAGGGCTGCGCGTGCTTCCTCTATGCTAACCTTGCTCGAGTCGTTTTGACCGAGATCGTCGCTCGAGGAAGAGGAGGAAGAGGAGAAGGAGAACTCGCTGCCCACGAATGAAGCCATGCTCTTGTTGCGTTCGAGGCTGAGTAGGCTAGCAACCTTGGTCTGGAATGCAGATTCGCGCTCTTCACGAGCCCGGTTTTCGTCACCTCCAGCTCGCCAAATGATGTTCAGACGTGTCTCCATGGGATCATCCTGTGCCTCAATTGTGAGAATTCGAAGATCCAATGAGATTCGAGGAATGCGCTTGGGACCTTCCGCAACGGGAATGATGATAGAGTCGTCCTTTCCGGTGAGGAATTGATAGACCAGCTGCTTCGTAGTCTTGATTGCCACCGTCGTATTGTCAATGATCTGGAAGACTTGGTACCCGAACGGAATGCGGATCAGTGCACCATCACCGTGAATCTCAACTCGCCTCTCCTCTTCGTCTTTGACGTTCGGAATTGTGATCTTCCAATCGCGGAGCCTGACTGCCTCCTCCCATACGCCCTGCTTTTGACGATGAGGACTCTCGACGAGCCCCATGATCGACTCGAAACTAACTGAAATCCCGGTGGTGAGGTCCTTGCGCACCTCCAACCTCCGTAGGCGCAGGAATAGATGGACATATCGCGGCAATGTGACAGAGACATGAACATCACCAACATCGATCTTGACTGCCAGAGTCGTGCTAGATTTCGGCTTGACAGGACCTTCCTTCCGGATGGCGTCAGCGGGCGGCTTCTTTGGAACGAGGCTTCGCAAAGTTGCAATGGTCAGCAAAATACAGTACGTGTGAAGGAGATCGATCTTGAAAGCGAGAAGCCGCACGTCTTCTGAAGTGATGGTCACCTCTTCGTGAGCCTGCTTTCTTTCCTTTGTAGTCTTGCTGGTACCTGCAAAATATGGAGGCCGAATGGCGGCTTTGAAGGCTGCAAAGGGAACCCAAAGGATGAAGTTGCTGCGATCCTGTTGACGGAACCGTGGACGCCTGCGCTCCGTCTTATAGAGGCCCTTCTTGCCGCGGCCTCTCGCGTGAAACTCCCACACTGCGGGCGCAAATATGGCTGAAGTGCGATGAGGGCCTTCCTGCTCTGACTCGGAACTGGGGACGTCGCCCTCTGACGACTCCGCTTCATCCTGAGGCCACCCATGCTTGCTAGAGTTCTTGGCACGGGCAAAGGTTTCCTCAGCTGTGCCTTCCATGTGCTGTTGTGTCGCTTGTGCTGCGTCAAGGATCGGGAAAAGTCCAATCTCGAAGAGAATGACCCGCGCCAATGCCACTTTGCGATGTCGGGCAGCCAAGGACGTTGCTTGAAGTCGCAGATCTTCTGGGAGCTCGAGCGCGCTACGTGCACCCCATCCGAGCTTCTGCTGCGCCGCATTGTTCTTGGACTCGCTGATGGCACTGTACTCAAACACCAGACGCTTTGACTCTAGCCCGATGCCACGTGTCAGACTCGAGTCGCTGCGAGCATCTGTTCCCCCCAAATGCGCAATGGTAGAACCAATCGAAAGATAGATGTTCAGTCCGCCAGGTAGCCGGTCGATAAGAGCGGCTTCCTCTTTAGGACTCTCATCCTCATTCGTAGGTTGTTCTTTTGGAAGGCCAGATCCCGCGCGATCCTTGTTTGTGCTCTTGCCGAAGACGGCCGGGTCGAACGGGACCTTCGCCTGGGTGATCGAGTCGCTGATGAACACGTACGCCTGCAGGGCGGCAGGGTGCCAAAGCTCGACGTCAATGTCTTCAACGCTGGCTCGAAAGTCGGCGACAGCATCTGGCAACGAAAGCCAAGGAACCTCAAGCGATCCACAGGCGTGATCACGTATCACGTTGCCGGGGACGCCTCCAGTGCCCGTCAGCTCGAATGTGTGCAGCGCCAGCAAATGGTGCTGGGATGAGCCAACGCTCGGGGCCTGCATGCCAGGCATTGGTTGGTAGAATCCTCGCCTGGATGATGTCCGGTCGCCACTGAGGGACAGGAAGACTTCCACAGCTTCGACTTCGAAATGTGTCTCGAATTGGTAACGCAGGCTGAAGAGGGTTTCAGCGGCCATGGAGCTACGTCGAGTGTAGCCGGGCAGTCGGACTTTGCCAGTCTTGGCCATAGCATCGCGAATCGTGGAACGTCTTGAGGGAGGGTCGTGCGCTTCGGATGATGCCTTGCTCTCGGCATTCTGGATCTCAGACATTCGGCGTAGGGCCTCATCCATTGAAAGGCCTTCTTCAGAATAACGCGTATCCACCGACGGTTCCTCGTTGGACTCGGAGGATCCTGCATCATTGTGTGAAGATTTGGCTTTTGATTGGTTGATTGTCTCCGGCTCTCTCGTCAGCACAGACTTTGCACCCATGATGGTCTCTCGGAATGATTTAGGCGGTGGCTGATCCTGCAATGCCCACTCCAATTGGTCTCGTTTGAGTGCCTTGTAAGCCGCTCGCTTCTCAGCCTCGGGCCTTTTCACGTACTCGTCGTGATAATCTCCACCAAAGGTTGCGCTTACGTGAGGCACTGAGAAGATAATCTTGCGTTCCTCGTGCGCGATTGCCGCGACTTGCTCATCAGTGCTCGCGTCAAGGGTGTAAGACATCTGCCCGACCTCAAAACCTGCTGAGAACTTGGGGAACCGCACAAGGCGTTCGAGCTGGGTTTTTGGCCGTGGCAGCTCATCGATCCCCAGTCGAGATCGTACAGCGGCTCTACGGGCCTTGAAAACCGCGGTATGGCCCAGAAGCGCGGTGAGATGATCAAGTCGGGTGTCGCCACGTATTTGACCAATAGCAGCCTGTAGCACCAGACCCTCTTCGTTGGGATCACCTCGGAACAGGTTTATTGTGCTATCATCCAGGTCGTTTGCCGAAGGCATGAGGCCAAAGGGCGTCCAGGTTGATCTGGCGGTGACCGAAAGGTCACCAAGGAACGCGAGCTCAGAGCGAGGCCCTCCTTGATTGCGAAGAAAGCCGGCAAAGACCTCAAAGCTGCCGAGACCAAGGTCGAACGCAAAAGCTCTACGATGCTCTATCAGAACTCTTCGCTTCTTGACGCTTGATGACGCCTTCTTGACATCTGGTTGAGATGACGGTATTGAAGAGCGACGCCCTGTGCCAGTTTCCCGGGAATGCTTGTGGTCCTTGACGCCGCAAGCTCCAAAATACTGCTGATGTATGGCATCTGATGGGCTACTGGATCCGAGCTCAAAATGGAAGCCAGTAATTTGGGCCTGGAGACGCATTGGTGGTGGTAGTCGAGCTGCTTCCGGAGCACCTAGTGAAGCTTTCCCTTGATGAGGCACTGTAGCCTGCGGAGAGAGATTCACATGCACCGAGGGCACAGCGAAAGAGAAAGAAGACAGCAGGCGCAATGCCGTTACTGGTAAAGATTTGTCCTGCTGTGCCAAGTGCTTTGAGATGAGGGAACGCTTGTTTTCTCTTAGCCCATCGATGGTAGGCTTGGGGCCGGGCCGGCGAGCTTTCTTCTCTTCTAGGATGCTCATCACACGAAGTACGGCATCGAGACCGACGGTGGTTTCGCACATGTTGATGCTGATGTCGACCATCTCCTTGGCCTTGAGGTTGAAACTCGATCCGAAAAGGAGCCCAAGGCCAAGTTCGCTCACACCAGCCAAGCACAAGAGCCTGGCTGATTCGGGAATTTGGACATTACGTTGCCCAGCGCCAGGACCTCGAGAGTGACTGTGCCTTCTGGCCCACCCGGTGTCTGTACTAAAGTCTGAGTCGGCTAAGGGCTCGAGGGCCCAATCAGCCCAACGATCCGTAAATCCACTGAGACTGAGGCCGGACATGGCACCAAGCATTGATACGCTATTGCTGCGTTTTAACCCTGGCCCCGGAGACATTGGTCTTGGCGAGCCCGTCTCGGGCCATTCGAAGCTCGTATCTTCTGACGCTGCCAAGTGCGGCGACGTCTCATATCCCGAGGAGGAGTCAGGCCTGACAAATGTGGCAGTGCGCCGACGCATATGCTTCATATGCTGCGGGTGGTTGTGGTGTTGGTAATACTGCTGAGGTTGCGAGGATGTCGGGGAGGTCGGTCGGGACGAGTCGCTCATCACGGGTGAGAAGGAGAATCTGGATAGGCTTGCCGCCCGTGGAGTCTCATGGAGGCTGTGGGGAGGAAAGTCGGCTTCGAAGACCTGGACACCCTCGATGCGAAGACGCACACGGGCATGACCAGCAGGAAGGCCTCCGACAAGATAGGAAGCTGCACCCTTTGCTCCGCTTCCGATGCGAGTGGGCATCCTGGCAGCTGTGCGGAAAAGCTCTCGCCAAGAGGGCGTGGGAATCTGGTCCAAGTCGCCATGGTGAAGGACGCCTTCGCCTTTTGCGACTTGCTCCCTGGTGGAGACGACTGCCATAGAGAAGGAGATGCCAGCACGACCAATTCGAACGACTGTCTCGGCTTCCTGAGCATAGAGCTCGATCCGGTGAACCTGCACATCGATCAGGGATGTCAGCGAGGGCAGGCTGGAGGTGACTACGAATAGGGCCGCACGTATGAGGCGTAATGCGGCGTTTCGAAGAGCGGGAAATGCGGTGTAACGAAGCCATGAGCCGACCTGCAGAACCGTGTGGAGGGACATGACACTGGCTTTGTGGATGGAAGAGGCAGGTTGGGTGGAGCCAGCTTGAAGATCAGTAGCAGCTGCCCGGGCGAATGACTTGGTTTGCAAGCTGTTGGCCAATGCTGCCAGGCTTGGCTGGCTGCTTTCAGCGACAGGGCTGTTCATGAGCTTTTCGAGACGTTCGTTTTCCTCTCGCTTGCATCTTTCGGCCTCTTGCTCGGCACGGCGCTCCTCCTCGCGTAGCTTTGCCATCTTCTGCGTGAGGGTCTCCTCATCGTTCTTGGACGGCGGAAGGCGAACACCGACGCCTTGGACGTGTATAGTGAGCAGGCTGCGCGAGCCAGAGCTGGAGGTGTGTTCATCAAGGGCGTGTCTCTTCCATTGGGGTCTGCGAAAGACGGCGTAGATACGCTGGATCCGGACGTGAAGCTGCTCATCCTTGCCATTGGTCGATGCTCCAAGCTCCTCCCAGTTTGCAGAGGTGGTTTTGAAGCCTCTCGATCTCCACTCAATGCCACGAATCCCTCGAATACCGGCGCGGTTGATACGAAGTCGCCCACGAAGAAAGATGCGGGGAACGCGAGGCAAGACGGAACGAAAGAACAGACCGGTCAGAATGAGGAGGATCAGGAGAGTTAAGAGCACGCGAGCGACGGTGATGGATCCTCCATTGCTGGTGCCCGAAGGGACCGCAGAGTCGGCGGTGGCAGCGGTAGTGAAGATACCCATGATGCTGAGCAAGGCAGCAGGCCGCGCGAGATGGACGAGAGCAGACCTTGAGCAGCGCGGTTTAATGCTCTTCAGCACAGATTCAGGACTCGGCTGAGCTGGCGTAGCGAGATCAGAACTAGTTCAGAGGCTGAGCCACGGTTTTGGTTTAGCATGGTTTCGGAGCCATCCGAGGCTGAATGTGACGATGATGAGTGAAAGTGTTTGGGTCCGCTTCTACTGCTCTCGCTTCACTCTAACGCTGAACAAGGCGACCACGTGAGTATCTGGCTAGCGATCGGAGAGCGACGGATTTCAGATCCAGAACAAAGTCGGGCTGAGGCCAAGCCAAGGAGAGTAGTTGTGTTGCTGGCTGGCTGGCTTATTGGTGTGTGATGGAATGAAATGTGATGTGATTCGACTTGGAAGCCGTCGGTTGACGCCGACCCCTGCGCTTGGGTGCAGTTGTGATTTGCGGGCGTGCCTGGAGAGAATGTGGAGCACGCTGCAGAGCCCTTGCCTCACTCTCCCAATTCTCACTCTCACACGCGCACGGATGCTTGATTTATCGGGGCCGAGCGTCTCTGCTTCTCCACGTCTGGCCAGCCAGCCGTGGCCCGGCCCGGTGCGTGCAGTGCCGGACAGACAGAATTGAGATGGCCAACTCAACGTGACTGACTTCATGTGTCAAAGGTGCCAGTCGGCCCATGGTATGGTCCCCAGAAATGCTCTCTTTTTCGGCCGTTCGAAAAAGCAGGGTCTAGTCGCAGCTATTGCTCGTCTGCTGCGGTATTCAAGTGACGTTGACTGCAGCAGAGAGACAAGCAAGACCCTGGCTGGCAAGCAGGTTGGCCCCTTGTCAGCTCGCCTCAGATTTCCGCCTTTTCTAATTTTACCCCGCACAAACACAGTCAAAGCTTGACAAGCAAGAACATATTAATGAAAGGTTGCCAGGCGTCCTGACACTCAACGTAGTAGTAGGGCAGAAGAGAAGGACAACATCGGGATCAAAGTGATGGTCACCGGCACTGCGTTCAGTCATCGTCACCCTCCACCCTGAATGCCAGAAGACTAACTCGTGCGGAACAGGCTTACCGGTCTCGGTGTACAGATGCCGCGAATTTCAATCTCCGTTCGCAGTAGCGCCTCGCCACATGATTTACAGCTCAGTAGGTCAGGCGCAATACAGTACTGTATGTACAATAGCGGAGTTAAGAAAGGCACTGTTGGCGTGGAAGAAGTCTTTGCTGCGGTCACGCTTATTCTATCCACGGGCCACAAGTTGTGCACAGCCATAAGGTCGGCCGTCGCCAAGACTCACACGCAAAGGGAAAAAGCAGACGAGATCTGGGCGCGCGTGAGCATGCTTGGAGGCTTGGCACACGGTACGGTACTGCACTGTCAGCATTCGATACAACACGATTTGTTGTTGTGCTGTTGGAGAGGGTGAAGCTCGAAGCTGTTCGTGTCTGCCGACAAGTAGAACTGCTCGGCAGCCAGGAAGGATGCGCTGCCACTCGATGTACTGTATAGCAGGCGGAGTGAGTGATTACAGTACAAGGAGGGATCGTCGTTTTCGTTACTCATGCCCGCACAGGCTTCGATCTAGAACAGAAAAAAAAAACAGTCAAGCGGGCCGCCACTTATGCAAGACAGGCTTGTAGTGGATGCAATCGGATGTGACCCGCTCACCGGCCTGAAGCGAACGCGACTTGGATTTTGTGAATCTAACCGAGGCGAATCCTGTTAGCAAGCCTCTCTCTCTCTGCGTCTTGGTACATGCTGCATGCGGGCGGGGGTGGATCACAGAGGCAGAGATGCACACATTGCACGGCAACGAGCGGATGCTGCACAGCTGTGTCAGTCCCGGCGCAGTGAATGCGAGTCGATGCTCCGCTTTCTCTGGTCTCTCGCCTCTTCCCTCTCGCCTCTCCCTACAGACACATGCATGCTTGCCGACCTGTCCGTGATCCCTCTCTCTCTCTCGCTTGTGGAGCCATCCTGGCAGAGGGAGAGCCAGTCGAGTGTCTGATCATGTTAGCATCCTCGGCATGGTCTGCCAAGGGCCCTCCCTCTATCCCCTTGCTCAGTTGTGGAGAAAGGGCTCCTGTCACTCGTGCCGAGCGCTCTTCCCTTGATGACAGAGTAGAGAAGTGTTACATGTGCTTTCCTGTCCATCGAGCGCCACAACCATACCGTCCTTTTCTACTCTTCCCATCACCCATCCATATCTATCCATTGGTCCCCTAGGCTGAAGAGGCGAGCATTCCCCATCGACCCTGTTAGACGTGCTACTGGCTTCGCTCAACCCGTTGCCATAGAGAACCGACAAGCTGGATCAGCTCAGCATAACAAGTCCAACTGCATACACATCCGTAGACGCTGACTCCTCGCCATGTATACCAAGGTCGTCGCCGCCTCCCTAATTGCAGGCCTTTCCTGCGCCACTGGATCGAACGCCTATGCAGTTCCGTTCCAGAACAAGAATGCCACCTTCGACCTCTTCCAGGCTGCCGCTGAGCCCCTTGCTGCCGCCGCCGTCTTGCCTCGTGCCAGTGTAGATGGAGTCGAGCCACAGAAGCGCGGATCGATCTCTGTGCCGCTCCAGCGTCACTACGGTGACCTTCACCCTGTGATCACGAAGAGGGACCCTTCCAAGCTGCGCGAATTTGCTCTGCGACAGGGAGAAATCCTCTTGAGCAAGTACGGCGGCCACTCTGCCTCAGCTGCCAATCGCAAGAGGCAAACGATTGGCCTCACAGGCGTTGGGCAAGATAGGTATGTACCACATGAGCACTGGTGCCTTATAAGATTCTCTGCTTCCTGACTGACATGTCTTTTGCTGAATGACTCGCGCTCGCGCAGCTACTACTACGCCCAGCTCTCGATCGGTAACCCAAAGCAGAACTTCAACATCATCCTCGACACGGGCTCCTCTGACTTTTGGATCGTCGACAGCGTCTGCGGAACGCAGAACAACTGCGCTGCCGACCTGAACCGATACAACCCAGGGGCCTCTTCTACACACACTGGCTCTAACACCCCCTTCACAGTCACATACGGTTCCGGTGCTGTTCGTGGCACTCTTGCTGCCGATGATGTCAGCCTAGCAGGCTACACGGTGCACAATCTTACCTTTGCACAGGCAGATGCGATCGCTCAAGGTACGATTGATGCTCCCGCTTCAGGCATTATGGGCATGGGCTTCCAAACGCTCGCCTCTAGTGGAGCAACTCCTTTCTGGGAGGTCCTTGCCAAGCAGGGAGTGCTTGAGTCGAACGTGTTCACCTTCCAGCTGGCTCGCAATGTGGACAATGTTGATATCTCGGATCCCAACATCAACACGGTGCTCAACCCTGGTGGTGTCTTCACCCTCGGTGAACTCGACTCGAACCAATACACGGGCGACATCACCTACATTGACATTCCTAACAACCTCGAGCGTGTTCAGGGCCTAGGATACTGGTCCATCCCTCTCGATAGCATTTCGGTGAACGGCCAACGCGCAAACATTGGCAACTCGCCACTGGCCGCAATTGACACGGGCACAACGCTTGTTGGCGGCCCACAGGCTGCGGTCCGTGCCGTGTACTCGCTCATTCCTGGCGCGCAGACCGCCCCTGGCATGTCTGGGTACTACCTCTTCCCTTGCGACTCGGACCTGGACATTGAGCTGAGCTTTGGAGGCAAGAACTTTAGGATGGCAGTTCAGGACATGAACCTTGGCCCATACCCATACACGGTGTCGAGTACATGTCTTGGAGCATTCTTTGACATTGACCTCGGCTCAGACGTGTATGGCGTTCCCGAGTGGATTGTGGGCGACTCTTTCCTCAAGAACGTCTTTTCCATCTTTGACTCGACTGGTCGCGTCGGCTTCGCGAGCCTGCGTGGTTCTGAAGCACAGACGGCGCCTATCACCACCGGTGCGGTACCCTCTGGAACGGCAACTGCATCGGCAGCGTCGGCCAGCAGCAGCTCGTCAATGACTGCTGGTGGTGACGGAGGACCCCCGATCCCCTCGCTGGCTTCTGGCTCGCCCACTGCGCAGGCAACGGCGAGTGGCGTCAACGGTGGTTCCAATCTTCCCGAGCCCTCGGCCCAGGGCGGCGTCATCACGAGCACGCTACGACCCTCTTCCGGCTCAGAGTCGGCCGCAGCCTCATTTGCGCCTAAGGTCGCTACCTCTCTGGCTGCGGGCGCCGCTGTGCTTGCAGCCGTCGCGCTCTTCTAGAGTCTCTCTCTCCCCCATCTGGACACTGCTGGATACAAGCGATAGACTAACGTAGTACTATTTGAGTTTCTGGACCATACCCTATTTATCGTCATGATTGACCGACCTGGCGCTTTTGTTGCTCTGGTTGGCTTGCTATTTCGTTCATACAAGTGCGTGTTTCATTTTCTGTCATTTTCGTTTCTCCCTTCTACCAACATTCATTCCCGTCGCGGACACCTTGCAATGCAAATGGAAAAGCAACCTGTTCTTCTTCTTCGAACAATATTCATGAAAGATAAATCGCACAAAAATACAGCTTTTGGTCATTGACAGGCTAGAGTTCCAATGTCTTTCCAACTGCTCTGAAGAGTGTGAGGAGCGTCATTACTTGCTGTCTCCGTCCTTGCCACCCTTGAAGAGATCGCCCTGGGAGTTCATGATCGCCTGCAAGCGTTCCGGGCTGACGTCGATGCCGGCGTTCTTGAGCTCTTCCATGACTATAGATTCAATGTCGAGACAGTTGAATGTGTTTGATTAGAAGTGTGGTCTGAAGGGAAAAGTTATCGGCAGCTTACCTTTGCTTGTGGCGGTCTTGACTTCCGAGTTGGTGGCGAGCTTCATGAGTTGCCACATGGAGGGCTTTTCGCCGCTGGTGAGGTCGACGCCGTTCTTCTTCATCAGCTCGACCAGGTTCTGGATGGCTGATAGGGCAGTGGGGCTGTGCGCCAGCTTTTCAAACCCAGGAGGGAGCTGCGGGAACGAATCGGGCGACGAAGAGGCATATGCGCGCCTGTGCAGTGTCATCGGAACAGCCGCCAAACGAGGAGCAGCAGGAGCAACGAGAGCTCCACTGCGGCGGGATACAAGGGAGACAGTTCGAGAGAGCATCATGTTGTCTTGTGTCGAGAGTGTGTTTGAGTTGTAGTGTAGGATTTGATGTGGTGATTTAAAAGAAACAGGTAGTGGTGCAGGGCGGGCAGCGAGAGAGAGCATGTGAGAGTGGAGGCCAGTCAGCCATCCAGCCAGTCTGAGAAGGGAGGGTTGAAATGTGGAGAAGCGAGAGAAAAGGCAGCGCACGTGATGTGATTTCATGTTGGTTGCGAAGAAGCAATGAGCTTGTGTCTAACTCTTAAAAAAAGTAGGGTCCCACGAGCCTCTCCTCCCTGGCATCACCCCATAACCTCATCGTTTCGTATCGAATCACAGCCTAGCCATGCAACACTCGGCGCGAACAGTCTCGCCTTGAAGTCTGGGTCATGTCGCTGGCTAGGGCATATCGTCGGCCTCGAGCCTGGGCGCTTTGGCAGTGCGTTGCGCAGCAGCAGCAGCCACGTCTACAATCATTACCACCCCGTACACCCCAAGCGGGCGCTTCCAACACCAGTCAATATGCTGCCCGGCGCTGGAATTCCGAGCTCTCTGGTCAGCTGGATGGGCTGGAAGGGCACCATATCCAAGATCATGCGTCGATCAAGTTCACAGGGCCCAGCAAGACACGCAATGCCAAAACACCACGAACACGAAAGGACCTCGCCGAACGACCCGTCGACCAGCTCAATCTTGAGGAGATGACTCGTCTCCTTGCTCCTATAGGCGGCGATCCTGTAGACGATGTCCAGTCTGCGCTTGACAGTCAACGTACCGCAGATGCTTCCGACAACAGACAAAGAATCACCATGCAGCATCTGACCGGAATGCTCGAGCGCAAACACGCCGATATCACAACCTGGCTTGCCTTTCGCAACGCAATCGTCTCAGACTCTTGGCCTCGAATCCGGGACCATCTCCGCCAGGCAAATGTGCCCGACTCAAGATGGCCTGCATTCGTCCTTCAGCATGCTCTCTGCCAGGTATCCACGCTCAGCGAGCTTTCGGACGGCCTAGCTGTGTTCCTTGCACGTCTGCCCTCCATGCAGTTCAATCGCGCCCGTGTATGCTTTGACATGATTGCCGAGATGGCTCTTTACCACCTTCCTGGTATTCATTTCATCCCGCGTCTCATGGACGTGTTCCTATCCATGGTCAACCCAGACCCAGAAAAGGGTCCTGACCATGCCCATCGGATTGCGAGGGAGCGTATGGCCTCAAAGATGGCATGTCTACTCATCAGACATCCAGATGAGCGGGCTCGTGATGCTGCTTTTCGATTGCTCGACTGGGCAGACCAGCAAGGCGAGCGTCTCCAACAGCATCTTTGTGGCATCTTCCTCGGTTACAATCGAGTTCGGCCAGTCGCTGCGACCACCCGCGAGCCTATTCAACCGCGAAGAGTCCCAGTCAAGTCCAAGACCTTTCTCACCATTCCTGTTGTCGAACGCATTCTTCAGTCGGTCAATCCTGACCACAAAGGCGACGCCGTGCGTGCCGCCGTTCTGTGTGCAGGCAGGCACCGCGACATCAACCGGGCCCGCGAGTGGTACGACGAGCTTGATGTCCACGGTCGTTGGGACCTCTACGCCTACATGGTGGCCATGTCCCAGTTGGGCCAAGCGTCTCACGAGGCATGGAGCACGTTCTCACGCATACAAGATGTCCTCGAGTCCTCCAACCAACATGACGAAGACCGCCTCGGCACGCCGTTGTGGGAGGCCTTCCTCTCTCTCCTTGCCCGCGACAAGAAGGTTCCTGTCTCGCGCGTCTTTGCCATTCTTGCTATTCGGACCGAAGCTGACCAACGCGACCTGGTAGAAGCCTCCATGGAGCTGGCGCAGCGGTTCTGCCTTGATGCCAAGTCGTACACGATCATCATGAACGGCCTCCTGCTGCGTGGCGAGGTTGATGCGGCCCTCGATATCTGGCGAGCCATGCTTCAACGAGGTGTGCGGCCAGATCTGGCGACACTCTCAGTGCTCGCTCGCTGTCTGTTCGCGCGCAATCAGCCACGGGCTGCCCTTGGGCAAGTCCGCCTCTGGTGCCGGGATGGCGTACTCATGCCTTCAGCAACGCAGACCGTGACTGAGCCACTCGTCATCCCCGACTCTTCAAACGATCTCGAGGCGCTCGCGCCACCGTCACCGCCCGCCAGCGTCGAGACAGAGACTGTCACGCTTGCTCCCGATGTGATGCTCGGCACGGTGCTCCTCGAGGGACTGTACGACACCAACTCGGCTCCGGCCGCGTATACGCTGTGGACCATGTTCCATGAGACGCTCGGGCTCTCTGCGGACGAGCACATTCTGTCTGTGATCCTCAAGTGCGCGACGACGCTCGGCGTCCCGCCACATGACGAGGCGCGGGCGATCTTTGCGCGTCTCCTGCTCGACCAGCACGCCGCAGAGCTGGGTGAGTGCAGTGCGGCTGACGCACTGGGCTGGGCTAAGCTGTGGATCGGCCGTATGCGCTCCCGCAGCACAGAGCCAGATCTCAAGCTGCCTCCGTGCGCAGTCACGTTCACGCCAGTCCTGTTTGACCAGTACGTCAGACTATGTCTGCAGGCGGTGCAGTGCAAGCCACACGAGCGGCTGGAGCACGTCGTCCTCGCGCTCGTGTGGATGCGCGCACTCAATCTCACACCCCTGCGCGGAACCGTGGCTGCGGTCTGTCTCGAAGTAAATGACCAGATGCCCCCGCTGTCCACGATCAACTTCAGACGACGCGACACGGACACCGACGACGACCCAGAGACGCAGAAGCGGCGCGAAAATGCGGGCGTGCTCGCCAAGTGGCTGCCCCAGTCACAGTGGCCGCGCGACGAAGAGATACGTCGGGCATGGAACAAGCGCAAAGAGTATCTCATGTAAATGTCTTAGACTTCTACAATACAGTACAGTACGTGTGCAATTCATGTTCTAGTGATACAGTGGATATGAACTAGTCGAGAGAGAGACGCGCACCAAAGCGAGCTAATACGACCTGGTCCACCGCGTCTTTGACGCGCGAAAAGGCCAGTTCCCATCCCTGGTTGCCACGCACCACGTGTCTGAACCAAGCCAGGACCGCGTTGACCTTCTCGAGATCCAGGGTAGGACTGGCGACAGGCGCGCACGGGTCCACACACGACGTGAGGAACTTGGAGAAGCGCTGGACGTCCCGGTCTCTGGGAGGGCCGTAGGGCGCGAACGAGCTGAACCACTGAGACACAAGATTTCGCAGTTCAGGCACGGTAGACGCCGAGCGGAGAGACGGAGGTGGAGTCTGGCTCGTAGGATCGAGGGGAAAGAAGACCGTGTCGGGTGCTGGGGTGCGTGTGTGCGGACGCGCAGAGACAGACGGGTCGGCCGTCTTGCGTCGTTGTTGGGCGAGTGAGAGTGTCGCGGTCCGCTGTACGCTGGGCTTGAAGCGTGCCGCGGCACTCGTGAGCACTTCCGTCTGTACCTCGGCTGGCAGGTGCGCGAACACATCGGGGTCGATACCCAGCCGCTCTAACTGGGACGAGGACGGGCGGCGAGTGGGCGACTCTGACTGTGACCGTTGAGGCGGTGGACCACCAACGTGGCGTAGAATGTCACGCTGCACGCTGGACGGCAGCTCGGCCAGCACGGTCAAGTCGATCTGCGACGCAGAGGGTAGCAGAAGCTGGCTCGTGTCGGTGACAGGCTTGCGTGGTGTGTTCGGCGTCGACCGCGGCAGACGCGCTTCGATCTGTACCCGAATCTGTGTGGGTAGCTCGCGCACAACGTCGGCGTCCAATTGCGAGGCAGGGGGAAGCTGGTACTGCGTCGGCGTCGGCATTACTGGAGGCGGTGTGCCGGGCTTACGAGGTGTTGCAGCATCCCGCCCGGGAGTGAGTGCAGGCAGGTCACGCTCCTCCTCCTCTTCCTCTTCTTCTTCTCCAGGCGGCGTGGGAGCGCGCTTGACGGGTGAAAAGTTGAGCACGGCTTGTGCGGCCTGCCTGCGTCTGGGAGTGTTATTAGCAGCAGCATTAGCGTCAGCAGGCTCGAGTTTGTTCAAGCTGATCGCGATGCCACGCAGCTCGCGTGGATCGACGTTGAGGTCACGGATCAGTGGCCAAGCTTTCGCCTTGATCGTACTTGCGTCGTCCGACAGAGGACATGGGACGCTGCGGTGATGAGTATCACACCGTCCGTGACCGAGAAACTTGGGTGCCTCCGCCGGTGCGTCCTTCGCGCGCACCATTACTTGCACGGCCACCTGTCGGCCACGGAGACGTACCGCACGTGCGCGCTGGGAGACCTCGGCACACATGCCGTCGACAAACGTCTCGGCCTCTTCATTGGTCAGGAAGCGAATACCGTAGTTGACATGCGAGCCGACCGACTGACGAAGTTTGTTGCCCTCGATACGATCCGTGTCGCGGCCATGCATCTTGTCCCAGAGCATGCGACCCTTCTTGGGCCCAAACTCATGTGCGAGGCGCGAGGCCGTCGTTGCGCGTCGAATCGCACCAATGCTGATGGTGTTGAACATCTCGCGCAACCGCTCCCGCAGACTCCAGCCGATTCCATGCAAATCGTCCACCTCAAGCTCGTCCAGGAAAGCCTGGCTGTCCTGATCAGTCAGGTGGAACGAGCCGCCAGGCTTGGCTCGCCGTGTGGCCAGACGGGCAAGCAAAACGTTCGACCCGATGCCTATGCTCGCCTCGCAGCCGGATGCAGCACGGATCTCGTCGCGCAGTGCCTCAGCAAGCTGCTTCTCAGCTGACCACGTCTCGCCCTGCGAATTCTGGCGGTCGCGATACCGATCGGCAAGGGAGCCAGGTGGATGCGTGCCTGTGCGAATCTGCTCAAGCAGCATGCTGACATCGACTAGAGCCTCGTCTACACTGACAGCCTGGAGTGCATCTGCATGCTCGAGGAGTAGCGTGTAGAACGCAATACTGATATCGTTGTACGCCGTAAAGTCGTACGGAATCGTCTGGATGGCAGGACACAGACGCACTGCCTGACCGAGACTCATCCCATTCCGAACGCCCGACTCGCGCGCAACATAGTTGCATGACGCAATCTCTGAAGTGCTCGACGTGTCCGCTGGTGCCGACTCAGAGCCAGAGCCATGGCAAACAGCAACTGGCTTGTCACGCAGATCGAGACGCTTGCGCAGACCGACAGAGACAAAGAAGCTGTCAAAGTCAATGTGCATGATCACACGCCGAACGCCTTTAGGAAGATCAACGCTACCGGGGCTGCGTCCGGCTTCGCGGAGTGCAGAACTGACCATGTCCTGCAGACTACTCTTCCATGTGCTCAGATGGTGCAGTCGGCTCTTGGCAAAATAGCCAGAAAGAAAGCCCTCGCTGGTGGCCGTATTGCGCTCTCGCCAGCTGGGACTCGCAAGCAGCCGGGCAGCGTGTATGTTGGATGGGCGCGAGGCGTATGGAGGTCGGCTTGTGGTGGTGGAGGTGGCCATCGTTGTCGTGCTGGCCTTAGGCTTGGTGGGCGTAACGGGTGCTGGAGGCAGAGGAGCGGGCGCATCTGGTTTCTTTGGTACGTTGACTGGCACCACTGGTGGTAGTGGTGGTGACTTCTCCTTCAGCTGTACTGGTTGCTGATGCTGCTTCGGCTGCTGCTGGTCGCTGAATCGTACAGTGGCTGGTTTACGAGGCGGCTCCTTTGGCTTGGCAAAAGTGTCAAAGAGAGTCTTTTGGTTGGAAGGGCGACCCCATGGACTTTCGACGGTTTCACCATACTTTGGAAGCTGCTTTCCCTTCTGAGGAGCATCATCGGTTGCAGCATTGCTCCAAGCACCGCCTGTATCGTTGTGCACGATCTGGGCACCAACGTGGCCATTTGTGCCTGTCACGGCGTCGCACCTCCACTTGCGCCAGTCGGCACGCTTGCCCAGTTGAATGCTCTCAAGAACCCAGCCTGGGAGTACGACCTTGTAGTCTTTGAACTCGATGCGTTTCTTTGGGGTCAGATTAGAGGCGACGATGTGGGTGCAGGGCCGTTTCTGGTCGAGGTAGGCCATGTGGTCTCCGCCGTGGAGTACGATCAGGCGTCGTAATTCCGAATAAGGAGGATGCGTTTGTCCGTTAATATAGATGCAGCAGCCTCGAAAGATGTCGCTGGCGGTGGCGGTGGAAGTAGATCCAAGGAGCTCTTGCTCGTCCTCGAGTAGCGCAGCTTGTTGTACCTTGAGCTTGGCACGCTTGTGCTTCATGTACGAGCTAAAGTCGCCATACTCGATTGGGTTGTAGATTTCAGAGCGCAGATACTCTTTCTCCTTTTCTTTGCCCTCGACATTGGAGCTGGTCTCGGTGCTGGTGCTGGTACTGGTAATAGCGCTAGGACCAGGTGGCGCTACAACTGGTGGTGGTGATCCATCGTTGATCAACTCGTCCTGCTCTGACCACTGCACCCTGCGCCGCTTGCGTGGGGGAGGAGGGGGAGGGGACATGGTGAGTAGGTACCACCACCAACATGGTGTGTGGTTGTCTTGCGATAGGGTGCAGGATGAAGGGAGAGAGAAGGGAAGATGGAAGGCTATGAGAGAAAGCAGGCTGAGTCGAGCTTTGGCTGAGAAATTGTTGCGTGTGGAGGGGCATCGCGTTTTGGGGGGGCTGAGTCGATCCGCTCTAAAGTCACGGACAGACACACGCACCTATCCTATACACACTAACTCACACTCTAATCACACGATTGAAACATGTATGTGATCATTCAGTCTCTGTCCCGAGCCATGTGATGTGATGCTGTACTGTACAGTATATGGGTACACATCGCTACGAGTCGACAGCCATCGCATCGCCCTGTGTCGCCTGGACGGCGGCCGCCTCTTCGTCCTTGGGTTTGGCGAGGCCGTGTTTCTCTAGCAGGCGGTCAATGTCGTTGGGCTTGAAGATCGCAGCCTGCGGCTTGCCCGTGCGCTTGCTCAATGTGAGGGTAGCAAACTCGAGCTTCTCGCTGTCGAGTGAAGTCGAGTCCATCGTCTTGCTGAGTACCTTGACGGCGAGTCCCATGGCGTCCTGGATACCAATGTCGTCCTTGTAGTCCTGCTTGAGCAGACTGGTTGCTGTGCCGTTGTTGCTGCCGATGCAGGTCGCCTTCCACCCCGAGTAGTTGCCCGACGGGTCAGAGTGGTACAGCTGAAAGTGGTGGTGGTCGTCGTAGCCCGCGTAGAGGATCGAGACACCAAACGGACGCAGACCACCGTACTGCGTGTATCCTTGCTTGAGGTCGCACAGCCTCTGTGCCAGCTGCTCGACAGGGATCTCGTCGTCGTACGAAACGAGATACTTCTGTGCCGCGTTTCGTGCGTAGTTTACTAGCGAGTTGGCATCGGCCGTGATACCGGCCACACCAGCAATCACGTTGCCCGAAACGTTAAAGATCTTTTCTGACGACTGGTCCTGTTCGAGTAGCTTGGAGGTGACCTTCTTCTCGGCTGCGAGCACGATGCCGTCCTTGGCGAGGATGCCTACCACAGTACCGGCGTGCGAGATGGCCTCCATGGCATACTCGACCTGGAAGAGTCGCCCCTCGGGTGAGAAGGTGGTCGTGCGTGAGTCGTACCTCCGTGACATGATGCCTCCACGTTTTGTTTCCTCCCCTGGTGTGGTGGTGCGTGTTTCAGTGTGGAGTGGTGGGGGAGATTGTGTTGTCGGCTGGCGGGGAGCTGCTGGGTGGTATTTGGATGAAGGGAGGGTCGAGTGGAGGAGTTGGAATGAGCAGCAACAGCACCAGCACCAGCACCAGCTGCAAGCAAGCAAGCACGCTAATGTAGTTACGTGTGCCTGTGTTGGCTGCTGCATCTTTTTGGCCTTGCGTGGCTCCCGATCACTCACCTATTGGCCGCACAGACGCGTCCCCTTGGCAGCTCAGCCGGCCCTCGCCCGCCCACCGCGACGCTCTCTCTCCACCTCCACTCCCGAGTTCCGCGTTCCGCATGAGCACCCGCCGCTCGCACAGGACAGGTCAAGACTCTCTCACCATGGTTACTGTACAGTAAAGTACTGTATTGAGAGCAAGCATTTCAACATTTATATCACAAAAGGTATATGCACGTGACAGGAGAGATGCCACAGCCCATACGGGTGCAGCGCCTGAGAAAGCAAGCTGCGTACTGGACGGGGGTGTGTTTGTGAATGTATGTACAGCGGACTGACTGATCGTCCTTGGAGGGTATACGTGGCAGATTGAGGGCCTATCTCCATCCAACTAGGTGGGTGATAGGTGGGTAGGGAAGAAAGCGTTCCTTTTTGTTGATCGTGTGTACAGAGTCCCGTGTCGTATCGCATCGTGTCGCATCACTTTGTTTCGTCTGCATCCCATCACATCACATGATGACGCACTTTTTCTTGTCCTTGCCTCGAGTACCGAAACTCGTCCCGGCCAGCTTGCTACTGCCGTATCCATTCGCACTGGCACCCCCAGATCCGCTGTTCTTGCCCCCAGAACTTGTCTGCTCGTACGTTCGGCACTGGCGGACGATATCGGCAAACACTTCGTCCACGTTGACACGTTTCCGGGCTGACGCCTCGTAATAGGGCACATTGCCCCATGCGCGGGAAAGGTTGGTGCCAATCTCTCGTGGCACCTGTCGTTCGGAACGGAGATCTGACTTGTTGCCCACTAGTACGAGTGGTACTTTGGCGTCCTTGATCCGTACGATCTGTTCTCGTAGGGGACCAAGCTCATTCACGCTCGCTAGGTGGGTGAGCGAAAAGACGAGCACAAATCCCTGCCCGTTCTTGATATACAGCTCTTTTAGTGCCATGAACTGTTCGGTGCCGGCCGTATCTAGGATTTCGACCATACACTGTTGCCCGTCAATGGTGAGAACCTTGCGATACGTGTCCTCGATTGTGGGGTCGTATGTGCTGACGAAGACGTTGCGAACAAACTGGACAGTGAGTGCTGACTTGCCCACTCCTCCCCCTGATTCATCCAGCCCAGTTCCGGTCAGTCAGATAGCCGGTTCCAGCAAGGTGTGTTTAGGTGCTCGTGCTTACCTCCCATGATGACGACTCGCGCTTCCTTCATCTTGGCGTGGTGTGCTCTCTATAGATTTGCGCTGTGAGTTTTGGCAAGCTTCTCGCCCATATGATGCCCGAGAGACTGTCCTGTAAGGCCTCTAGGGTGAGCGCTGAAGCAGAAGCTAGATACCTAGGGTATCGGTCCAAGAGTCGATAACGTGTGTATGCGCGTACTTGTGTGTAAGGGTGCGTGTGTGTGTGTGCGCGCGCGAGTCGGTGAAGCGAGCAGAACCGCGACAGGAAACGTGACGATGGCGGTGATGGGAGGATGTGATCGTATCGAGGAGTACACAGAGAGAGAGAGAGGGGGCTGGGTCTTGCAAGTTGCATCCACCTACTGTCACCAAACCCAAAACCAAAAAAGCTCTCTCGCTCCCTGCGCCTCCTTCGGCTCCTCTCTTGCGCTACACGAGAGACGTTCTGGGTTTACCCTCCTAGTTCAGGCGTTTATGCCGCCATGCAATGTAATCACCCGCTCGTTACAAAAAGGCTAACGTAAATACAAATCGGACGCTTTCTGTATTCGGCACGCGTCCTGCGCTGAAACCAGAAGTGCATTGCATACGGTTCGGTGCGGTACTGATCCACTTCAGGCAAGCAACAGTGCTGGGTTGCCGACATTTTGACGTTTCTATGAACGTGGGATGGGAAAAAGAGAAAAAGAAAGAGCGAGAGTGAGGGGACACTCAGTGTTGTTCCCCTCTCCCTATTGTTGCCCCGACGCCGAACAGAAGAAGAAGAAAGCGTGTGACACGTGGCAACAATCACCTGAGCGGCCGGCCTCGTGGGCATGGCCGTAGGCGTGGGTGTCGGAGTGGGCGTGGGCGTCAGTGAGTGCTGCTTTACCGAACGTGGGATTCTTCCTGCCTGTCATTTGTTTCTTTTTCCCACCCTTGCTCGCTCTCTTCGTCCTCCTGCTCCTTCTTTGCGTCTGTCACAAGAGCCGACACGCGAGCTGATTCGTTCTTCCCACATACACAACCTGTACGGCAGGTGCGGTACAGAACCCCATTGCTGTAATCCCCCTCCCCGCTTCTTCTTCGCCGCATCAAGCGACTCGAGTTCGCTACCGCGGCAGCCGCATGTGCATATCAAAATCATCCACACACTCAAACGACACTCTTTTCTATAAAACTTCCACATTCACTTCCATTGCGTTTGCTTTGCTTGCTATGCTATCCTTGATGATGACACGGATGTAGGGATGAGGGGGGAGTTGAGGAGGACGGGGATGAATGAATGAATATAATGTTATGCGGAGAAACGTGTTCTCCTCATGACAAAAGGGAGGATATGAAAAGGTGACGAGTCTATGCTAGGATCCAAAACTTCACTTCGAAAGGACTGTGTTCAAAAAAGTCACCAGGACTTTCCATCTTCTTGCTTGTCGTTGTTCTTTATCTCGTTGTTTTCTTTACCTTTCTTTATGCCTCACGACGGGAGAGAACACCGTTGAGAATGTTGCTAAGGGCCGCAACGTTGAGACCACCGTCATTGCCACTAGCAGCAGCGTTGCCAGAGCCCTCAGCGTTCAAGAAACCACGGCGGGAAAGGACGCCGTTCAGAATGTTGTTGAGAGCTGCAACGTTGATGCCGCCATCGTTTCCGCTGGCAGCCGAGTTGAACGAACCTTCAGCGTTACCGCCGAATCCACCAAATCCACGACGAGAGAGAACGCCGTTGAGAATGTTGTCCAGAGCAGCAACGTTCAGGCCGCCATCGTTGCTACTACCCGCCGAGTTGAACGATCCCTCAGAGCTGAGACCGCCAAGCTCACGGCGGGAAAGGACACCATTGAGAATATTGTCCAGAGCAGCCACGTTGAGACCGCCGTCATTGCCACTAGCAGCAGCGTTGCCAGAGCCCTCCGCGTTCAACAGGCCACGACGAGAAAGAACGCCGTTAAGGATGTTGTCGAGGGCAGCAACGTTGATACCGCCATCGTTTCCGCTGGCAGCAGAGTTGAACGAACCCTCAGAGTTGAAGCCTCCGAGGCCACGTCGGGAGAGAACGCCATTGAGAATGTTGTCGAGGGCAGCAACGTTGATGCCGCCATCGTTTCCGCTGGCCGCCGAGTTGAAAGATCCCTCAGAGCTGAGACCACCAAGCCCACGGCGGGAAAGGACACCATTGAGAATGTTGTCCAGAGCTGCAACGTTGATACCGCCATCGTTGCCGCTGCCGGCTGAGTTGAACGAGCCCTCAGAGTCGAAGACGCCGCGGCGAAGGAGACCACCGAGAAGACCATTGAGAAGGTTGTTCAAGGCACTGATGTTGATACCACCAGAGTTGTTGCTGGCGGAGCAGTTGTCACTACCGGCGCTGTTGTCGTCGTCAACAGGACCATCGGTGGTGGTCTGACGACGGCTGAGAACACCATTGAGGATGTTGTCAAGCGCAGCAACGTTGATGCCGCCATCGTTGCCAGAGGCAGCAAGATTGCCAGAGCCCTCCGAGTTGAGGAGTCGGCGGAACAGCTCGCCGTCAATCTCCTTGCTGTCTCGGCGCAGAAGTCCGCCAAGGAGACCGTTGAGGAGGTTGTCGAGCAGGGCTACATTGATACCACCGCTGTTGTTGCTAGCCTCACAGTTGCCACTACCGGCTGAGTTGATGTCGGTCTGCCTCTTGCCAAGGTTGAGACCATCGGCATCAAGGAAAGAGCGAGCACTGAGCTTGGCTGCCTGCTTGGGAGCAGCCGCGGAGTCAGCTCCAACCGGGGGAGCGGTCGGAATGGCTGCCTGGGTCGCCGAAGTGGACGCAGACGAAGCAGTCGATGTCGTGTTGGAAGACGACAAGGCGGGCTGCTGCTGTTGCTGCGTCTCAGAGTCCTTGGTTGATGATGAAGAGCTTCCACTCATGCACGTCGGTGCGTTGACGCTTGCAGACGAGGAGACGTCCTTGTCTGACGCCTTTGAGATGGATGAGGCCTCCTCCTGATCCTCATCGGTGCTGGAAGATGAACCATCACTGCTGTCGCCGATAGAGCTCGGGTTCTCCGAGATCATGGACATCTGAGCGATGATCTGGGGGATCCTCTGAACAAGGAGATCGATCATGGAAAGCATGTCCGAGTCACGCTCGCTCAGATCACGACGTCCGTATCCAGGGCAACCAGGACGGTACATGCCGTCATTGGGAGTGCCGGCAGGCGGGCAAGACTTGTCATAGTCGGCGTTCTTAGCATTCTTCTTTGAGGCCTTCTTGGAGGCGTCCTTTGATGAGGAGTCTTCCTGGGAAGCACTCTCCTTCATTGACTGGACCATTTGTCGGATCCTCTCGATGATGGCAGCTCGATCCGCCTCTCGGCGTTCAGGGAAGACGATTCGAGCCCGCCTGTCATGACGAAGCTTGTCCTTGTTGATGTAGGAGCCTGGGACAGCAGCGCTGGCAGTAGCATTGTTGCTAGCCACCTGGCTCTGGTTATCACTAGAGCTGGTGGTAGCGGGGGCAGTCGAGTTGCTGTTGCTGTTGCTGTTGTTGCTGGAGGAAGAGTTCTTGCCCTTGCCAGACTTGTTCTTCTTGCCTCCGTGACTCCTGAGATCATCTACAATCTTGGTGATGCTGGTACCGTTACGGTACTCCTCACCAATCTTGGTCAGATTCTGCTGAAGCTTGCTAGTGCTCTTGGAGGTACCGTTGGTCTGGACTGTTTGACCGTTGACCGTGATGGTCGCGTTCTGCCCAAGCGCACCGAGGACATCGCTGCAGGTTGGATCAGCGTTGCCAAAAAGGGTATCCATGATGCAGGTAATGATCTGGATGGCATCATCGACCGACATGGTGTTACCGGTGGTGGTCGTAGCCTGGCGTCTGCTGTAACGAGTGGCCGGGGCGGCGGGAGCGGCAGGAGCTTCAGGAGCGGCGGGGGTCTCTGGAGCCGCAGGGGTCTCGGGAGGGGTGACGCCCAGAAGGCTGACGAGGAGCTCTTGAATAGCAGCGATGAGCTCATCGAGAAGCGCACGTCGCTCAAGGTCATGAACGAGGGCCACCTCGCGGGCCTCAGGCTTGAGGTCGGCGTAGTGAAGGTCAAGCTTCCTGCGAAGATTCCTGACCTGTTCGAGGCTTCGCTTAGAAACGTTGGGATTCTTGGTCATGGCGGCATTAAGGCCACGGAGATCAAGTCCCTGGACGGGAATGGAGCGAACGAGAAGGCCGCTCGCATCTCTCTGCTGGGTCGTAGAACGACGGATGGGGGCGGGAGCGCCATGTACGGCAGCAGCCGAGAGGGAAAGGGCAACAGCGAGAGCGTGGTGAATCTGCATGTTGAAGGGCAGGAAAGAAGAAATAGAGTAAAACAGAGAGAGGATGAAACGACGAAAAAGCTTTGCAAGGGATAAGAGCGTGATCCAGGATTAGACTAGCTAAACTTCTGGATTGGTGGTGATGCGCCAAAGATCTTCACAGAAGATGGAGAATGGAGCTGCTGGGGATTGATTGAACGGGAAGGATGCGAGGAGAAGCGATTGCGAATGGATAGACTGTCGAATGTGACCACCAGGGTTCACAAAGAAGAAGAAAAGAATAGAAAAGCGGAGCGAAGCAAGCAACGGAGAGAGAGAGAGTGGCCTTAGGGGTGAAGAAAGGGAAGGGAAGGAGCATGAAAGCGGGGTTGAGATGGGGCAATCTTATATGGTTCGGGAGACACGAGGAGAGCTTGAATGGGAGTCAGAGTCGAGACGTCAAAGGGAGCATGGTGAATCATGCACAGGAGCCGTGTCTTGAGCCGAGGTAGAACTAGAAACATGGGCCAACAAGGACGTGAGCAGCAGCGAATGAGGATGAGGCAGAGGGTGGCGAGATCCGACTGCACTAATGCGCAGTTCCCAACGTGGTTGAATTAGTATCGACAGGGCTCGGCTGGGAGGGCGAAGAGAGAGGGGAGAGGAGATCGCAAACATAATCCATGCACGACGGGAAGAGGTGAGACTAGCTCGAGGGCGTGACGTGTGTGTGAAATTGTCTTGGTTACCCTTGTCAGCGTGGGCCCGATGTGCAGATGAGACGAGTCGGTTTGCCTCCGCCTTCTGACCGGGCTCCGGTGGTGTGATGGTGACGAGGGGAGCTTTGTCTAGGCGGTCGAGTTTTTTTTTGACATGTAACACGCGCCATGTCAACTTTAGGCTCACCTACCGCACGCATCCGATGCCGTCGACGCGGGTTTTCGCTTTTCGCCGATGCGCGTTGGATTTGTTCACTTACCGCATCTACGGTGCTGTACTTGCTCGCCTCCCTCCCCAACCACATGAGGGTCGACTGCAGTACGTGTGTGACAGCTGAATGGCACAAGTCGGTCTCACCTGTGGGCTTCTGTACACGACGCCGACTGCTGCTCCCTCTCCCTCCTGCAGGTCAGGATACAGCGGCCTCTTTCGGATTTGCCTTAACAGCGTCATCTAGAATGTTAGTTGCACGCGCCCTCAGGAAAGGCCATGCTGCTGTTGCTGTCAGTTGGGTCATGTCTCTTGTGCACGTGTCGCGCCTGCACAGTCAGCGTTGAGTGCACAGCTTTCGAGGGCTCTGCAGTTACGGTACTCTTATGAGATCGACCTCATGTCGATGGTTGGGTAGTTCATGGCTGAGATCGTCGTAGGTGAGAGAGTTAGAGAGCATGTGGAGGAACACGGCAGAGAGCCAGCCCCTTGCTCCGCCCACACGACTTCTTTTTCGGATTTCGGGAATGGCCGCGAGTACGTGAGAGTGGGCACTGCACGGAACAGGCTGGGCGCCAAGAGCAAGCAGGGGAAGCTGCACCCCATGTTTTCTTCCTTTTCCTAACCTACAACCCTGATCATTTCACTCGCCTTGCAAGGGTGGTTGCGGCTACCAGTTCTACTACTCGGCCTGATCCGACAGGCTGCAGTGGCTCTAGATCGCATCTTGCCCCGCCCGGCACCGAGCTACTTGCGTCTCGTCGGCAAGCGCTCCTCCTCAACGCATCGATCCCGCCATGTCGTTGCCATCTCTTCGCCTCTCGCTTGGCGCTAAACCTAAATTAGGACCATCACAGCTTGCCTCCTACGCCAACGCAAAGTTTTCCTCAGGATCTTCTGCCACATCCTGCCGAGCGCTATTTGTCGCCGAGCTGCGCACCTCACGATCGTCAGCACTCCAACTGCGCTTGACAAGTCGCCCCTCCCCGCTGCTGAGTCTCCGCTCCTTTTCCAGCTCTCCATCTCGTCCTGACGAGACTCAATCTGGGAGCCTTGGCAATCTCCGTCCCGCCTCATCTTCGCTCAAGCCCTACTACGTCACCACGCCCATCTTCTATGTCAATGCGGATCCTCACATCGGCCATCTCCATTCGAGTCTAGTCGCCGATGTTCTCGCACGGTACCATGACCTCCGCTATGCAGGATACTCGGCCGTCGATATCAACGGCGACCCCGTATCTGATGAGACAATCAAAAACCAAGTTCTCACCCAAGGCAGGTCCAAGTCAATCCTCAGCACGGGCACGGACGAGCACGGCCTCAAGATCCAAAAGGTGGCTGAGGCTGCTGGCGAAGACCCCAAGCTTCTCTGCGACCGAATCAGTCGCCGCTTCAAGGCAAGTATTCTTGAAAAATCCCTTGCCGTCACATACCTTCTCATCCTTAATTCAAATGCTATCCTATAGGACCTTGCGACAGCCAGTGGTGTCGACTTTGTCCGCTTCATTCGTACAACCGATGACGACCACAGGGAAGCTGTCCATCACCTTTGGGTGAGTCTGAATTCTCTCAAATCATCTATCTCACTTGTCCTCTCTAACCAGAAAGCCCACATAGCGAGATCTCGAGGCCAAGGGTCACATCTACAAGGGATCCCACGAAGGCTGGTATGCGGTCTCCGACGAAGCTTTTTACCCAGAGACGCAGATCCACGAGGTAGTTGACCCAACGACGGGGCACAAGTATATGGTCAGTGTCTTCCCCCCAGACGCAGGAGAGCGGCTGCTGACTGCTTTTTTGCATCTTTACTTCCAAACATCTCCAGGAGTCGATCGAGACTGGGTCGCGTGTCGAGTGGAGCTCAGAAGAAAACTACAAGTTCCGCCTCTCGGCTTTCCGCGACGAACTCATTCGGTGGCTCGAGAGCGATCCTAATGGTGAGTCAAAGCATTCATAGTAGAGCATGAGTCCATCGGGATCCTGAAGCTTGAACATCCGCATCTGTGCCCACAAGCTATCCAGCCTGCCCGACGACACGCCGAAGTGCTCAACGAGCTCAAGTCTGGGCTTTCCGATCTCTCCATTTCTCGGCCAAGCTCTCGCCTGAGCTGGGGCATTCCCGTACCCGGCGACCCAGACCATTCAATCTACGTCTGGATGGACGCTTTGACCAACTACCTCACCGTGGCTGGGTACCCATGGAAGGGAGGCGTCGCCCAGCAGAGCAGCTGGCCTGCAGACGTCCACGTGGTGGGCAAGGACATTGTTCGTTTCCACGCGGTCTACTGGCCTGCATTCCTGCTCGCTGCTGGCCTTCCCCTGCCCAAGACAGTGCTTGCCCACTCGCACTGGACCATGAACAAGGCAAAAATGTCCAAGTCGCGCGGCAATGTCGCCAATCCGTTCGATGCGATCGACATGTTCGGCCTCGACACGATCCGATTCTTCCTCATGCGTGTCGGTGGCAACTTTGCCTCAGACTCTGGTAGGTCATACCACGTATCTTTGCTGCCTTGTACTGTGCACTGAATCGTCCCCCATTTCTTTCTGAACAGACTACTCGCCAGCAGTGCTGCTCGAGTTCTACCGCAAGTTCCTTCAGGGACAGCTCGGTAATCTGCTTTCGCGCATCAGTGGGCCCAAGATCCAAGGGCGTCTAGCTCGCTTCGTCGGGCCATCAGGGTCCATCGAGCGCAACCCATCAAAAGCGGCACAGGAACTCATGTCGAAGGATGAACTCGCGCTCTTCAACGCGCTTGAGTCGGCGCTTATCGCGTTACCAGGACGAGTGGATGAGCTCATGTCTCGATTCGAGTTTGCTAAGGCTCTCGAGCTGATCATCGAATCGACCATTGGCCAGACCAACGAGCTGGTGCACCATATTGCACCCTGGTCAGCGAAGACTCCGGACGAAGTGGTGCTTGAGGTAGTCGTACTCGTGTCGGAGAGCCTGCGGATCTGCGCAACGCTTCTGCGCCCCTTCATGCCTGGCAAGATGGACCAGCTCCTTGACGTCCTCCAAGTGGAACACAGCCGCCGCGTTGACTGGGACAAGCTCGTGCAGCTTGACTCGTCCCAGTCTCGCCTATGCGCTTCAATCCCTCACCGATCGAAGCTCACACCCAAAATCGAGCCACTTTTCCCACGTCTTGAAGTTGACTCGGCCCACTAGTCGATGCTATACTAGTAAAGCTAGACTCCTGAAGGAAAAACAAACGCAGTATCAATGACGTTGTCCGTCCTGAATCAACAAGTCAGCCACAGGTAGCAGATTCATCGCAGTCTCGCACAAGTAAAGGGAGAAGTGCGACCTGGTCTAGTATCGAATGCTCATGTAACAGCAGCCGTGACACGAAAGCAATCGATGCTGCATTCAGCGGTCGGCGTAGCCTTACGCCAATGAGGATTGTAATGGATGTGAATTGCGGAGAGAAGGGGGAGGAGGAGGAGGAGGAGGAGGAAGAGGAGGAGGAGGAGGAAGAAGAAGAAGAAGAAGAAGAAGAAGAAGAAGAAGAAGAAGAAGAAGAAGAAGAAGAAGAAGAAGAAGAAGAAGA